>VZRS01004052.1:73411-251837 GCA_013398055.1 Ifrita kowaldi | reverse complement strand
GTCACCCTGGGATCTTGGGAGTCATCATGAACTGGTCTGACAGTGAAAATTTTTGACTATCACCATCAGAGAATAGAAGGTGACATGCTGAGGAGGCCCCACCGTACAACCAGCTACCAAAAAATGAAAAGCAATACGCTCTCTTCATTGATGGTTCCTGTCATATTGTAGGGATACACTGAAAATGGAAAGCTGCTGTACGGATTCTTATGTGGTGAGTGGTAGAAGCTGTGTGGTTTGGAGTCTCAGCAGGGGCACTTCTCTGGGAAGTATCATTCCTAAACCATGACACCCAGCCAAAGTGTGGCAGCGGGTTTGCTGCTGGATGTGGGCCAGTGCCGTGGGGTTTTGCTCAGTGCCAGAGTGCTCAGTGTTGCTTTTTCTTCTACAAGTGCTTCTCACACCACAGTTGATCAATGCTGGGTATGGGAACACCAGCACTATTAGCCAGTTCCCATTCCTCTCCATCCCTGTTTGTGTAACATCATCACTATCCAACAGTGTCACAGGAAGGAACTCATCGTATCTGCAATCTATAAGCAATGTGAAATAAAAGCTTTCCTTTCTTCAGAAAAATAACCAGAGGCTTAGGAAAGGGTGTAGGAGTAGATGAAATAATCAAGATAATGACACAGATTTTGGTACATTTCACATGCACTTAAGTTTGCGGTAGATTTATTTACTTAAATCTCTCTCCTCTAGTGACTGGTCATTCTGAACTGCAGAGAGTATCCGTTGTAGATCAGTGTAATTGCAGGAAGGAGAAATTTAGAGTTATGTTCTTCTTTTCTTGACTATTAACCGTAGAGCTCTTCTAAGGTGCACAGGGAGAGATCCATTTTCTTCATGGCATAAAGCAGTCATAAATTATATGAAATTAAGGAAGGTTTTTTCCATTCCGTACAGACAACCGTTTGTTATGTGTTTGTTCTTCATAGAAAGCAGTTAGTCATTAATCCTATGCAATACAGTAGGGAATCTCATGATCGAGAAATCAAGAGTTCAACCATACTTTCTTTGAAGGATGCTTTTACAAGGCACAGAATATCCCATGGCAGAAGTAATTCTTCAGAATAAAGAAGAGAGATGAAGGTGGTAGAGGCACAGTAGCAGCAATTCTTTGCTTACTTTGAAGTGTCTTGGGAAATTGCAATTTACATCTAGAAAGAAATTGGAAGAGGTTGAAGATTGCTGTGATAATATGAGCTAGGGCCTATTTGTTAACAGATCACCATGTTTAATGGGCACCTGGCTTTCAAACAGACTCATTTCCTTTCACAACACTGTCCATGGAAATGCACATATGAGTGCAGGTCACTGCTGTCACCCTGCTTCCATTCAAACTCTAAATAATAATGAACATTTAAGAACTAGCAGATAATTTTTAAATTTAGCTCAATCCCTCAGGCACTACTATAGAGTGTATCCTAGATACCCCAATTCCCTTATTTTCTACTCTAGCATTACCTTGATAATACATATGCTGCCATGAAGGATTTATAGTTCTGGTCATTTAAGCCATGGATCTTAAATAATTTAGAATGTTAAATGCATTTTAATTTAACACACCATAATGAGAATAACTGGTCAGTTTTTCTAAGTTGGTAAGTTTCTGCAACCTCTGATAGGGTGGCACCTGGCCAGGTGACTTCTATGCCATTAACTCTTAGATGACTCAGTTGGTTATAAAAACTACAAGATAAGTAACTGTAGTGTTCCACCAACCTTTCCTTCAGCTTTCTGCAGGTTCCTGCTGCCTGAGTGGGAGAGAGGCTGTATAAAGGAATACTTCTTTTACTCACCCACATCCAGCTGAGAAAGTGTGATCCTCCTGCCTCCAGCTCTTGGTAGCTGGTTCAGTCTTCACATCCAGTAGGTTTTCAGCCAGGGACTGTCAGGGTTACAGGTGACAATAGAATGTGGGATCATCTGAATATCTTACAGGCAGTTCACAGGACTGAATAGGAGAGGCAATGGTGTTATTTTTTAACACTGGTGTGTTTTTTCTAAAACACAAATGTGAGGTCTAGCTCAGTTTGGACGGTTGGGACGTATGGAGACGAGAGATCTCTGAAGTCCGGTCTTAGAGCATGAGGTTTATTGATAAGGGCTTGTGTACAGGGGGCCTGCTTGGAGCTGCTAGCTGCAGCTAGAAGCAGGCCAGAAAAACAGAAAGCAGGATAGTAAAGAGATGTAAAAAGTGTAAGAGTTCTAAGAGAGCTAAAAGATGTAAGAGACGTAAGAGCGCGAGATTCTCCTTTACAATACAATAAATCTTCTTCTGTCTTGAATATTCTAATTTTCATCAACCAATCTAGTACAAGATACAAATCCTATAGCATTTACGTACAGCCTATAAGAATCATTGCATTACCATACTGCGTTACATTTTAAACCCTAAAAACCACTCTTTGGACCCCTTTTGCCAAGGTAGTAGGGTCTGCTCTGACCCTTGGGCCTGTCTGCTAGCAGAAGGTATTGTTCAATCAAAGGGGATTACCTTCAGCCGGCCACACCATTGTTTTCCAGTTGTTCAGTAACTGAGGCCTGGTATCTCAAAGTATGCCTTCATTTGAATTTCACCCATAGTTTCCATGTTCTCAGCATCTTTTGCCAGGCAATAAGGCTTCCCTGTTTCATCTTCCCCAACACACAAATCCTTGCCAGTAGCTTCTGGGCAGCTTTTCCATTTGTTTGTAATGTTCTCTCCATTGATGTTGTCCTCCAGTAATCAATAAAACTTGATTAAGGATAATAGTGAAAAGCAGCAGCCTGCAACCTCATTTGATATGAAAATCCAGAATAGAGTGTGGTGACTAGGGTCAAATAATCGTGACTCAAAGAACAAATATGTGGCCACAGAATAGAAGAAACTAAAGCTGCTATTGCAGTGATTGTTCTTTTTCCTCACTGATTTTGTCCCACAAGCAGAAGCTGTGTCTTCTATGAGCTGCCCATGGAATTGCAGCAGGACAGAAGGATAAACCCTGCATGAATAAGATCAGGTCTTTTTTAAAGATCAGACCAGATGGGTTGGTTTAGAATGATGGAGAAAACAAAAAAATTAATGGAAAATGTTGGTTTTAAGGCTCAATGAATACTTTGCCTAACCTTAAATGAGACATTCCATTTTTGTCTTGAGTAGTTTTAAATATTGTATCCATGATTAAAAGCAATTGACATTTTGGAACGAAACACCAATCCAAATTTTTAAAAATTGAAATATTTTTTTCTTTCTCTGAATATCTTTTCAAGCAACAGTGTGGTGGAACAGGCACACCAGTGCCAAGTGTTCTGTTTGAACTGGGATTCTTCTACCCCAAGAAGGTTTAAGTGCTTGTAGCTGTACTTGAAGGTCTGTGGTGGCAAGAAACCTGAGTCTTGATTTTTGGGACTGGTGAGACTTCCCCTCTTCAAGTACGATGATAGAATTAGAAATGTTAGAGTTGTCAACTGCAAATTTCTAAAGATTGTGGTAGTGCTTTAATGCAATGCCTTGCTTTTGCTATGCCTTCTGGTTTTTGGATTGTTAGAGTATTCGTAGTTAATTCTCCACTTAACAGTCACTTTTTCATTAGATGGGAGTGTTCCAGAAGAGCTGTGGCTTTAGCAGTAAAGCTATGTTGGAAATGTCTAAATGGGAAAGTTTGCCCTGGACAGTTTGGTTTTTGTTGGGAACATGAAGACCTGTTGAGGGAAGAGTGGGTGTGCCCCAAACTGCTGCTGTTTGTCATAGTGATGAAGTCCTTTGGATTGTGGGCACAGTAGGGGCAAAGCTTTGTCTCTGCAGAGTCCTGCCTTCCAGGTAGGCACGAGGTATCAGAGGCTGACGAGTTCCAGGTGTTGGGATGGTGTCAGAGACTGGAAGGATTGCTGACTCCAAACTTTTCGGCCTCCTCTCCCCGCCCCTCCCTTCCTGTTTTTATCTCTTCCCTCTTTCTCTCCTTTTCTTTCTTCTTCTAATTTCTTCTTCTCAAAGTCTGGGTAACTTAAAATTGGATGGGTTGGAGTTTGGTAAGTTGAATTGGCTTAGAGTTTGCTAAGTTAATTATTTAAATGCTTTGTGAAATGCTTTATGTTGATTGTGTGTTATTCTAAAATTTGCTGAAGTTCTCTGATTTTCTGAAGTTTGCCAGTAAAAGTTTTGTTGTTTTGACCTCTTGAGGAATATCTTGTCAGTATTTTCTCCTGTATGTCCGACTCAGGGTACATAAAAGAATCTTAAGCCCTTTTAAGAGACTTGTCGAGCAAGATTTGGGGCCTTGCAGATGGCCAGTAGGTAGAGGTGGCTGGCTGCTGCACTTGGCCCCAGCAGAGGCTGGGACATATTACAGTAAGATTTTCCTTGCTCACATTGTCCAGTTCTCCCACTTCTCTCTCTTCAGCTGCTGAATGTTGGAGCTCAACCATTGCACAAGCATTAGAGACTCATGCTGTCTAAGGTGGTAGTGAAATAGGTGATTTTGGCTCTCACATCCATCGTAGCATTAAGGCAATGCTCCAGTTACCACATTTTGAAAGGCAAAATGCAGTGTTGAAGTAGAGGTACCCGGTGGAGGATAACTTACCTGCTGGTCCCTTACTGTGTCAGTGCAAACCTGGCATTGTGCTTTACATTACCCAGATAATTGAGGCTGTTTCTGAAATAGTTTCTTGTTTTCTGTTCCCCCAAATGGAAAGTTAAATTCAATCCACTTTCTAGAAGCTGTTTCTAATTCTGACCACTGAGTAACATGCTCCAGTAATGAAATCTATCCCTCTAGTTAAAGGTCCTTTGTGTAAATTTTAGACCCTCTTTTCTTTCCTCATAAATTCCCACCCTGCTTTCTAGGGAGGTAAAGTGTACATTAGCCACTCTCCCAGGAGACTCCCACACTGTGTGTATGACAACTGTGAGACAGTATCTGAGCTGGTGGTGCTGAGTGCACTCAGCTTCCAGCACTGCAGAATGGGGTCCTCACCTTGGCCCCAGTGTGAGCCAACAAGTGGGTGTTTTACTTCCAGGCAGTACAATTTAGATGTGTAATGTTTTCCAAAGCACTGACTCAGGAGAGGAGGGGCTAAGGATTTTCCTTTTCCTCTATTAATTTGCAAGTTCCTGACACAAATGGTTCTTTGAAGTGTCTTTAGGATGCTGTAGGGCAACCATACTTCTCATTTAAAAATATCTTTTGAATCACAAAAAACTTTAGATGTGTGTGTGTACTCAGAACAGAAGCACAGAACCACCACTGCTAGCACACAGAAAGTCAGCTTTGTCAAGCTACACCAGGGTTGTTATTTCCCTTCAGTCCTATGGTTGGGGACCTTTTAGATTAAATTCATTAGTTCATGGTAGTTTTGAGATGTAACATAAGCCTCCAAAGGCATCTTAAGCTTCTCTTTTTTATTAAAATTAAATCTTCCCTTGGCATTTCTCTAGGCACTTCTCCAGTCACAAATAAAAGGGACAGTGCTGAAGGATATTCTGCTGCACACTTAAATGCCAGCAATCCAATTAAAGAAATGTTTAACCTTTTGTAAATAAAGCTATGGCTTGTACTGGCTTTTGGCTAAAGGAAAAAAAATTAACTAATTTATTATTAAGCTTCTTACCCAAGACTGATGTATGTATTCACGATATAGTTTATAGCATTATAAGGCCAGAATACGATTAAAATTATTCTGTCCCAGAAGGTCAGCTGGCTGCAGATTCAGACACTCTGCTCTCGAGTCAGCTCTGCTCAATGATATCCTTCTTCAAAGCCACCTTGGAATCTTGCACAGTCTCTAGTCACAAAAGTCCTGATCCAGATGTTAGACATGTCACAACGCTTTCTTGTATTTCTGGTTTTTGAACATGGCCTTTGTTAAAATGAGCATAATTTTCCCACTGCAAACAATACACATGGATTTTGACAGGAAAGTGTTCAAACTCTGATATACATTGTTCTAAGCCTCAGGCTAAAAGCATTTTTAAAGCTAAACAATTGATTCTATATCTGGATGTCAATTTTGTACTATCTCTAGACAACTTAAACAGTGTAGAGGACTACGTTATAATTTATTGCCTCTTTTGCTGCTACTGAGACACTTGATCTGTTGGGATGTTTTCTCCAAGGAGATTTGGCAGAAACAACAGACTAGGCCTAGTAGCAAAACTGATAAGGGCTTACACTGGGCATGGAGAGGAAGGGGAAAATGAGTTTTCCTGCTTTTCAGCGTCCTGAAACCACTGGGCTTCTCTGTGAGGGTAGGGCAACCCATGGAACAGTCTTGGTGGTGCACTTGCGCTAAGACAAGTTACCCAAGTAGAGGCTGGGTCTTTTACTAGGCTGGATGCTGTGCTTAAGGCGTGGACACATGCTAAATTTGAATCAGAAGCAGCATACCTCCAAACAAGATGTAACTGGAGAGCAACCACACAGTGAGGATTTCAAGTCTTTTGCTTCTGTTTCAGATCCAAAAAGAAAAGCCTATGTGCCCAAAAGCCTATGTAAGTATTCCAGCAGTAAGAATAGGTTTATTCTTTATATTTATATGGCCTCTATATATCCAGAAAAGTTAAGCCAGGGTTCATATATTTCTTACTTTCCTGCTGTGGCATTGTTACCAAATATCTGGTGAAATAACTCTCCTGAACACCAATGTAGCATTAAGAAGCAGGCGTTCTTTATTGGGCACCGGATGCATGAGGGGATATTTCCTCTGAAATATCTTGCTGCTGAGTACAGACAATGCTTGTGTTTATATACTGTGGTTTACATACATATTAATTGTTTTTCCCAGAAGAAACATACATATGATAATCCTTTCCCCGAAGTTATCAGCGTATTTCCCTTCCCACTGGTGCAGAACTTTTCTTGTCCCAGGGGTCCCTCCAGTGGTCTTTGGTGGTTGCTGACCACAGAGTTATAGCTGACCACACGATGAACTCAGTGCTACTTTCCAAATGCAGAGAAGAGTTGGCATAACTAGTGTGATTGATTATTTTGATCAAAGAAGTGTGGTTTTTGTTCCCTTCTTGGTTAATGTTAGTTGTAGTTTGATTGTATGGTTCCATAGGCTATTGATTTTGAAAAATTGTCATTGCCTTTTCCATACCAGCTAAGCAAAGAGTTCATCTGGCATCACTTCATCCCTTTGAGGCTTGTGTAGCTTGTTTTCCCTTCAAGCCTTCTTAGGCCTCACTTAGCTTCTTTATTAACTTTGAAAAAAATGTTAGGTCAAACTTGGGGCAGAATTGAATCATAGAATCATAGAATGGTTTGGGTTGGAAGAGACCTCAAAGATCATCTTGTTTCCACCTCCTGCCATGTGCAGGGACACCTTTCATTAGACCAGGTTGCTCAGAACTCCATCCATCCTTGGCCTTGAGCTCCTCCAGGGATGAGGTATTCACAGCTTCTCCATCTTGTAAATTAGTGCAGGATGTATTTTGTGCTATCATACAGGTCAGGGAATCTGGCTGGGTTCTTGCACTATTTCACTTTTTTATACACAGTGCACAATGGAGAACGGTTCTGCCTTTGCATGAGCTTCTCTGTTCGTTTGTTTGGGTATTTTTTTAACCAAACTGACAGCTACTTTCTCTTACATCCAGTTTCTTGAAAGAACAACAGTGCAGTAGGATTCAGAAAGAACATCTCAGGGTTGACTCTTTTTTTCAAAGGAAAAATATATCCTTGTAAGTTTCTGAGTGCCATGAGTCCCAAAGGACTGTTTTGATGGTGGCAAGACGTTGCCATGGATGGCAGTGCCATACCTGGCTGCAGGCCTGGTGAATCCCTGCTGCTCTGGAAATTTCCTCAGTGCTTGTCTCACACTCACCCCAGCATGCTGCAGGCTGGCCTCCTCAGGACCTTCCTTTGGGAGCAACACAGAGCTCCATGTCTGCATGTCTGCTACATTTGTGCTTTGCCAGCTGGCTTATTCTTCTGTTTGTATTGCTCCTGCTTGCAACTTGGCATCATGTTTGGGGGTTGGGTTTTAATTTTTGGTTGCTTTTTTTTTAATGTCGCTACCAAGGCAGATATATTTTCTTTTCCTTGTATGCTATAGAAAAACCTAAAGCTTCTTAAAAAATTTTTAAAGCAATTCAGCTTTTTGAAACTGCATAATTAAAGAGCTCTCAAATAATTGGCTTATTATAGTGCACCCATAAAAATGAATTTGCATCTCATTTATGAACTATTAGATTCCTTATTACATGCGACTGATTGTTCTTAATGTGACTTGCATATAATTTAGCATTCTTTACTCATACACTTTGTAGCTAAACACTGGAGGAGGGAAGTCCATCCCGAAATTGTGGCACCAGAACGTAGATTGTGGAGCAGCCACAGACTGATCCTGCATGATGTGCTCTCAGTTTGTCTCTCTATTCCCCTCACAGTCCCACGCTGAGGTGCAGAAGCCCCAGATCAGCCGACTGATTTTTTCCTGGCCTCTTTCCCCTCAGTAAGGCCTGGCCACGCTGCAGCAAGAGCTGTGATTGCTAATGACAAACCTGAGCTGGAGGTACCCAAGTGATTTCCCAGTGCCAAGGCACACACCATGCACCCCATGTCAGAGCCTTCACTGTGACAGTCACCCAGACCCACAGTGACAGGGACATCGCTGTGCAGACATGCCCCCAAGTGCAACACAGGCATGAGCTGGGATCACCTCTGAAGTCCTCACCTCAGCAGTGGTTTGTGGCTGTCTTGGGGTGACTTTATGATGCGTATCCCCTATCGCTGCTCTATGCCCAGAAATTAACTTTGTGCCTTTCTGTGCCTTTAAACTGAGCCCAAGAAGGGGGAGAGGAAAAAAACCAAGCAAACTTTTCAAAACAGTTGTTCAAGAACACAGACACACACTCTGAGTTCTGCTGCTGCTGTAGCAGTAAGAGCAGAGGAAGCACCCTTCTTGCTTTTCAGCCAGCTTTTGGCTCCTTTTCTCTGGAGGGAGACTGAGAGTTGAACTTTGTTTTCCTGGGACTTTGGTTTTTCCCTTCTTTCTGTTCTGGACTGTTTCAACCTCAGAACACATCGGGAGAATTTTCCACCGAGGCCCCGGAGGTGGGCCCACATCGACCCAGCTCCAAGAAGGAGAGAGACCACACCTACAGAAGGACTCTGAAATCTTACCAGGTTTCTCTCCACAGCGAGAGGTTTTATTATTTAGCATTATTATCCTTTTCCTGTGTGTTTGTTAAATAAACAGTTTTTATCTCTTTCACTTTCCTCCGAGGAAAATTTCTTTTTTCCCAAACCTGGTGGGGGAGGGGTGGTTGTAACCTGCCTTCTATCAGAGGGTATTTTCCTCCAAATTTGGCCAAACAGGCTCTTCCTCAGAGCTCCCCAGAGTTGTCTGTGGTCCACCTGGTAGTGGTGGCGGTGGCAGCAGTGGCAGAGCTCAGTCTCGGTGTGCTCTCCCCTGAGCTCACCTGTGTGACAGAGGGCTGCAGGTGCTGGCATGGAAGTTACGCTGCTGGTCAGAGCCTTTGTCTGGATGTGTGTGAGGATTGCTGAGCAAATGCTTCCCAGCTGCTGGGCTGGGAAATCCCCATGCGGCCAAATGCTGGAAATATGCACCAGTATTCCTTCCAGAGCATTCCATTACCTCAGAAACAGGACGCCAACACAGTCAGGAATCACTGCCTCCACCGTGCTTCCAGCAGCATTCCCTGTGTTTAGCATGGGTTTAGGTGGTCATAAAGCCCAGTCTTGGTGTCTATGACTCCACTTTGACTCGAAGGAGGGGCAAAACTGTAAGAACAAAAATGAAGCAAAATGTGGGGTCACCTTATGGAGCTGAAGAGGATGCTGGGTGAGTGAGCGTAGAAATAATACCATAGGGTTGAAGGGAAAGTGGCAAGCAGGCACTCTGAATGAAATTCTGCAAAATTACTGAACAGTAATTTCAGAATATTTTATTTACTATAGGAAATGGCAAAAGAAATTACAAGTTCATTTCAATAGATACCAAAAATTCCATGGTCTTCGTAAGAGATACTCTCTCCTTGGGCACAGGCAATTAAGAAGGCACTGATGCCAAGTATTCAGTGGGAGCAAGTGTAGTGAGCCCTGGGTCATGGGTTTGAGTATCAGTGGTTCCCAAAATACATGGATACTCCTGTGGGCATTTTTGTCAGAAAGCACATGGAGAACTGAGATTTTCATCAAACTTTTTGTTTTGCTGATGGATAATGCGGTTTAATCCAGTGCATGATCCTACTGTTTTTTTCAGGGTAGCTAGTGAGCAGGACACCAGGTAAGGTAAGGAGAAGAAACTATGGATCAAAAATTGTACAAAGACATTATGATCCTTCAGACAAAATAAAATATGTACAATTCTATTCTGTTCAGAGGAGGAACTAGCGGTGTTGGCAGCAGCAATAGCAGAAGAGTACTGACATGCTTTGTATTTCATTTGCCTTTCTTCTGGATTGTCAGTCCTCTCCGAATCTCTGCTCAGCAGCACAGTAAATACAGCCAGAAACACGAGGCACTAATGCCAGAGAGGCAGAAATGATCTCTGCAGTTTTATAATCCTTCCCTTACAGTAATTTTGAAGAGATTAAAAATGGGTTCAGATATGTGGGTGCACTGCACCTTTCATGGCTCCCATTTTATGCAGGTAAATGATTCCCCTTGTATATAAGGGCAGGTCAGAGTGTGTTCATGCCAATCCAGGGCATCTCTGGGCTGTCAGAATGTGGAGGGCTGTGAGCTCTTAGCCCACCAGCCCTCTGTGCTCCCCTGGAGAAGGGATGTCTCAGGCCATAAGGACTCTGAGATAAGCAACTCACTTCAGGTTACGGTGACCAAATGAACCACCCCCAGCATGCCTTGCTTCCTTATGGTAATACCTTGTACCCTGTTGGCTAACTGGTTTCTACCCCACCCCAGCCTTCCCCATAAAAAGAGCTCGGGTCTGCCCTGAGATCAGAGGGGGGACCTGTTCCTGGCCTCCCCTTCACAGAGGCTGCTGGACAATAAAGGTGCCTTTCTGTGGAACTGCCATACAAGGCTCCCTGTCTCTCTGTCCCCGTGTTAGCTTCGGGGTATTTCACAAAGAGCTGAATCACAAGAGCTGAAATCACTTGTAGCTGAAAAATCGCTACACCTGCTGAAATCCCTCGCTGTCCAGGGAGGTTTGCCTTTGCCCCTAGAAGAGCTGATCTTTTGTAGGACACTCTCTCTAGGAAGGCCATGGCACGCTGGTGCTCGAGCAGCATCAGAAAACCCCTTGAGACATCAGAAGCTGTGAGGGAAGCAATTACTCCCAGCCCGAGTCCAGCCTGACTTTGGGGCTGGAGCTGCCGCAGCGCGTGGTGCAGCAGAGAAGGCTTGGCACCCCCAGGAGCCAGGCCAGTCCCCTACAGCTGCTACCTGAGCCATTTCTGCCCTTTCATCTTCTCACTGTCTGGCCTTTTTGGCCCTGTTTTGGTCAGAGGTGGTCTTACGCCTCGGAACCTGTGAAAGGTTGCGATAAGGTTTCGGAGTTCACGGGTTAAACAGAGCTGATCTGTGAGCTTTGCCAAGGCAGGCGATCTGCTGCCCCAGCCTTTGAAGGATAAAAGTGTTATCCAGACAAATCCATGCTGCTTTTCAAAGCAGTGACTCTGTGTGCACAGCTGGGGTCTGGGACCAGGGCTGCTGGCAGAGCAGGGAAGAGCAGCCTTCTGTTTTCTTTGGGAGGAAAGGTGGAAATACATTTTTCAAAGCAGCTAGTTGCTTTATAAATGTCTGGTTTTAATGCCCAAATAGATGTGTTTTCAGTTGGTTTCCACACCAGAAGGTAGATTCTAGGTGCAATTCAAAAGATTCCTTTCAGCTTTCACTAATTGGCAATCAAAAGCGCCCATCATCCTGGATCACACATTCTAATTCTCTCCTTCAATGTAAACTCATAGTTTTGAGGAAAGAAGAAGTCAGTGTGGAGTCGAGCTGTAAGACCTACTCCTTCCCTCCCCCTTCTATTTTTGGTGTATGTGCTTTGCTCATGGTTTGCAAACACTGCTGTTTGTTTTTTAAAGCATACATTTAAAGGACACACGGTGATTACCAATAAACTAAATTAAAAGGGCAAAAGCTGGAGACAGTAGAGGGAAGTTCATATACCTGTCACCATGTTCATTAGTCAGCACTGTGTGTGCTTTTCACTGTTACAGATCACACCCAGACATAATGCTGATTATCTGTGCAGGAGGTCACTTTTGCATGCCAAAGGAAAACACTGCTATGTCTTGCTAATTTGATTTTAATATCTGTGCCATGCTATTCATTGGCCTAGAAATTAGATTGCTTTTTACTAATATAATTGGCTAATTAAAACGTCTTCTGTAGGAGATGGGGAGTCCTTATGGGACTGGGAACATACTAAAGTAAAGAGATGACAGTTCCTGATCCAACAAGAGCTCATTTAGAGCACAAAGAAATGAATATATTCAACGCAATTTTCTTAATAAGTTCTTTGAGGTAATTTAGGGTCCAGTCTTTGGAATGGAGATGGAAACACCGGAACTTAAAAGACGCAGCCCTGTAGGGCTTCCGTGGCAATACAGAACGGGTAGTTGCGATCCATTCTGTAAGTTTGCACTATTTTGAATGTTTAATCATTTTAAGTTCCCTATCTGTGACCAGTTCTGAAGATGTAAAGAAACAGAAAAAAGTTGCACCAAAACAGTGTTCCTTGGTCCCAGTAACTAGAACATTCTAGGTTTTGCAATGTGACCATAGAGTTTCGGTATTTCCTTCCTTACCTGCTACCGCTTATTACCTGGAGTGAGGCCCTGGGAGGGAAATAGCCCTGGCTAGAGCCACTGATTTCTTGTCTCCCACTGCTTAGAGATGATAAGGGGTAGACAGATGAGGAAGGGACAAGTATTACCTCTGCCATAATGGTGAAGATGGAGCAGTACCTTTCAAGAAATAGATCACCTTCCTGTCCTGGGTCCCAGCTCCAACAGTCACGCCTCCTTCCCCCAAGATGCTCATTGGATTGCATCTTCATACAGTATCCTTCAGACAGGACTCGAGGAAAAGTCCTATCCTAGACAATCAATCCTTGAGCCTGGAAAGAGTTTGAGAGACTTATGCTAATCATATTTAATTAGTATGTGCAAATGATTCTAACTAAATGTAGACTTCCCTTAGTATCTTCAATTAAAAGCTCTGGATGTACTCCAAAGTTACAAATTCCTTCACTAAGCCAGTAGGGAATGATAATGAATTATTGCTAATATAGTCATAAAGCTTTTATTTGCATAAGTAATATGAAGCTAATATGTGGATAAAATTAAACCTGAAAATGAAATATTATTAAAACAAAACTGTTAATGAATTTGGACACATTACTGAGCAGGTATATTTGGCAGCTGGCTGGAACAGATAACTCCAATAGAAGTCTAGCAGAATCAAAATCAATATTGAACACTGCATAACACAGTGAAGATAGTTGAGCAAGTTAGATGTGCTCCATCACTGTTCGATTTTGCAATCATAACTCAACCAGGAGAAGGGGTCAATGCAGCAAGGAGGACCAAATCCCTGGATTTGATTATTTCATTCTGATTTTTACTGTTATAATTAGACTGACTTGAGAGAAGATGCTCTGAATTTTCACTAGTATGGAATAAATATTGAAGACTAGAAGTCATGTTCTAAGTAGATGGTGGTCACAGATGCTGCTTATCCCAGCAGGATTGGTTGTTACCATATTAAGATTCTTACTACCAAGGCTGGACTTTTTTCTTCTTTCTTCTGAAATATTTCAGTGATCACTTTTACTCCTTATTTCATACTGCAGAAGGCTTTCCTCAACCCCTTGTGGATGTGTTAGTGCTGGGCTGCACAGTTTGGATTTATTTTGTTTACTATTTTAGTTTGGAGGAATTACTCCAAACTAAAATAATCTTAAGACCAGAATAGTATCAGGTAGTGGAATTTACTCTGAAATAGTAAGTTCTGCCTCTGTAATATGCAGTAGAAAGATAAAGAGTGCAGTAATTTGATCAGTTTTTTTCTTTCTTCCATGATCATGCATGAACCAGAATCCGAGCACCATCTCTCTGTTGGCTTGGGACATTGTTTGCTTTTTACTGGGGCTTCCTTACAAAACCTGCAGAGTAATTGCTGTGCTTGCCTCCACTCACTCTGGACCAGCCCTGCTGGTGCCTCTCACACACAACTCCTTCACACGGGCTCAGCTTCGCTCTGGCTTCTTCTGCAGCTTCTCTGTGCAGAAAGGTCCAGGTGCAGTCCCTTTGCTGCTTGGGCTGCCCTGCTTCTGTAAAGCAGTGGACGCCAAACTGGACAAAGCAGCCCTGAATGAGTTATGAGCTCTCCCAAGCCTCCTCACTTTTGTGCGGACAGATGCTGCCATCGAGACGCCTCTGAGACACGATGGAGTCACTGAGTGTGGGGATTAGCAGAGGGAGAAGCATTTTCAGGGCTCAAGGTCATAAGGTCATGTCTGAGAAACTAATTCATTTTCTCTTTTGTGCAGGAGGATTATGTACTTAATCTTTTTGCAGTGGCCAAAACTCTGACACCTGAAAAGATGAAACCTGTCAACTCCCAGCTGATGTTACAGCCTGAGTAGAAAGGCCTGCGTTGGCTTTCACTATCTCAGAATTTGCCCATATCTCTATTCTTCCAGAGTTGGTGTTTCAGAAATTACTCAGCCAAGTTTTTGCAATTTTGTGGGGCTTGGGTACCTGACCCACCTATACCTCTTTGAAAATTCCAGTTCTTAGGAATCCAGTGTTGCTTTATGGTGCAAAAAGCACATTAGGTTTTCCTTTATTTTTCCACTATATCCCATATGAATGGTATTGCTGGAAAAAACCCCAGGAGATATCTTCTCCAATGTTTCATTTTAGGTACTTGTACTGTTTCTTATAGAGAACGCAATTAATTTTCTCTCAGTACTAAGAAGAGCCTGTGCAGCCAAAGCCCAGCTGAATCTGGGCAGTGTGGTAAGTCAAACTGGCTGGGTGGTGACCTGTCACAGTCAGTGACTCTCACACGTGCCAGAACCTCGCTGCTAGGGATGCTGGCGTGTTTTGTGTCAGGGGCAGAGGGATACCATGTTAGGATACATGGAATACCAAGGATCATCACCTTTTTATGGTCTTCTTTTCCATTTCTGCATATCTATGTATTACATTTAGCATTTCTACTTGGTTTTATGCTTTTTTTTTCTTATACTTGCCAAACTTGCAAGTTACCCCTTTTCTTTTCATGATGCAATTGTCTCCTAACTCAGTGATACGGGGAAAGTAGTAGCAAGCTGGTTGTGTTCATTTTGAGAGTGTTGCCCCCTTGGAGACCGGATGCAGACTTGGTGTTTGCACCAGAGAGGAACTGGAAGAGCAGATCCCACTTTTCCCACCTCCCTGGGGCTTGTTCTGTTGCACTGTACCAACTCAGAGGTTTCCAGCATGGGCATCTGTCTTCAGCAGAGCTCCATATGCCTCTTGCTGTGTGCTGGGCAGCAGGGCTGAGCCGTGCTGGGGAAAGGGAATGAAACCCGTTGGTGAGGGCAGAGACTGCTGGCCACTGGCACTGCCTCTCGCTCCAGGACCCAGCCGTGAGCCTGGAGCAGGCACAGCCCCTGGGAAGCTGTACAAAGCATCTTACAGGTCTCGCCTGTTCTAAGAGCTTGACAGCATCAGGTTATGAAGTTTGGTGCACCCTGAATTACCATGTTTCTGCATTTTGGCATGCTTGTGTCAAAACTAAGTAAAGATCTCATTCTCTTCCCTGGGGACTGTGAATAAAGAGGAAGTGATGGGAATCAGCCCTGAGTTTGTTGGATGGGAGGTGTTTCTAATGCCTTCCCTGAAACACACCTCTGCTTGCGTTCGCCAGAGGAGAGTTTCATGTTCGGAGTGTGTAAGTTCTAAACAGCTGAAGAGGAACATGAAGGCCATGGGTTATAGATCTCCAGCAATGGCTGAGTGGATTTAAACTGCTTTTATAAATAGATAAGAACAAACTGTGACTCTGCTGATAACTTGTGGAGTCGGAACTGCTGACTTCTTAAACCCTGGAAATTGGGCTTTATAATGGAAATAGTAAGTCTGTGAACCTTAATTACAGTTGTAGTGCTGGCCATGGCCACCCTTTCACACACAAGAAGAATTCAATATGAGAGGGTGACCAGTAGAAACAATTTGTCATGAATTATATTAGTTGTGAATGTGGACTTTTGTCATGCTGGTCACCTTAGCCAACCTGAGAAAAGTTATTGAACTGAGTGTGGGCTGGGTCAGCACTAGGAAAGTAAAATGGAAACTATGATTAACCTTTCTTGTACCATGTTTTCAAGAGTCAGTTTCAATATCTCTGTGGAAATGCTCCTGTTGTATTGCTTCGTTATTAAGGAAGCTCGGGAAGATTTGACGAAATGTTAGAAGTTAAATCACAAATGAATGTTCAGATGTGAGATTCCTTAGTTCTGCTTTCATTCATGCCTCAGGTTTAGAAGAATTCAAATACTGAAATGCATGTCATCATTTTTAAATGCTCAGAAGACAAGGCCAATATTTCATCAATTTATGTTTGTCCCAAATGGCCTCTATATCCAAGAGTGTGCTTGGAACTCTAGATTATAGGCATAAAATGATGAGAGAATTGTAATGATTTGCTTATAAGAAGACTAAGATTTGGGGAGTACGATGAAAGTCAGCTACAGCTTGAGCATTTTTCTTCTGAGTAGTTCTTCAAACGAGTACAGTGTCAAAATCAAAAGAGATGGCAAGGGTATGTTGTCTGTTACTATACATAAGCAAACAGATGGTTTAGTTTTTCTCCTCTTTTAAATATGTAGCTACTATGGTCTCATTATGTCTCTTGGAATGGTTTCAGATATCGAATTAGTTTGCAAAACTGAGTTGATTGAATAATAGCTATATCACAATTTCAAATCTATTAGAAACATCGCTTGCCAGAGGATCTGATGGTTTACTTGACTGTCAATAATAAAATTGGATAAGCCATGAATTACTTCGGGCTCTTTAACAGTATTGCACTTCTCTGTACCAGGGACAGTGCTGCTGGTATCAGCTGCTGGGAGCTGCGGGGGCTTTCTTGGTCCTTTTCAGGGAGTTTCATTGTCTCATGGTATTTGTGGGAGTGATTCCCTCCCACCAGCTGCTTCTAAAGTTTATCCTTTTCCTCCTCTGTCCCACTCAGCACTTGCTTCCAGAAGGAGGAGTGATTTGGGTCCTCACTGTTGGTTTCAGGTGTATGCTCATTGCTGCTTTGTTTTTCCTCTTCTTTTTTGGTTGTTGTTATTTAGGATATTAATTTCTCCTCTGCATCAAGGAGTACAAAATACAGATAGACACGTACTTTCTTTTCTTTTGCTAACTGTAACTAACTGTTCTGCCTGGAACAATGTCTTGTAACCTGATTTTTCTCTCACGATGTATTTCATACAAGCCCTTCTGAGAAATAAAACTATCCCTGAGAGCCTAATTTTTTAGACAAAGGTGTTGAATAAGGTGATATATGTGGGTTTTAGAAACCCAAGCGAGACGGTGTTATCAGTAGCCTTCCTAGAACACTGATGATTTTTATCATTTCATCTGTTATTAGTTCAAAGCATGGTTGTTTCCTTAATCTGCAGTACACAGCCCTTTTGGGTCCCCGACGCAAAAGCGGTTGCTTGAACCTGTTTGATGAAGCAACGCTTCTGTAGCAAACTCTCATGGAAAATTAGTTGACCTCAAATGTCTACGCAAAGTGTTGCCATTTCTACGGAGTGTACTTTGGGGATGTGTTCTGTCTTCCTAATTAATCATAATTTTCAACACAATGCAAAGAACTGCGCAAGGAAGGAGTCAGTGCCCAAAAGGAGCACGCACAGTTCTTACACTGTGTGACAGGACCTGTTTCATGGACATCTGAAATGCTCCAGTTTGCAGCCAGCCTGGCAGCTGGCTTGGGGGGGTTGAGCCACAGCCTCCTGGCTCTTTAGTAGCAGTGAAGTGCTGGGCTCAATTCACATGCTGTGGCACGAGAAAATTGGCAAACATAAATAAATATTGTGTTTTTCCTTTCCAGTGGGATCTGAAACAGGTTGAGGTGTATGAATTGGGCCTGGCTTTACATACGGGAAACAAGCACCAGGATCTGAATTGGGACAGTGAACTGAGGACAACCATTGGCTGCCAGGACAGACAGTTCAGTCAACCCAGTGCACCAGTTTCAAGGTGTTTTGCATTGTAGATTTTCAGTTTTATGTCATTGGCAGCTGCTTAGGATGTGGGAGTGCCGATTTTAAATGTAGAAGAAGGGGAGAAATTTTTCCAACCTCTTTAGGCATCCACCTCCTCTCACGTCTCTAACAGTGGCAGTAGGAGCAGCACTGAAAAATACAGCTTAGTTCATCCTAAATCTTCTGTTAAGGGGCTACACTTGTTTCAGGACCCTAAGTCTTGGAACAGATCTTGCCCAGGAGTGCCTGGACACTCTGCACATGTCCCTGGGTTTGGGGTGCTGAGCTGCTTGCTCTGTCCTAGTGTCTTGGGGTGATTTTATGATAGTACTGTACTCCCCCATTGACTGCTTATTGCCCAGAAATGGGTCCTGCAGCTTTAAGCTGGGTCTGAGTGAAAGCGGGGGAAAGCTGAGCGAATTCTTCAGCGTGGTTTGTGCTCAAGGACTCACACACTCCCCCACGTTCTCACCGCTGCAGAGCCGAGGGAGCACCTTCCTGCTTTTAGCCAGCCTGTTGGCTGAGGAAAGGAAATTTTCCCAGGACTGCATACAGAAATCCTCCGGTAACTTCTTCTTCTTCTTCTTCTGGAACTGTTCAGCCTTGCTGAGGTCCGAGATCCAGATCATCAGACCCCGTGGACCGGCAGGGAGGCTGTGGGGACACCGCATTCCGGCCTCGGACCTCAGGAGGGGCCGAGCCAGCTACAGAAAAGAACTCTGAGTCCACCAGCTTTCTCCGCATTGAGGAGGTTTATTACCTAACATTACTCATTTGTTTCATGTGCCTTGCTGGTACTCTGCTTCTTAAATGAATAGTTTTTTTCACTTTCATCCAAGAAATTCCTTTTGTATTGGTGGGGGAGGGAGTGCTGAAACCTGTCTTCGGGGGAGGAGACCTTCCTTCCAGAGCGTTTTCCCCTAAACTTGTCTCAAACTGAGACACCTAGGCTGTCAGGAATGCTGGATGGCTGTGTGGGCATGGAATTGCCTTGAGTTCTGCTTTCCCCTGTAGTCCCAGCTGCGCATGCAGGGATCAGCAAGTTGAGATGTGGCTGCTTTTGTAATTTAATGCGTGTCTTCTGCTGAAATGCATCCAGGGTCACCTGCAGAGACATCCTGAGTGACAGCAAATCCAGCAGGCTGTGCTGTGATCTGAGTCTGGCAGGACAGACTGAGAGCAGAGGGGCTGTGAGAAGTCTTCTGTTCCCTGCCTGTTGTTTTCTTCAGGGCGATAATGACACAGTGCGGTGTAATCTACACTGGACACAGTCTGACTAGCCAAAATGATGGCCTTTGGCCCCAGAGTACAACCACGAAGAGTGTTTATGTGTATTACAGTATTTAAGGTGTATCAATGTCTGTGATTCCGACCCTCATCTGTCTTGGATCCCAGGAAGCTGGTTTGGGCTGCCGCAGAAGGGAGTTTCTAGCTTGGTATTTCCAACAACTTCTTATACCTCACTGGCTGAAAACCTCCCTGGCTGTAAAACTGGCTGGATGGCTGGTCCCAGAGAGTGGTGGTGAGTGGTGGCCAGTCACTAGTGGGGCTCCTCAGGGCTCTGCTCTTCATCAGTGAATGGGATGGGGGATTGAGGTCACCCTCAGTAAGCTTGCAGATGACACTAAGCTGGGTGGGCAGGAAGGCTCTGCAGAGGGATCTGGGCAGGCTGGAGCAATGTTCTCAGGACAACTCAGAAGGTTCAGTAAGGTCAAGTGTTGTGTCCTGCACTTGAGTTGCAGCACTACAGGCTGGGGGCGGAATGGCTTGAGAGCTGCTTGGCAGGAAGGGACTTGGTTGACAGCTGGCCAGATATGAGCCAATGTGTGCCCAGGTGGCCAAGAAGGTGAGGGGCATCCTGGCCTGTATCAGCCATAGTGTGGCCAGCAGGACCAGGGCAGTGACCACAGTGACCATCCACCTATACTGGCGCTGGTGAAGCGCCTCAAACTCTGGGTTCGGATTTAGGTACCTCACTTCAGAAAGGACATTGTGGTGCTGGAGGTGCTCTGCTGTCCAGAGAAAGGCAACAGAGCTGG
Organism: Ifrita kowaldi; assembly: GCA_013398055.1. Taxonomy (NCBI): domain Eukaryota; kingdom Metazoa; phylum Chordata; class Aves; order Passeriformes; family Cinclosomatidae; genus Ifrita; species Ifrita kowaldi. The sequence continues at coordinate 231,603 of VZRS01004052.1, read as the reverse complement.
GGAAGCCTAGAAAACATGTCCTGTGAGGAGTGGCTGAGGGAGCTGGGGTTGTTTAGTCTGGAGAAGTGGATGCTCGGGGGGTGCCTTCTCACTCCCTACAACTACCTGAAGGGATGGTGTAGCCAGGTGGGACACAGCCATGTCTCAAGTGAAAGGACTAGAGGAAATGGCCTCAAGTCGTGCCAGGGGAGGTTCAGATTAGAAAAAACAATAATTACTGTAAGAGTGGTCAGACACTGGAATGAGTTGCCCAGGGAAGTGGTGCGTCACCATCTCTGGGAGTGCTCCAGAGGTATTTGCATGTGGCACTTGGGGATGTGGTTTGGGGGTGATCACGGTCGTGCTGGTTTGATGGTTGGATTCAATTACCTTGAAGGTCTCTTCCAACCTTGATGATGCTGTGATCCCACTGAGCTGCCTCTGGTGAGGTCAGCCTGGGTGTCGGGTTCTTTGGGCCCTGGTGTTTCGTTTTGTTCTGTTTTTATTTGCTTGTGTTGGCATTGATCTCTGGAAGACATTAAAAATATTTATTCAGCACAGGCAGGGTGACAGATATCTCTTGTATGAAGAACTATTTGATGAGCTGTTAGTTTTGAGTGCCTTTCCTATTCATTGAACTAATTAGCTCTACAAATCTTGCTGTCAACCAGTCATATACCCACTTATTTATTTTCCCATGTGCAGAATTTTTACTTTGCTGCATATACACAGAGCTATAAAACCAAATGCACCAAAAATTGTCTCTTAGTTGGATATAAATGGAAACAAAATACACTTGGAATTATTATTACATGTACCATTAATTTTTATTTGAACTGTCTTATAAAAATGCCAAGCTGCTTTCATTGTTTTTCACTGTTGCACTCATGTAATGAGTGTAATGCTCGTTAACTGCATTACTGGGAGAGTATGAAAATGCCTGTGTCTGAGACAGGGAAGAATAGAGGCTGTAGTGCTGACCACATGGGCATCTGAAGTCTCCAGCTGTCACCAATTGCTACGGTGTTTAAAATTATTGCTTCGTTTTAACCTCCTTTTGTGCTTTCTTTCTGCAAGCTTTGCTTTTTTTGCAGCCTTTTAACCATCCTAGTGAGTGGAGTTAAGCATTTAATGCAATTAAAGCATTTCAAGCTCATGCCAGTGCAGCCAGTGAGCCTGGGCTCTGCTGTGCTCAGTCACAGCAAGCCTGGCTGCTTCTGGCAGTGGCAGTGCAGAGGGCATTCTCATGAAAAAGATATAGAAAATGTGCTTTGTGGGAAACAAAAATGTGAATTATGAGATTCCTGGCACAAATATCTCTGGTGTCTTGATGGCTGTGGAATTTCTGATTTGGGACAGTATCATGTGGGCTCTGGAGACTCAGCAGTATCTATCAGCAACCAGGGCTGCTCATGCAGAACTCTGAAGTGGGACCCAGGAAGTGAATGATCACTCCGAAATACAACCAGATGTTTTATAGCTTCACAGTTGCCTTCTAAAATTGCCAGTAATCCCTGGAAGTTTTGTGATGTAATGGCCAACTGGAATTATGCTGCCTGTTGGAAAGAGATTTTCCATTTTGTAACCTGATATTTTCAAAGTAATCACAGCCAAGATTCCTCTTCAGTGTATGCAGCATCCTCTGCCCCTTAGAATGGAGCTCATGGAGACTTTTGCCAGTGCAGAGCTATGCCATCAGTGGGCTGGTTTGTAATGGATCAGAGGGCATTAATTTCTTTTCTCAAGTTTGGCAATGGTTTTATTTTTTTTTAATGTTGATGTCTTCCCTTGTCCCCAGGTATTAAAATCTGAAGTACACCTCATTTTGGAAGCAGAGGTAATGGAACTGTGTAGTATCTACTGCAAGCACAAATTAAACTACATGTGAAAGCAGGCATTTACATTATTTTCCTTCCCACCAAAGCAAGCCCACTTCAAATGAAGGACAGACAAACTGAGTGTGTGCAGGCAACACAATGAGAGCTGTAAAATGGAAAACTGCTCCACAGAACTGTGCTGATTAGTTTCCAAGTGCTCTTATTTGAGTAGTAGAGACGTGTGCCCAAGTTTGATGTGTGGATGTTGGCACATTGGAGAGTTTGGGAAAGGGTTACAGGGAAGATTTGAAAATCATGCAGTGTAAAGAGAGACAGAGGCTCTCAATCTCTTTACCTTGTTTTTGAAAAAAAGAGTAAATGATTACTTGAAGAAGAGATCTGTGATAAGAGACTTTTTAGACATCACTGGAGCATGTCGGGCAGCTGTAGCCCAGTGGCTCAGTGGCTGAGCTGTATGGTTTGGGCTCTGGGTATAAGTGAATATTTGAGCAGCTTCAGAGTGTTGGGCAGTTGCTGCTGCTTGAAATCTGTGGTCATGGCTGAATCCTCAAAGCTGTAGATCTGATGAAGCTGTGAAACAGGAGTTCTGGTTCATGCTGGACAGGTCAGATAGTGGAGCAATGGCAAGAACAATGTACCGAGGTTTCAGATAAAATTTGACAAGTGCACCTAGGCAATGTGGCTGTCTCTGGTGTCTGTGGAAGGCACTCAGTCATCCAGATTATGGCAATAAAGCAAAAATTGGTGAGTGAAAATTGTGAGGAATACTTTAGGCCAACTGTTCTTTGGTCCTTTCTCTGCTGGTTCTCTTGATGCATTATGAAATGTTGAGGTGATGTACTGAGATTAAAAGAAACCTGATCCATTTTCTAAGGTGTGCAATACCAATCTTTGGGGAGAAAGAAATCTGCAGATGATGGAAATATATTTAAACCAGGACAAGCCCTGAGAGTTAGAAGTCTTCGGTATCAAACTCTGCCTAAGAGCTAATGAGGTGGGATTCCATCTGTGCAGCCTGTGGATATGAAATTTTGGAAGTGGGATAGGAGAGATGAGAAGAGGGTTTCAAACTCTTGAAATGAGAGGCTTTGAGTTTGATATTTCAGTGTTGGACAGGCACTGATTCACCCTGCCCAAAGCCTCCTTTCTCTCCATGCTGTTTATGTAACCATAATGCATCCTTTGCATTCTGTCTCTTCTTAAATTTCCTTCCCATCAGCCAGACCTCACCCCATGGAAGTTCTCTGCTCACAGCACTTTCATTTGGGAAAATTTTAACTTCTCCTTCCAGAAATGTGCAGGTATCACATGAGTTTTAAGCCATTTTCCAGTTGAGACTGAAACCAGACAGGCTTCACTTCTCCAACAGGACTTGAGCTGTAACATCCAGGCTGTGCTTGCCTCAAGGCCAGAGGCATCTAGAACTGGGCTGTGACTTGGCCCACTCTGGGTTATTGACAGCAGCTCTGAGAGGACACCTCTGTCGATGTCAGCTCTCTGATCCTGCTGCTCAGAAATGTCTCCTCTTTGGTGCTGCAGTCCCTCATGGTCACCAGGAGAGCACAATGTTTTCTTTCATTTGCTTTCTTCAAGCATCCAGTCCACACCATTGCTTCATCTGAAGCTTTCCTTGAAAGAAAACACTGTTATGGTACCCAGCTCCTCACAACTTCTGAAGAGGAGAAGATACCATTTGTTGAGGTAAATGGAAAGATTTTGAGCTATGTGGGCTTTCGGTCCAAGAGTTAACCGGAAAGGCATTGAGACATGCCTAAGGAAAAGAAATTGGTTTTAAAAGGAAATACCACATTAGAATAAATTACAAGGTAATGGGGTTTAGGAAAGTGGGGTTTATGACAGTTGAAACTAGAGTGGTCTTTAATCCATGATGGCTGCTCATTTATTGTAACAGTAAGTTTACAGAACCTACAGTAAAAGAGACCATAGAAGATGTAACTTTTAAAAATTATGCTGTAAACCCCAAGAATTTCTCTGTACTTAGTTTAAAGGAAGCATGGCATTATGTTAAAAACATGTGTCCTTACAGACTCTTCCTCAGGGTGACATATCTCAGTGGTGTCATTTTCCAGATGTGTTTGATTGTAAGTCATGCTTTTACCTCAAATTGTAGGAAACTGAGTGTTCAGGTTTATGCTTATCTTTGAGTTTTAATTCAACTTATGGCACATGTAATATTTTCTTTAGTCCTAACACGTCGTTGTCAACTCTACAGAGTATATTTTAGTACAGTTTTGAAACATTTCCTTGGTAGTAAGCACTTCTGTCTTGGCAATACTAGAAGTGCTTTTCCATATCAGCAGCAGTGCATGAATGCTGAACACTCACTGGAGAATTGGGCTGGGTGTTGAGAGAGATTCTAATTCAAAAAAGCAAATGCATGACTGGTAATTGTATTTAGGAAGTTAATGTAATAAAATTAAGAATTAGTCATCTGTAATGCAGTAATTTTTTCATACACAGAATTTTTCACATCCCAAAATTTCTGAATAGAAGTACGCCCTGGAAGGAAATATAACAGAGAAAAGTCCTCCCATTGCACTTACAGCCCTGTCAGGACCTTGGGATCTGTTTGTACATCCTGCAGTCAGAATGCCACTGGGGAAGAATTCACCTGTTTCAAAGAGGCTTTGCTGCCTGTAGGTACCTGTGGCACACACAGGTGAGGTGGCTTGTGCTGAAGCACTACTGCTGTGCTTTGCTGAGGGTGCCCAGATTTAGCCGTGAGCAGCAGCAGGTTCAGGAACTGCCAGAGGCATCAGAGAGGAGTTTGTGCCTGGAGAAAACACAAATTATGTTCTGTTCATAAAAGAGCATTTTCATTTCTGTCGTGTCCTTATACGAATGTGTTAGTAACTTTGCATTGCCTCCCAGGCTGGAGTTCCTTCTCTCTCAGCAGTACCTGAGTGTTTGAAAGCCAGGGTGGATTTCTTTTCACAGATAGATTGCCAGGGATCCACAAGGATGCCTGTTGTAGAATGTAAATCCAGTCACACATTTAAGCAACATTTTATTCTGTTCATCAGAAAAACTTACACTGAGGAAAGTCAAGGCCATTTTAAATGCTGATATTCATCATTTATCATTTAGCAACTACAGTAAAATCTGGGGAAGCAACCAATGTTCTCAGTGAAATATTAGTGCAGATCTCCTTGGACCTTTATTGCCGTGCTGGTTAACTCTGCAGGGGGAGGTGGGCAGAACCTCTGGGAGGGCTGCGCTGAATACTGTATTTAACAGCAGAGGGGATAAAAGCCTAGTAAAGTTTTTAGTAGTCTTGGCTTGAAGGGTAATTTTCTTGTCAACTCTATAATTAATGCACCACACGTTACAGTAGCCCATTGTTATTCCAGAATGCCAGGGTGCATTTCAGACTGAATGGCTGTTTAACAAAACACTTGGCAGATTTATTACCCTCAGGTAATTCTGTCAGTCAGCATTTCCCCATGTTTAACCTGAAGGAGGCAGAATCAATTTTGGTATCTATTTTGTGAAAATCCAGGCTCTTTAAATTAAACCACACACATATGCAGAGGCCCCTAAAAAATCAGGACTAGTGTCGGATCTTCGTCTTTTAGCAGGGAAACAGGAATTACCCTTGCAAGCTCCTTGGATTTTTCCCTCCACAATCAAGGCATCATCTGCCACTTCCAATATCTCACAAGAAGTATTTGTGGTCATTTTCACATCATGTCTTGAACATTATGTTTGTTTTTTTGTGACTGTACAGTAAGTACAGAGCACTTATTTGGCAGTGTCAGAAACAGGTTCAGCAGTGACTGTGTATGGAATGAAAATCCTGGAACAAAGGAGACGTCACATTGAATTTGCTGTTGCCAGTTCTGCATAAGAATTCAAGGTGTGATTTAACACTGGAGGGATAGGAGAGGCCCAGAACATTTTCGAAAACAATGTCGGTTTAAATTTCTTGTTACAAAGTATTAGGATGCCAAGGATTAACGTGTCTTCTTTTACTTGTTCAATAGGAGGAGGATGCTGATAGAAGATATGCATAGCCCAGGTATGAAGGTACAGAAAAAGTGTAGCAGGTTAGAAACAAGAAGTTTATGTTGCAAGTTTGAAGCAGCAAAACATCATGAAATCGTTTTCATTTTTGAGACAGCACGATCTTCCACTCTTTTAAAATAATATTTAAAATATTCTATAAAAATTTGTTATTTTATGGAAATGGATTACAATCAGTTTATCCACTTTTTACTCACTGCTCACCTTCTGTTGCATTTCTGCTTTTGCTACTATGCTTTCTAATATTTTCTTGTTTTTAGTTTTGAAATTTATGAACTGCCAGAACTTTAATTTCTTTCCTGTTTCACAGTAGGTATCTTTGCCAGAGGCTGAGAAGTCAGTAAAGAATAAAGGCAGGAATGAAAGGGGGGATGTTGTAGTTCCCACACCTGACCTGAACTGATCTTTTATTAACAGTAAAGGGAGGGAAATATAATTTAAGAAGATCAACAAGTATTTCCTTCCTCAAGTATTCAAATAATTTAAAAAGGCTTGTTTTTCACTCATAACTTCAAGAAAAAAAGAGAAAAAAGATGTCCCTTGTGTGACATAGCCTAGAGAAGAGAAGGAGCACTTGAAAAAATAAAGATTCCAGATTAAAAACTTCAGTGAGCTTTAAAAAAATATAAACCCCACAGGCTGGGCATCTAGGTACTGCACTTGCTGAAATGCCTGTAAGATCAAATTCCCCCGTCAGAGGAAGCAAGGTGCATTAAGGAGGGTGGGTTTGTCCCTGGGAGATTGTTCTGCTGTCAGTCCTTGTCACCCCTTAGCCCGGCTGGTGACAATCCAGCTGCACTTGCCAGCCTGGGTGGTGCTCACGGTCACTCAGGGGTTGTGCTGGCACGGAGACGCTGAGTGTGATGCCAAGTGTGACACCGAGTGTGGCAGCAGCACTGGAGGGAGTCTGCTCAAACAGGGCTCGTGTTGAGTGCTTGAATTAGAGACCAGCACAGGCACAGGAAGTAGCAGCTGGTGGACAGGTTGCCGGGGAGTTGGTGAGAGGGCAGGAAGGGCATTGGGACCTTTACCTTCCCCTCTGGAGCCCGGTGATGTGGCTCATCCCCTCAGTGACCCCAGATGGCTCCAGGCTGTGCCCAGCCCTGGGCAAGGGGTTGGGGCTCTGTGTTTGGTGCCACAGCCAAGGCAGCATCAGCTGGTTTACAGCCACAGAAGATTGGGAGGTTTGGGAATCAATGAAGTGTTTTCTAATTGATGCCAGACCTTGCCATGCTGATGCTGGTGTTAACAAAGGTTCCCTGGGAGATGTAATAACTCCCCAGAAAACAATGATTCACTCTTGTCGCACTTGGACACGAAAGAACCACGCAGACACCTCGTCAGAAGAGAAGCAAGAAAGAAAGAGGGGGGTCAGAGACCCCGGGCTTTATTATATATGTTCTTAGAAATCACCGTGGATTGGAGCGAGAAATTACCACCCCTCAATCACATTGGTCAAAGGGAAAATCTATTAAACGTCTCCGCCTAGGAGAATGGAATGAAAAACAATAAAGGATGGTTAACAAAACATGGCTGTGTTTACAGAAAACACGTGAGAAACTGTTACAGAAAATAAAAACATCGAAGAGCTGCAAACTCAGGGCAACACACTCTCACGTTACACTGAGGAATTGGGTTATCCTCTTTGGCTTGTAGCAAGACAGATCAACTGCCACTGTGAAGGAATTGGGTGGGTATTTGTTACAGCCAGGATTGGCCTAGTCAGCCAGTTCTACCTTTAACAGATCATGTTTTCACTCTGGTTTTCTCAGCAGCTTTGGATGTTGCTGTGCTGGACAGTGGTGTGAAGAAAAGGTGTTCTCCCAGTGCAGATGAGTGCCGCTGCAGTGCAAACCCCACTGTGGATGAGACACTGCACAGCAAACCCACAGAGCCAGAGGGGCCAGAGCTGATCAGGCAGAGGCAGCAGTGCCACTAGGCCATCCTGGAGCCATCCTGAGGGCGCCTGGGCCACTTCCCTGTGCTGGCTCCTCGCCCACTGTGCCAGGCACACACTGCGCCTCTGCCACCCGTGCTCCGGAGCTGGATCCGGGGCCAACAATGCAATGGCGAGGGCATGTATGGAGCAAATTCCCCTTCAGAAATCCACGAAGAGCTAGAATGAAACCACCAGCAATGGCTGCTGTATCACACCAGTGACTTAAACATGTCTTAAAAACTATGGTTTTAAAAAGAGATCCTGCAGGTGATAGTGGAAAGTTTATTGCCTTGAGCCACTGGACTGTAGCTGTGTCTGCGTGTTGTGACTCCCCAGCCTTGTGCTGACTGCTGACCCTGGCTGTGTGTGGGGCACGTGGGAAGTGCACTCTGGAGATGCAGTGCTGATGGCTGAGCTAGTAACTCTGAAACTGGTTTTATTTTGCAAATTTTTAAGAAAGCATCTTTTCAATAGCTGTGGGCAACCCAAAGTCGTTTTTTAATCTTGCTGACTTTTGGTGAAACCAAATCATCTCAGGAAAATATAGGCACATGCCTTATTTAACCTTTCTATGGAGTCGAGTTCAATTTTTGATAAAACCAGGAACTAACAGAATGTATGGAATTTCTGCTGGTGGTTATAGTTAAGGACCTTTTCCTACTTCGTCTAACTGGGAGAGACAGAGGATAATCTCTCTTGATATTTTGCCATTTTAAAATTATAATTAAGAGGGGTTTTTTCCTTAAAAAGTAGTTTATAGAGACTCTACTGCTCTTCTGGCTGAGCTGCATTGGTGCAACCTCTGCACTATAGGTTGCATCCACTGGAATTGAGTTACAGTGCACAACAGTTGGATAAATTAATCATGTGCTGGCTTAGAGTTCTTGTAGATGGAAATGATTTCCTGGGATGGATCCCTCCCTGGGGTGCCCTGACTCAAGTGGAGTTACCTTAGCAATGATGTGACCAGCAGGGATGACACTGCAGGAAAAGGGGCTGGAACTGAGGGAACTCTCCCCAGAAACGTCTCTGTAGTTCCAAGCCAGGAGAGGAGCACAGATCTCCTGAGCCAGAAGCTGTGTTAGCACTGTTAGGTTTTATAGGGATTTATTCTCTCTGATGTGTGTCCAATCCCTCTTTGAGTTTTTATTTTACACCCACAGTGTCTTGTGGCAATGAGTTCCAAAATTTGAGTTATTCTGTCAAAAATATCACCAGTGTCCCCGAGCTCTTCTAGGATGAAATGAACTTTTTTCTTCCTTTACTGACTTGTTTGTGCCATTCTTAATGTCATAGGCTTCTACTGTGGCAGATTCTCCCTTCAGTCCTTGGGCATGTCTTTGGGCAAAGCAAATACAAGTAAGGGAAACCTGTAAATGTTCTGACATAATCCACAGCAAAACAGAGCTTGAATCCTTGAGCATGTAATGAATACACAGTTGGTTCCGGTGTGCTGGATATCTGTGGAGAGATTTTTCAAAGTCTTGGGCATAATTTGTCTTCCAAGGGAGACAGATGCCGAGCTGTCCTTTGAAAAATTTCCACTCCTTCTCCCATAGTATTTACTGTGCTTGATTTCTTGCTCACCTATAAAATTATTGTTGTCAAGCAGTTTGACACTCAGCATTATACAAGAGGTTTTCTAGCCCCTCACAGCTGGTTGTGGTTTGGCATGTTTGTTGCAAAATGTATAGTCCTAAGGATTTCACAGATGGAATTTCAACCATATCCCAAGGTGTGCTGTTCTGGTGGTTAATTATCCCAAAAGTCTGTTCAGCTTTACCTGTGGGAAATGAACCCACTGTGTTTATTCAGCTGGCATTGCATAAGTGGATGAGCATTGAGATTGTTTTCCAGATTGAAGAAAACTCACACAGAGAACTAAGAGGGTAAATTTACTTTTATACTGCAATATATGTGAATGTGAGCTAAAAAGAACTTTCATTGTTTTTAGTAAGCGGGATAAATCCTCTTACTTGTATTTTATTTTATATGCTTCCACTTGCTCCATACCTCAAGGCATCCATGAGCCACCTGAAAGTATAAAATGATGTCTAGGAGTAAGGAAATAAAATATCAGCCCCATATTTGCCCTTGATCATTCCTATGCAGGTGCTGAAATTAAGACTTCTCCATTCCTTACAGATCTCTCTTAGCCCACAAACACTGTATTTTCTGTTGCATTGTCTGAGTTATTTTCATAATTCATAATTAACTTGGTTCTTAAAAATTTAGACATACATTTAAAAGCATGATCCAATCTTGCCTGATTGCCACTACATTGTGTTTGAAGTAATTACCATTCACTTGGCTTTTGAGGCTGTTGAATGAATTTTCCACATGAGATTCCTTAATTTGTACATATTTTATTGCTATAAAATAGGTATTGGCAAGCTGCCTGAACCGTAGTGAAGGCCTTTAATTCCTATTCCTGTGTTATGAAACAAGTGCAAACGAGGAGGCATAAGAGAGACTCCTTAAAAAATATTTTGTTGACATTTCAAAATTGTCCTTACGCAGGTGCAAATGCAGAGGTAAAACTAAGGTAGCTTAGTTCTGCACTTAAAGAGCCAAAACCAGTTAGTTTTCCTACAAGAAAGATAATGTTCCTTTATAGTATAAAAGCTCTCTCTTTCTATCCTTGAGCTATTATCCCCATGAGAAATGTTCTCTGCTTGAAGAGGTTATTAGTGCCTTTGTGCTGGCTTCCTGCAGACTAAGGAAAATCTCCAAGAATATTAATCCTCCCTGCCCTGTACATCTATTCTCCTGTGGCTGAGAGGCTGCCCTGCTAACTCAGGTTTAGAGCAAGGAGGTGCTTGTCTGGTTTAAAATAGCCATGGCTGGGGGGCGTGAAAGAAGAGGAAAATGCCTGCTCTGTTCCCTGCTCCCCCAGGAACACAGGGAAAGACTTTGGGGGCTTCCTTGGATATGGGACTCCTTTCCCCCCCAATTAAACTGACACCGTGCTGTCTGGGTAGCTTTATAGAGAGTCTAATTATGGATTTAAATATGCCAGAATGCTGTAAGTAAAGAGCAAATTCTAGAACTGCTCTTCAAGCAGTCAGGTTTCATAGCTATGTTTTCCTAAACAGTATTACAACAAAATTTTAGGAGAAGATCTAATGTTAACAAAAAAAGGAGGAAATTTTGTTGGTTTTGTTATTCATTTACTTTAAAGAATTGCAAGAAAGAATCTCCCTGTTTCCCTACCAGGGTATTTCAGTACAGCCTTTAAGGAAAAATAACAAAATAACAATTCTTGGCATATGCTCTTGTACAGGCATAACTGGTACAAAATTCTGCCCAGCCCAAACTAACAAACCATCCCTGGTGGTCTGGCATTTCACCATCACAATCTCTCATAAATCAAACAGCACGGCTGTGGAGGCTTTGGGTGTTACTAATGAGCACTCGCTGGCAGCCAGGCATTCCAGGTGAAATCCAGCCTCCCTTCACGCTTCAGATGGGAGAGTACAGGAGCTCCCAAAATGCTGATCTTGGTAACAAACCTGGCTAATAGTAGTCATCTGAAGGAAAAGGCTCACAGATTGAGGAATGCTCTATGCAGGAATGCCAGGGCTTCCACAGACACGATTTTAGGGAAAGGTGTAAGCATGGAGTGCGCTCTGAGGTGATGTTGGGGTGAGTGGTCTGGAAGTTGGATGCAAATGTGTTGGCTTACTCTAACTCAAACATGCTGCTCTAAGGCCCCACTGAAGTCATTACAAAAAAGCAGGTGCTTAAAGGCTTTGTTGAACTTGAGGACCAGATTTGCAACTTCAAACATAAGAAATACATTGAGAATAAGGAATGTGCCTGATACTGGGCACCACAGGGAGCAGCTCATCTTCCTTCATTCCCCCCTGTCTGCACAGCATCCCAGCTGCTAAAGAACTTTTATCTTAGTCATACTAAACCTTTCTTCACCTGCTTGAAACTCTCTGCCCTGGCCTTCTGAGCTCATTTTCACTGTGCAGAGTCTCTCTGGCCTGCGAAGAACGTCTTGGATGCATTTGGCATGCTCTGGCCCTCTCAGTGCTGAATCAGTCTCACGGTTCATGAAGACATCTAAATTTAAGCACAGCACTTCCTGAGCTGTTGTGCAGCAGAGACTCCAGAATGCAGTTTCTCCCAGGGCCGCTGCTGCAGTGCCAACTCTCTTTGTGCCTGGTCCAAGACAGGCCCTGCTGTGCCTCTGCTTGCAGGCAGCAGATACCAGCCCCCAAACACACAGGAGGGAGGATGGGTGGCATCCTGGGGGAGCTCTGCTTGGTGCCTCAGTTCCTGCAGCACCCAGCAGTTGAGTCCTTCCTGCGTCTGCAGCCCGTGGTGCAGGGGCTGGATCTGGTGTCCCTGCACTGTGCCCTGCCTGAGACAGGCACCTGATTGTCCCGGAGTTCCAGAGTAAACCAAAAGACAAGGTCATGACTGCGGAAGGCAACACTGCCATGGGCTTGTCAAGCTGATGGTGAATGCTCTCAGGGCCCTTGTTCTCTATGTTCTCTTCATCTGGGAATATTCTTACCCTGTTTGATTACTCTTTACTGAGACTGAGAATCCCAGAGAGGACAAAGCCTCTGTTGTATTGTGGCAATACATGACTTAATTTGAGGCACATCACAGATTTCTGCCTGACATTTCTACCTTTCAACTGTTGCAAGTTTTTCAGCAAACAGTGGAGGAAAGGGAGAAAGACAAAACCACCATGTTAAATGTTAACATGCTTTTCTTCTCCCTCTGGAGGTAGAGCTCAATAAAATGTATAACAGTTTTAAATCTTGTTCCAATACATTTTTATGTGAAAATATATGAGGTATAGTCTGAAAGGACAAAAGACAAGTCTCATTTGTCCTTTAGGCAAAGGTTTTTAAGTGTTCATATATAAAATATGATTGAGAATACCAGTGACATTTCAACTAGAGACAAAAACAAGGTTAAAAACATTCTGGATTGTCCTAAATGTGGAAGTTTCATTCCTAGGTTCTTTATGAAACCTAATAAATGAAGTGGTGTGCAATACAATTGAATTGCTGAATACAAATGTACCAAGTTAAAGGGAGAATTCAGCTGGGCAACAGTGGCTGAACGCGGCTGTATGCACCTGTCCATGATGTTAGTGGCACTGTGTCCTGGTTTGTTGGTGGTCTTTCTTTTCCAAAAAACAGACAAATGTACAGATTTACTTTTGTAAAGGAAAGCTTCCGCCTTAACTGTAAATTCTTAGGAACAACCTCTGCAGTTTGGTTTTATCACTTCAAAAATAAAGCCCCAGCCCTGGATTCAGAACTGAAATGTGCAGGTGTGACTTTCTGTCCACCTGCTTCGAAGAATATTCCTTACCTTTCTAAAAACAGCAATACTCCATCAGAGGGGGCTGTAGTTAAGAAAACAGCACAGGTGAACTTTGGAATGTGCGTTTACAAAGAGAAAAATACCCTTTGTGTTTCAGGCACTTCGTGCCTCAGTGGATATGGCTTTGCTCGGTGTGAGAAGCAGCTCCTGCTCTTTCACTGCTGCTCTCTAGATTTGGCCAGTCATGAAACTGTGAAGTGCAGAAGTGAGTAAACTTCGATTTGTGCCTTTTCCTGGGAGAAAGAGGAATAATGTGCTTGTGTCTCAGCCTATCTACACAATGGGACTTGCATTCCAGCTCACTCAATCACTAATCTACCTGTTGCTGCAGAGTTTCATGCTGGCTGCAGCAGATTCCAAGGGGAAAGATCGGACAGGTGGATTTATCCGAGAATCTCATCAGAGATTTCTCTCTTATTTTCTATTACATTGCTTTCCCCTGACCAATGCAGCTGTGGGAGCGACTGAGCCCCTGATGTTGCAGGCAGGAGATACATGTGGGCAGAGAGGATGGAAACCCTGGAATTCCTCTAGGTAAAGCAAAATATCTCAGCTTTGAGGTTCTGTCTTTTCTCTCTCCACACATCTGCATTGCTCCTGCTGGGACAGAGCCACCCGATCTTGGGGCAGTGTTGGTTAGCAGTGTGGAGAAGTCTGGTGTGTGCACTCTTCAACACTGATAGTGGCACAATGCACTATTTGTGAGGCTTATTTTGTTTGAGAAACCAGTATAATGACTTTGTGGTCATTAGGGGTTTCATAGCTACACCTGTAGCTCTCCAGAAAGCCAGCTCTCCAGCAGGTAAGACCTTAACTCAGTGCAGGCCACAGCTCACTGACAGGTTGGATGGAATAACGAATTGCTGGATAAAAAAGTCCCTCTTTAGATGTCTCCCCTGAGTTTACATTCCTACATGTATGATTCCATGTATGCTCAGGTTCCTTATTTACATTTTATCCTCTTGTTATCAAGGTATGATAATTTCTTCTTCATAGCAGTAGCTGTTTATTTGGAATTTTGGAGTTTTTTTGGTATTATTTGCAATCCAAAATGACCTTATTGCTACATAACCACTTGAAAAAGAGATATCCCGCTCACATAAGGAATGCCTCAAGAGAAGGGCAGTCTTGCATAATTTCCTGTTCTCTCAGAGAAACCCTTCGTATTGCAGAACTGGGGAATATTACTTTCTGGCCCTGCACACTCTCCTGGGCGGAAGGGTCCTGAAACACAATTTATTGTAAAACACACAGTGGTTACAGAGCTAGCACAGTCAATGATATTCCTTTTATTACCACTCAGATGAGAACACAAAATGACATTGGAAAGCAGTGAACTCACCAGAAGGGCAGAGAAAGCCATTAAATTCAACACGCATCATATTTCATAATCAGAATCCTGCAGTCAGAGCTGACACCACTGAATGAGTTTGTTGCAGTCATGATAATATAAAACCCGCTGCATCTGCTTCCCTTGGCACTTTTCTTTGTAGCCCCTTGCAGTGTACGGGCTATTAATCATCAGTAGCCAGGGACACTGCAGACCAATGCACTTTGTATTGCATAAATTGAAAATGCATCACTATTAGAGAGAAAACTGCCTTCCGTACATCTCTATTTAGATAGGCAGTTTCCTGAAGAGCTGCCATGCTATGATGGCTAACCACTTAATTGGAGTTCTTTTCACAGCCTGGTAATTGGGGTTGGGGGGAGGGTAATGCAATCCCTTTGTAGCATGTATGAAAACAAGGCAGGGAGAGTTTTCCTTGCCCTACGTGGGAGCCCTGACAGGCCTCCAGCTGGAGGTGAGAAAATGTAGTCAGAAAAACTGTGTCATTTAACCTCACTAAATTAACTTCACAACCGAGAGGGCTGAGCTTACCTGTGAAGGGAGAGGGGTGCTGTGCAACTGGCACCTTCATGCATTTCAGTGACTGCGTGAAGCCACAGCTGAGCCAGAGGAGGGCTCTTGCCTTTCCTTCCTTTAGCTCTGTTCACAGAAGAGGGCAAGATGAGGTTTAGGAGGATGAAAAAGTTTTAGTGGCAACCTGAGAAAAGACAGTTGTAAATTCTGCCCTCAAAGGTGCTCTTTTTAAAGAGAACCCGTTCTATTCTACAGTCATTTGTCCAAGTTTTATACGTAAAGAGGAAAGATGAGCAGCTAATGAAAATGGGAACCATAAAGTAATTTGTAAATGAAAGTATAGCTTTTAAACTGCATGTGTGTAACTGTACATTGCTTCATGGTTTGAGTATTTTCTCTTGAATGGCTGTGGCCAGTGTTTGGAACTTCATTATCTGCCCACACTTAATTCTCATTACATTTACCATACTCTGTGGATCTTGTTTCCCAGTGTGTGCAGTCAGTGACGTGTCAGCAAGACATGAGTCTGACCTGAAATTATATGAACTTGTGTTGAATCCCACATCTTCTGATACTTGCTGCTCAGACACAGGTGTATCAGCTGAAGTGCTCTGGCCAGATTCAAATCAGAACTGAGTTTAAATTGGGATTAATACACAAAGTTAGTTCTGAACTGTGATCTTCAGTCTCTTCCAGCTGCTTCCTCACATGGGTGTTTTTACATTTCAGCTACATTTCTTCACTTGACTTCTTTGGACAAAATTCTCTAGAAAGTTTCAAATCCAACCACAGCAAAAAAATACTCCTGTCTTGACTGATCCAAGCAGCTCAGAGGATCTCCTGTCACTCGGGTACTACATCAAAGGAATTGGAACTGGGGAGATATCTCCTGAGATATCTGTCAGTGAGGTTGTTTGGCAGAGCTGGAGGATGTGGAGAGCCCAGGTTATCAGATGCAAAGATGGCACTATATTGACAAAAGGATGGAGAGGGAAGGACCAGGCTCCAGCCCACCATCACAGGCTTTGCTTTGGCTGCACATGAACAGTAAGACACAAGAGTGGTGCCCTGCACTTGAATTGGGTAGAGCTCACCGATTTACCTGATTGGCACCGACAGGCTTCTCAATAAGGTGCTAATTCCCAAGCCTGACAAAGAATTGACAGAGATCTGAGAGGGCCCCTCACACAGAAAAGAAGAGGGGGCATGGTAAAGTCATTCCCAGAATTGCACACAGTAAGTGCCACCTTCTTTTAAGTCCTACCAGTTTGTGCCTTTTTACACTGGGATTTGATCCTGTTAGGAGCTAAGCTGATCAAAATCCATGCTGCTGTTGTCCTGCCCTGCCCTTCCCTTCCAGCCTGCTCCTGGGGCTCTGGTGCTCCTCTGCATGGCTGAAGCTAAAAGCTTTTGGTATACCCAGTCTCAGCTGAATTTGCTCTCAGAACCGTCTCAGGGAATGTGTGTGTGTGATGGTGGTGCCCAAAAGGGAGGAAAAATGGCAGCACTTTACTCCAATAAGTAGTATTCAGTTTTAAGCTCTGATCACTGGGTCAGAGTCAGGCAATGGGGATAGAGAGGTCACAGCACAGGAACTATGAAGGAGAACAGTGTCTTTACAATGGATGACAGTTGACTTCTGTGGAGAGGACATTGAGGATTGAACTTTGAAGAAATCTGAAAATAAATCTGCTCAGTTAAAAAAGGAACTGCTCAGACATTGGCTAGTTGCCTGCATCTTGGACTTTAATGAAAACTTCATTTCGGTCTAGGTAAACTGGTGGTGTGTTATAACCACTGCTAATTGTTGGCTATGGGGTAAAGCAGTCAGCTCCTTGATGATGAAGAACATGGAATCATAGAACCATAGAGCATCCTGAGCTAGAATGGACCCACAAGAATCATTGAGTCTGGCTCCTGGCCCGCACAGACACCCCAACAATCCCACCCTGTGCCTGAGAACATTGTTCAAACGCTCCTGGAGCTCTGGCAGCCTCGGGGCTGTACCCATTCCCTGGGGAGCCTGGGCAGTGCCCAGCACCCTCTGGGGCAAGAACCTTTCCCTGACGTCCAACCTAAACCTCCCCTGACACAGCTCCAGCCATTCCCTGAGGGATGCTGTTCAGTGCTTGACCCTGCTCTGGGGAAAAAAATTTCCTCATATTACCATCTTTAACTGGAGGTAACAAGAAATATGTGATATATTAAAATAAGTGGTATCTTAAAAAATATCTTAAAAAAAGGTGGCTTTCTGTGCTGTAATCAGGAAAGGAGGAAAACTGTATTCATGTGAGTTCAGCACAGGGCAGGCCTGGTTAGCAGTGTGGCTCTGGGATTGATGTCTGTGTCTAATACCCAAACATTAATTCCACCTATAAAAAAAATAAGCAAAAATGCATTTAGGGAGATTTTGTATGCTCTCTGTTGTCTATCACAAAGGACTCTGAAGTCTTGAGAGCGACCAGATCTGATTTTAAAAGGTAAAATAACCACATCCAGGTTATGAAAAAGCCCTTTGGAAACACAAGCAATGCTGTCTGCTCAGGCTATTGCTGCTGCTCAGTATTGGTTTATACAAAGTTACCTATTCAAAAATGGTGGAAGTTTTTCTCTTAAAAATCCAAGCATACAAAATCCCCAAATCCACACACTCATATTTAACATTATCTGTGCATGGAAGTATCTTGTTGAAAGAAATAAATTATGCAGAGGTTTCCTAAATAATTTAACAGATACAGTAAACAAAAATTATGAGTTCTTACAAAACACCCTCAACCTGCTAGCATTTTGTTCCTGTGGTAACACATGTGGGTTCTGTGTTTGGAGGCTTTAATTTTAATCACACAGTATCCTGTCCTTTGTCAGAGCAGTGTTGCAGATGCAGAGTAATGTCCCAAAACCCTGTCAAATGCTGTGCATCCTTCCAAGTTTCTCCTGTAAATTAAAGTAGCTATATCCTAATGTCCTAATGTTTACTGTAAAACTGCTCCTGTTATAAAATAAAATATCCTAGTGTCAGCCAGTGAGCGCGGCTTTGAGAAGAAGATCTCTTTATATTTGTTAGTAAATGTTGACAACGTGATGAGGGGTTAAAACAGGAAACCTGTTCGAATAGTCAGTTCAGCTGACCAGAAAAAATACAAAAAACCCCATGGTGTGGAAACCAGGACAGATTTCTTATCTGTAGCCTACTTTCTTTAGATTAATTTTTCTTAGTCAGTGTTGTGGATTGACCCTGAGTTGATGGACAGTTTTTTGGACTAATGACGCTTCTCGCAATTTACCTATTTAAACCACGTGGAAAAGGCGGGACTCTGTCTTTCGTTCCGGCCGGCCTGCGGGAAGGTGAGGCGGGGGGGCTCCGGGCCCGGCCGGGCCGGGGTCCCTGGCTCTTTCTTTCTCTCGTTTTTTTTTCAACGCCGCAGCACGAACTTTAAGTCACCAGTGAGGAGAACTATTTTAGAGCTGCAGGCAGCTGGAGCCAGCTATGAACTGCCTTACGGCTAAACTCATTCAGCGTGGCTTTCCCGAGACCGGCGGGTCCCTTTTTCTGCTCAGGGCGGAGCTGGCGGAGTCAGCGAGAACCAGCAGAGCCTCCTGTTTGCAGCCCGAACACTTCGTGTTGAACTGAAGAAAACACCATGCAGCCAGCAGCACAAAGAGAGCGAGGCTTTNGGAAAACCCTTTTTCCCTTTAAGCATAAGAAAGAAACTTTTAAAACTGCAACTCTGACTGAAATCCCATGTTCTGTTATCTTTTGTGTAAGCTGAGTGAAAAAGAAAAAGTGCTGGAGGAGGGGAGAGGTTTGTTTTAACTTTCTTAGTTTTTTTTTCTTTCTCTTTTAATTCTGTTAGTAATAGAACAGTTTCTTTGTATCACAGATGTTTAAAGTTTGTGCCTGCTTTGTTTTTGTTTCTTTTAATTTTTTATCTCACACAAAAAATCAGTAAGTAATCCATATTCCAAACCAAAACCACAACACTTTTTTTAGTGTTTCTGCCCGGTTTGCGAATTCAACCCGCTACAGTCAGCAATGCCTTTTCTTAATGCTTTGATTTCACTTGGGGTGTCCCAACCCTTGATTCTCTCTGCTGATATGCTTTTGTAAATATTATTTTATTTTAAAATAGCTTTGACACGCTTCCCTTGCTAAACACAAAGTGATATTTAATATTACTTTAAACTCTCTCTTCAGTTGTAAGAGCTACTCATGACAGAACAAATATCAGGTAAAATGAAATGCTTCTAAAGTACAAGAAGTTTTCATTCTTAAGGTATATAATTAGTTTTCTCTTTCAGTGTTGGAATAACACTTGCACTCTGTTGTAAGACTTTGCAACAGGTAGAATAAGTTACTGCAACAAAGCTGGGTTTTACATTTATTTCGTCCTTGGGGGGATGCTGGAATTAAGACTAGAAGTAAATGAGGCCTCACTGATTTAGTTTCGAGTGCCTCAAATGTGGTAACCACTTAGTGTGTGATTTATGTGTTCCCTTCCTCACACAAACTCTCCACAAAGGAAAATCTAATCAGGATTTAGAGTTATGCTGTATTTCTTGCTTTGAGTTGAGTGAATTGTTTCAATTTCTTATTATATGTGAAAGAAAAGCTAAGCAAGGTGAATTACAACACAATATTTCAAGTAAAGCTGTATTTGACCCATAATGCAGTGCTATGTGTTTCATCATTGTTTTTCATGCTGTTAACAACATTTTTCATTGTGAAAGTGATTGCAGTAACTGCTCCCTACCATGAGCTGATACTGCTGTGGGAGGGGATGGGCAGGAACTTCTGGATTCACAGTTTAGGAGCACATTAAAGTGATCTGGGGAGGCAGAGAGTGGGTCAGTGCCAGAGTCAGGAATAGAAATCACCTTCCCTTGCTCATTTCAAATGCTAAAAATCGTGACTCATATCCATCTGCACAATATTTCTCTAGGATGACATGTCCTGCTGCATCCTTCAAGATGAACCACATCAGAGGAAGTACCCGCTGTTGGCAGTGCTGCAGAGAAGAGAGGGGACTGCACAGCCACTGGCTTGCTTAAGATCACTCAGCAAACTTTCTTCTCCTTCCTTTTCTATCTTTATATTGTATTAATTTCCTTTTTCCTTTCTTGAGTGTGCAAAATAATAGGAAATGGGTTCATCTGCCTTGGAGCGCAAGAGGGGAAGAGCCTTGGCCTTATCCCTGGCAAGAGGCAGCACACAAGAAGAGGCCAAAAATGTCAGACTGAATGTCTGTGCCAGCCCTGGGTGCTCTGTGGGTGTAGAAGGAAGGTAAGAACTGTGCCTCTAAGGTACAATTGCTTTACATGGTGCTGAGAACAGAACGGTTTGTGTAACACCACCTGTCTGCCCAAGGCTGTGTTAGAGAGACAAGCGGTGCAGTTCTGTACGTGGTGAAGCTGCTCGTGGATTTGACTTCGCTCCCTGTGTTGGAGTAAATTGAAGGTGAATTCAGTGCCACTGCCCTCTTCCAGACAGGGTGTTCAGCCTGGCCTGCTCTGCTGGGCAGGAAGGGTGAGCAGTGGGAGCAGTGGGCGGCAGTGCTCGCTGTGAGCTGGCTCAGCCTGGTGTTCTACGCACTCGAGGGCTGTCAGCGTGGATTACACACTGAAATCATCCCCTCTGATCTGCCTGGGAACAGATTGTGTTCTGAGAATCCTTCCTTCTAGCACCGCTGAACCTGCTGATTTAGTGCCATTCCCCAGCTCCAGGGGACACAAAGTGATTCCCTTGCAGACTGCGGTTGTGCATCCCATCGGGAATGATAACCAGCTTGATGTGGCAGTAGCCTGGTATTTTCACTGTGGGGAAAACACAGCTCTGAAATCACCTAGTCATTTTTGTGAAACAACATGTTCAAGATTGATTACTTACTTCTGGAAGCTATTGCAGCTGAAAGTGGAGC
Organism: Ifrita kowaldi; assembly: GCA_013398055.1. NCBI lineage: Eukaryota > Metazoa > Chordata > Aves > Passeriformes > Cinclosomatidae > Ifrita > Ifrita kowaldi. The sequence continues at coordinate 210,669 of VZRS01004052.1, read as the reverse complement.
TGTTTAAAGACTTACAGGAGCAGCAAGTCAGGGTCATCCACGTAAATCATTGCCTGTTGACAAGAAATTTAGCAGTTTGGCTTAGTTGTTAGGAAAGCATGCACAACTGGATTTGTTGAAATCTTAATGGTGCTTTTCCTTATTATTTGATACAGCTAGTAAAAAAACCTCAAACAATAAAACTCCCTCACCACAAGCTTTAATTATTTAATGAAGTCAGCAGAAATGTCTCGAGACTTAACATTTGGAAAAAAGCTTCAGTTGATCAAAACCAAATCCCACCCTCTGTGTATGCACAAATACTTGATTTGCATCCATTTAATATTTTCAACTAGCTATATTTGGAAAAATCATTATCACAAGATTCCTTGCTGGTAAAGGAGCTCAGCAGAACAGGAAGACGACAGGGAATCAGAGGTAGCACTTCAGGGATGTGAAAGGAAAGACACGCTACATCAAGTGAAGGAAGATGCCTCCAGTGGAAGAGCAGGAGACAAAATCCTACTCATCTCCTTGGTCTGCTGTTGGACAGCTTTCCATACTGCAAGCACAGGAGTTTCCTTCCACGCTGCCTTCTGCAGTGAGCCCCAGCTGGTCCTAGAGGAAAACATAAACCTATTTTGAGGGGAGTTTGTTATGAACTCTACCCAGAGTTCATATCCGTGTATCTATGGATATAGCCAACACTGCCCTGGCTCTTCCACACAGGAGAGTTCCTTGCTACTATCCCAGGTAGTTGCTCACCATTTAATGGCACCAAACGTTATCTGAGTGTACTCCCTGTCTCACGCTGTGACCACCCCATGCACACCCCATGCTGGCAGTACCCCAGCCTCAGGGTTCACAGGAGCTGCTTTCAGTTGCCAAACACATGCCCTAACCTGGAGTTCCAGGTTGTGTGTTTTTCAACGAAGGGAGTTCTTTAAAAGGGCACTTAAATGCCTAAAACCACTTTAAAAGAGTTTTTATAACTCTTCAGAGGAGTTGTATGTTCTGACATATGGAGAAAGTAGTATCATTTTTGTGGGTTTATAATTACAGTAACCAATACCTTTTTTTTAAAAATTGTTTATCAAAGTCATCTTTGAGATTACTCCTTCATCCAGTCATTTGTCTCAGTCAGCTCTTTACCAACACACAACTAGCCTACTCTTCAGCACTAAGGAAAACTTTATTAAAAATATATATTTTTAACAAAAGTATCCTTCAGGTGAAGGTGGAAATACTTGTCATATTATTCTATTGAAAGCTTTCCATGGTATGTCAATCAGTAATCTCTCATAATTTAAGCAGTCCCTAGAAGGTAAGAGATTTTAAAGATGTACAGTGTCAGCACTGCCTATAAAATCACTCCTTTGTTGAACAGCTTTGTATAAAACAAAAGACCCCCCTGCCCACTGACGGGATCTGCAGTCGATAGAGCTGGATGAAAATTAGTTAATGAAGTTTGGTACCTCTCTCTTCTTGAAATCAACAAGAACTTTTGAAAGGTTTCCATAAAAACAGAAAGCATGAAAGAAATTGTCTAAAAACATTTTCAGGACTTAACATTTGAAGCACTTTGTCCCAAGGTAGGAAATTCTGCTGATGTTGATGGAATGTTAAAAGTCTTGATTAAACATGTTTCCTAAGTGCAAGAGTGTTTCTTTTACAGATGTTACTATCAAGTATTCTCACTGCAGAATGTAAACTTGCACGTTTTAGTGTCATTCAAAACCAGAAGTTTCTTTGGAAAAAAAGTATCAAAAAAAGAAACATATGTATATATACACATACACACACACACACACACATATGTGTGGAACTTGTTGCCAGAACTAAGCAGTTCAGAGAGGAGAGTGCAGAAGGGCTGTGTTCCTGTGTCCCACCCTTTGCTGGGGTTCACAGTTCTAAGATGTCTTTCTTAGAGGTTTCTGAGATAAGTCTTGAGCCCTGGTGATTTTATGCAATTATTTTGGGTTCAGCAGTGCAGAAGTATAGATTACCATGCAGACTCATCCATCAGATGCAAGGAAAATGTTGGCCATTGTTTAACACTTGATATTTTTTTTCCCCATGCAGTTGCTGAATGCTTTCTTTGGCAAAATTGAGAGCCAGCCCCTTCAGAAAAGCTACCCGCAGTGCTGGGGGTTTGGTTGTGTAGCAAGATCATGAAATAGATTCTATTGCCTCTCTCACTGTAGAAATATGAAAATAGAGATACATTTTCTGTTTCTAAATATTGAGCTCACCTCTTGTGTTTTTCATGTGTATGGTGCCAAAGCTTGGTCACACCAAAGTCTGAAGGTTGAATAGTTATTTTTAAAAACAAAAAGGACAATTAAGATGGGAAGGCAGAATTTAGAATCCTGAAATTCTCTGATTTATGGGCTGGAAAGGCACAGAAATGGATCCTGAGTGCTCTTTATTAGGTAATAACAGTTGCAAGCACATGTACTTGGAGTTGTGTGACTTTTTTTCTTTCTTTTAGGCATGTTAGCTAACCTAATCTGACGGGGTCTATTTCAATAAGTAGTATCCTGAAAGCAAATTCAATGCAAAGAGTGTTTTCTACCAACTAATAAACGATTACTACTGCAGTAGTACTACTACTGGTACTACATATTTTAGGCTAAAAGCATTAATGCAGATACTGAATGTACTTTGTAGAAACACCAGTCTTTTTTTTTACCTATTCTGCAATTTTTGTTTCCATTACGGAAGGCTTTGGAAAAGAATATTTAATACTAAAAATATAGTGACACCTTTGAACTCAAATGGGATTGGCAGTGGGAATGAGGTTCCATTTTATTTTAAATTCATGTTGTGACTGAGTACAATCCCTTCTTCCAGCCATACCATTCATCCTCAGGCCCCCAATATAATAATGTTGTTTGATTTGTAAATTTTAACAACCTGTGGTGTTGCAAATATAACTCCAATTCCATGTATTGGTTTGAGTTAGATTTACAGTAGAAAAGAAATTGCCACTTAGAATGAATTTCTCTTGTAGAAATTCCAAATGTGGCTCTCCTAAAACACTAAATGCCCCCCTTCATTGCAACACATAACATGTGTTTGCAAAGCAAAACCAGAATTATAACAGCGGTTCTTACTGCTCCATCTTGTAGTATCACTGCAGAGAATATCACAAGGCTCATGTTAACCAGGCAGAGAGGAAGGAAAAGCTCAAAATTTTCCACAAAACAACTTTGTCTGACGTAACCCCCACAAAACAGAACAAAGAATGTTGCTGGGCATAATCACAGATCAGTGTTTTCTATTAGCAGCAGTTTGTAGCAGTTCCAGGTACCATGGCAGTGCTCATTAGAGGGAAACTCCAGCATAGAGTGTTTTGAATTCCTCCTGCTGCTGTTTACACTGTGTTTTGTCAGGGGCTTTGTCAGCTATTGCTCTGCTGGGTTTTCCTTGAGCTCTTTAAAGATCCCTCTTCAAAGTTACTCGGCTCTTAAAATCATAGTAAAACAAAGACCTAATATCACAGTTTAATATTTAAATTAAACTCAGAGTAATAATTTGCATTAATTGTAGCTTATTAATTGCAAAGGACAACATCTTGTTTTGTTGTACTTAAAGATTTTATTAGTAACAGACACTTTTAGTTAGTGTTTGTTGCCCCAAGAGCTTTAGAGGAACTGATTTTCTGTCAGAAAAGATTGGAATCAATTGCATTCCTCCCTTCCAGATAGTGCTAAAACATTTATTTAAAGGTTTATATGCTCACCCTGCCTTATCTGTATTCCAAGTCACTTGTCCAATGAAATAAAATTCATTCATGCCTTCCTTCACTGTGTTATTGACAAAGTAAGCTTTATGTGGCTGGAAGCCAGAATTCTGTCTTTTGGGAATACCTCTCTCTAAACTTGTCCAAAAGAATTATTTTATTGCATTTTTCATGCCACTTCAAGTGTGTTTGGATGGTAAATCCTAGCAGCTGGGCTGTCTGTGACCATATCAGCCTTTTGAATTAGGAGCATGCACAGCATGATACAAGTATGAGATTGTCAGGAAGGAGTGTGTGTGGCTACACAATTTTTAATTGAATATTTTTTTTCACATATTAACCTGCACAACACTACTTGATTCTAGTATTCAAAAACTAGGTCAAATAATATTTTAAAATGCCTGGCATTAAGCTGATGGAAAGTTTGCCATCAATTAATGTTCTTTAGCCCATTCTCCATGCAAGAGCAGTATGTGGAAAGCAAGTGCTAAAAACTAGTTGTGCCATGTTTCATTTGGGGAAAAGGAGCATCTGCAGCTGCTGTGTCCAGCCCTGCAGCCAGTACTGCAGGAGCCACATCCAGCTGGCTGTCAGGGCAGAATACAGAGAAGCTGCTGTGATCCAGGTAGTTTCTCTTATACAAAAGATAGAGTAGGTCATCGCTGAGTTAAATACTTAATAAACTACAGCAACCTGGCCCAGCAGCCACAGTACTGCTGAAAGAGACCAGAAGTGAGATACATCCGTGACCCAAGTGTCATTTCCCTCCTGTGCTGGGATAGAGATCTTGTAAAGCCAACAAGAGGGAGAGGTAAAAGTAGAATTTAACAGTGGTGTGCTGATTTGAGAGTAGAATGTGGGAGAGGGAAGCAAGGTTACCTTTTCCTTCTGTCACTCAGCAGATTCACAGGGCTGATCCTGGAGAGAACAATGTGCATAGAGGCACTGGGATATTACAGCACTTAATTCCACTACTTCCACTGCAAACTAATTAAAAACCCTCTGACTGTAGCAAACCCCTTCCTCTCTCTTTTCATTTCCTTTCCAAACAGGAATTCAGTTTAAATTTGACATCCTTTGGGGACTCTGCAATAAATAAGACTATTTGAGTTGTTCTAGAGCTTTCTTAAGCTTTCCTCAGAGAAGCTATCCACACATTCAGAAACGTGGATGAACTGCGAAATGAAAGCCGAATAGATCCAATTGTTTAAGTTCTCACAACTAAGGGTGGAGAGGAGGCTGGGAAAGAGGAATTAATCGCATTTCTCTTACAGAAGCTGCCTTCTCTCTAATGATGCTCATGAGATGAGCCAGCTTGGGGAAGCCCAGTTATGGGAAGAGGCCAACCCAGAACCCCCACAAGCCCGAGGTACCCTGTGCGAAGGGCCAGAGTGTGGAGAGTGGGAGCTCTCAGGTGTGCAGGGGAGACAAGGAAGAGATGTTTGTTTTCTCTGTGCTGGACCTTGTTTTGGTCAGCCTGAAGTGGTCAGGTGTTGAGACTAGATGATTGATGTTGGTCCCTTCCAACTGTTATTATGCTGTTCTATCCTAATTTCCCTTTGCACAGCAGTGCTGTTTTGGGAGTATGTGATATTTTCTACAATTGTCAGTTGCACACGTCAGTCTAACACAAGCTCATGTGAGGACCTGAAGAAAAGAAAATTCGGCTTTGAGTAAGGAGCCTTCAATTTAGCAGATTTGGACCTAAAGATAAATGCTCAGTTCTCTGATAAACCTTTCTCATCGTGCTAACGGTGTTAATCAAGGTATTAATTAGGTTGCAGTGTCTGACCTACAGCTTTGGCGTGTCTGTGGCTTATCTGCCTGTGGCCAGTTGTGTCTGAATTGCTCTCCTGTGACTACAAACAGGAAGCTGGTGTAGCCAGTAGGAAAACTTTCCATTTCATAACAACAGTCCTATTTCATTTGCCAAAGAATATGAACAGCATTGCACGCTCTCCAGATAGTCCTGAAAGCAACCCCAGCAGAAATACCTGTTGATTTTGTGCTGATTCTCTTCTGAGGTCATAAAGAAAGTTGGGTTTGTGACCACCCTTACTTTCTTTGTTGCCAGATGAACTGATAATAAATGGATCACAAATTTGGATAGCAAAGCAAATTTGGTACAATTGCTCAGCAGTGCTGAGCAGCAATTACCTTCCCGATTCTGGTTCTGGCAAGGAAGTTTTGTAACTATTGTATTAGTTACAGAATAGTCAGTCTAATACAGTCTGAGTCATTCTGGGCTTAAAAAATGCCCAGCTCTGAAACAAATCTGCAGCACAGAATAAAGCTTTCTATTTGGTTAACCCTACGTCAAATGCAAGCCAGTGCTGTAACACAGAAAGTAGACCTCAAGTGGGCATTCAAGGATACTTTACCTTGTTTTCCTCCTTTCAGACAAAGACACTATTTTTAGAAATGCTTTTACTTAGTCTTAGGAATTATCTGAGCACTGGGGAAATTGATCACAACCATAACATTCAAGGCTCTTAGTTTTGAGCACGCCACTGAAGGGTATGAGCTCTTCTCCCTCGGCCAGGCCACTTTTATAACACAGCCCCAAAAGGATTCACCACCTTGACAAACAAGCTGGGGAAGTCAGTCACCTCCAGTGCCTTTCACTGGGAATATTTCCAGGGAAGCTTTCTAGACTTCATAAAGACAAATGTGAAATCAAGGCTCACCAGGCCCCATCGGGAATGAATCTCATGCTCAACCCTATGCAAACCCACCAACACCCAACTCCCAAACCAGGATTAGCATGTCTGTGCATCGCTTTTGTCAATTCTCGTTTTGGAGAGTTCCCCCACTCCTCCTGGAACTCCTGGAGCTGTAGCATAAATACTTCCCTAATGAATTGGCCTCTGCCCCAGTAAGCAATCTTTTCCTTTGGTGTCTGTAAACTCTCTGATGTGATACCGGTCTGGACACCCTTGGCCCAGCCCAAACCCAAGTGACTCACATTAAAAAGCACTAAATACATTTCTAATATGTGAGAGAAATGAAACCTTCCCCCAGTCCCTGCCCTTGGGGCAGACACCTGAGGGCACACAGTGCTTCTCCAGCACTTGGGGTGAAGGTTAGTGAGTGGTACTGACTGGGCTCCCCCTCATCCTGCACACAGCCACGTACCCCCAGGGTGAGAGCTCAGGGCACAGGTCCCTCCCGCTGGCCCAGGGGCTGTTGTTGGCCCGGTGAATGTGATTTGTCTGCAGCAGGAAATGGAATCTCAATGGGAGAATGGGAGCTCCTAACAGAAGTCGAACTCATTCACAAGCCAGACATGCCCCAGGAGCTGGTTTGCAGTGACCTCGTTTGCCCTCTGTTGTTACACGTTTTTCCCAGCAGCACTATTTCACAGGCAACAAACACTTAAAAATAGCTTCAGATATGACTAATCGAAGACAAAATGTTGCTTTCAGCTGCCACTTGGCAGCTTTCACCCTTGCGGTGGGTAGGTGGTTTAAAGAGGTAGAAAGCAAATAATTTGGATTCTGAAAACACTCTTACTGCACCTTTTTTTGTATGTTTATATTTAAATAAACTACCAGCTGAATGGATGATTAATTCTAGAGAGATGGATACATAGAATGTAAAAAGATCATTTTGTGTTCAAGCCAACTTGCTAATGCAAAGCTGATATTCTCCTGATGGGCCAAAGTAATTTTCCCTATGATTATGAAGAAACTCAAACATTTTATGTAGAGTGAGGACTTGCTAGTGGTTCTTTTAAGGGAGGCAAAAGAAAGATAAACTCCAGTGAATCCTGAAATGTTTTTGTACTGATATTATTTATATGACCGTTCTCATCGTGTCTAAGAATAAGATGACAACAGAGGGAGAGAAAAAAAAATCTATCAGATAAGTGTAAACATGCCCTGAATCAGAAGTTTCCTGCCCTTGCTCACATGGGGATGAGAACTGGAACAAACAGTCCTTGCTTTATCCTAGGGCTTAAAGCAGGGCACAGTAAGATCTGGGACAATACGAGTGCTTCAGACTTCCCAAATGTCAGGACCTTTGATTGCTTGGCCTTCAAACCAATTTTTTCACCCTTGTACCAGGCTAGAAGGAATCCCCCACATTCCCCAGGATTTACTGGCAGGGCTGGGTTTCTGTCGCCTCATGACCCTCTACAAAACAAGTGGTCTTTTTTCTTAGGGCAGATCCCAGGACTTTTAAGGTTTCTTAATTTAGTTCACAGCCTGGTTTTCAGACATGTTTATTGCAGACAATGCTCACACTGTGAGCAGTGAGCTACATTGGAGCATCTCTCTATTGATTTTACCCAATAATCAGTACAGACGAGTCTTGCCCCTTGTCTTGTCTTGAATCAGTTCCTAGACAACCTTTGGCAAAATGCAAGGTTTTAGATGGTGAGGTTTGCTAATGGAAGAACCAAGCAGATGGTTAACAAACACCAGGAAGGACCAAAATCCCATGCAGGACAAATCTATGGGATGAAATTGCAACAGCACAAGTCAGTGCTTCCTATATTAGCACTTGGCTTCAAATTCTACATTATGTGAGAGAAACTTATTTTTGACAGCATCTTCACTTATGCAGGTGTGCCAGACTCTTGTACATAAAGCAGACTATGGATAGGGTGACACAGCCCTACCCATTTCAGTGGTCTCAGACATGAGGACAGTAGACACATCCGAAGGACTGTAAATGATAAAAATAAACGCCCCACAGACATAGTTTTTGGCATCCAGGAGGCAATCAGCTGCTCCTGTGTTCCTGCAGACTTCTGAGTCATCAGGTGTGTACAAAAATAGCTTTTACAGGAAAAGCAAAAGCCTCTCCAACTTTTTTTCTTAGCATTTCACAGACATGCCTAACCTTTTAGCTGGGGTGATCCTCTACACTTCAACCATTTAATGTTTTTTAATGAGGTGAAAATGTTTTTCTAACTTACAGACGTTTGATTGCTTTCTTACTGCAGTTCTTCAGGTGTTAACTCCAGTTTTGTTTTCTGAAGTTTTGCTCATGCTTGTTTTCAGCTAGGAGAAAAAGCACTTGGGAAGTCTCCTAAACTCAGGTAAAATTTACTATTACAACAGACTACAAGATAAAGTTTTCAAAGAATTGACTTGTTAGCTCAGTTTCAGATGGACAGTTGATGTGGCAAGTGAGAGTGGGACCAAGAAAAAAAATATTTCTTTAGGTTATCTGGAGCTCCCTTGCCTTACTCCATCCTCAAACTCTATGAAGTAAGTTTTTTTTAAAGAAATAAATAGCTCCCAATCTAAACAGTGAAGACAACTGCTTAACAAACAAAAATCACTCGTTAAGAACAAGTTCTTCTGAAAACAGACTTAAGTCCTGAACAGTGTGTTTGTCATATCTCATTGAATCTCGCCAGGGCTGCTAATATTGACTTGTTGTAGCAAGTGGTAAGTATGTAGTACAGTAGACCTACATCAGAAAATTTCTGCATTGAATCCTTTACTTATTTTTTCTCCCAGTAAAAACAAGAAAAAAGTAAGTTTTCCAAATTGATAACCTTGGGGAGGATTTCTGCACTGAAAAATAAGCAAATCTCCCAGCCTTCATCTTCCATAACATTGCCAAACAAAGACCTGTCCAGAAACTACATTGCCTGTGTTGTTTTTGCTTATTTTATGAGGGGCTCCTCTGATGTCCAATTACGACTAAGATCTGAATTTGAAAGACCTGAACGCTCTTCACCATGAGAATGCTGAGCCAACCTTGTCTAACAACCTTTGACATATAAAGAGGGCTGGTAATTGCCACTTTCATTTCTAAATGTTGTAAATGACAGCAAATTTGATAGGATCTACTTTTAGATCTCACTGTAAAAGGCAGACAGTTTCAGAGAATAAATCAATTTTCTTCTCCTGTACTTTTGGTTTACACTCCTTGCCCCCAGCAAATGTCTAATTACCTTATATAAACATCTGTAAACATGAGCCTTCCCCTCCATTATCCACCTCCTATGTTCCTGGTTTATATCAAAGGTAATAAGCTCAGTCTATTTACCATACTACTTAAAGTAATGCTTTTAATGCTCTATGCAACTTCATGGTCTTTTACTAGGAGTAAAAAAGGCATGGAATTAGGGAATGATCATCTTTGATGGGCCTGGGTTCAATAACAGAGACTTCTAACCTATGAGTCTATGAACAGAAATACCAGTAAACAGATTTGCAGAAGTGCTTGGTTTGTTTTCCTAGAGCATTAATTTTCATTTTTATCCTGTTTATCCTTCTGTGTAATAATTCCTCATTCCTGATTTGGAGAGGAGACCCATGCATTATCATTCAGAATGCCACAAAATTCAATTAAGGGCTGGCTGCAGCATCCCTTCTTGGTTTGTGAATGATTCCAGTGAGAAAAGCGGATGACTTTTTCCATCACAAATTGTGCCTGTTAATTTTAACAGAGCAGACAGCCTTAAGCTATGCAAGCTATCATTAAACAATAAAGAAACATTAATAAAATGGCTCAAGGGGTAGTCTCATTCAGCCAGGGGTAAAACTATCCTTTGAACATTTTGGGGATCAAGGACATAAAATCGTGTCACATCTCAGATAATGTAATTCCACATCCACCAGACTCCAGCCTCTGGAAGCCCAGCTTGCTCTTCCAGCTGGATCCAAACTGCCTGGCAATTCTGTTGTCTGCCAGTCAAGTGTCACCATTCTGCTGTCAGCACTACAACCATCTTTACCTCAGAGGTGTACAGGCACCTGTCAGCTTGATGGAAGCAGTCTGTATATAATGATAGGATGAAATGTTGATTCTGGTCCTCTGACATCATTATTATCATTTTTATTATGTATGCTTCAGTTTACTTTTCAAGATGACCAAAGGTTTCCAAGGCAAGCTTTAATTTCTCTTATTTAGAAACCCTGAGATATCTTTAGGCATCTGGAAAATGCCTCACTTTCCCCACAAGTCCTTAATGAGAATTTTCTGACTTCTACCCGGTTGGTACATAGTCATGTGTTTTAATTCTTTACTTCATGACTCGAGGGAGTGAGGCATGGATTAAATGTTCTATTTAAAAATACTTTGACACATTTTGTTGAAGCCAAGACAATTCTGTTGAAGTATTACCATTATTTACTTGAGGTAAATCAGCAAATAAATCATGTTGCCCCATAGGGCCACTCAGCTGAGCGTGTGTTTTATATACACAGAGCCCTATAGCGGCAGCAATTGGCACATTTCCTTCAAGTCAGTGAGAGATTACACAGTAAGACAGAGATACTTAGAGAGCTGCTGCTGGTGGTGTCTGAGCCCCTAGGCTTTGTTCAGGCAGCTCCAATCTGAATGGATCACTTCCATATCAACGGAAACGACAACAAAACCTCTGGAGTGCAATGCGAAGTGTTTTCCATTAATGGCAACATGAATGTTATTGCCGAGCCGTGTTATGCCAGATGATTGTATGCAGCAGAAGGTAATTTAATTCACCAGAATTTTCCTTTGCTTCCCCCTCCAGGTTAAAAGTCTGATCAGATGCTGGCTCTACATGCAAAATCATCAAGTGACTGTAGCAGCTCCTCTGAGAACACAGAGCTGCATCAGGCAGCAGCTGGAACAAGTCCCTGCTGCCGGGGAACAAACACTGGGGCTGTGGATCCCCACTGCTCTCTCCAGCCCTTAGTTGGCGGGGAGAAGCAGGGCCCAGAGCCAGAAGGAAAAGGTAAGGACAGCTGGAGGTTGTTGTGCCCATCATGTGTGTGCTGGGAATTACCTCGCACTGGTGTGGCACAACCTGCAGCTGCGACAGCCCTGTGGTGTACGTGAGGCTGTTTATTCACACCAGGATGGTCCTTGCACCCATCACCTGGCTCAGCACCTGCTCTGACAAGCTACAGAAAAGGGAGGTTGCATCCTGAGGTCAGAGCAGCAGTTTCTCAAACTTTTCCCTGAATTTCCTCCTCTCCTGCCTTCTGCTCCCCTAAGGAGGGTGACAAGAGGCTTGCACCAGGACCGCTTTCCCCGTGATGGTCCCAGCGGGTTATCAAACCCAGCCCAGAAGGACCCTTGGCCACAAAGAGCCAAGAATCCTCCAAAGAGGACTACTTCTCCTGCCTGTCCTCAAACAAACCCTACCTGCTCTGGTTTGAGACTGCCCGTGCCCATTGGTTCAAAAGCTCCAAGCCCTGCCTGGTCACTGGCTAGGTAACAAACCTGAGAGCTGCCAGCAAAGGGCAAGGGGACAGGGATTACACCAAGGCTGGGGCTATTTCTTGTACTTTAGCCTGCATCTGAGACAAACTATTTCTTTGGTCATCTACTGCAAACACTTAAACCCCTAAGGTTGAGTTTCAGGAAGAAGAAACCTCAGAAAGAGGGTGAGTACCTACAGAAACATGGTGAGATATGAAATCTAGCTGCTAGGAATGATTAGAATTTTCTAGGAGGTCTTTGATGCTTCATCCAAACTTCTGTTTACCTGGCATGTGGTGAATACTACCTGGGTCTGAAAGCATTTCAAAGAGCAGGTGTGAATGTTCATAAGCAAGGGATAGGTCAAGCCAGCTTTGTTGCTTCAGTGGATTAGAATTCAAGGGTGGCGTCCTTCTTTCCCCAACTATTGAGCTAAAAATTCTTGGCTACTTTCAGAAGTGATCGAAATCCTTCAAATTCCAGGTAGGAATAGAGGAACAAAACTGTTTTCACCTACGCACAGTTGAAAGCTAAAAGGGATGCTTCAGCTTCAGCAAAAGGGATGCACACAGCTTCAGCAACACACACTTTCTCCCTGTCTTGATCAGGACCTTCAGATGGGAATTCAAAGGCAAATTTTCAGGGCTTTCCCCATGTGTTTTTATGTGTATGTGTGTTTTGGTGTGGATTGATCTCTATTGAACCTGATAAAACTTCTGAGAGAAGATGACTACTGATTTACACTCAACTCCTGTCTGCATTATCAAAAATACTCCTGATGGATCCTCCACACTCCTGAAGTCTTTCAGAGAGATTCAGTGACTCTCACCAGTTGCTGGCAATTGGCGATCCTGCAAAGGGCAGTTCCCAGGATCCCACCCAAAGCTGACAGCATGATCAGACATGCACAATCAGTTCTGATTGTGGGACCTGACATTTTCCAAAAAGGCTTAAGCTACTTGGGATTTCTCTGGGGTAATTCCTGTACATGATCTGGGCTACCTGGGCTAAGTACATCTACTCTGATAAATGCTTCCTAAAATGGCAGATTTCAGAATAATTCTAAGTTATATATTTGGATAACTACTTCACAAGCTGTTTGAGAAATTTTAATGAAAAACAAGTGATTAAAGAAGTCAGGAAAAAAGAAAGAACACATGTCTAAGTGTTTTGGGGCTCTGGTTTGGAAGTAGAGCTGATTGCCAAAGTTACTGGATAACATAAATACTCCTTCCATTTCTTTGTAATTTTGAAGCTACTGCAACTCCAGTGAAAGTTCTTAATGTTATTTTTCCTCTCTTAACCTAATTAACAAACTGAAAATTTATGTAGTCCTAAATGAAATTGCTTTCTTCTAAGCATTGCAGAAGGAGTTATTGCTCACGGACCTATCAAAGCCTGGCTATCACTGCCAACGCTCCCCAGCAGCCGCAGTGCCTGAATTCCCTCCCCAGGAAAGGTGCACTGACATCGCCCATCTGAGGCCACGCTCACGCAGGGTGCAAACTGCTGACATCAACTCAGGACAGCATCACCCTGCTCCATTATAATTACTTTAAATGTTGAATTGGAGTTGTAAATTTTAGCATATTTACCTGCTGAACATTTAGAAAAGCCTTGGTTTAGGCATATTTTTAAAGAATGAAAAAAACCCTATCCTGAGATCCTTGGTTTTCATTTCATGAAAATGTCAAAAACTCTTTTAATTAAATTATTAAAAAACAAAATAAAATTGCCTAAACTATTTGAGATGAACACCTTTTTTTCTTGAACATGATTTTTGATATGAATTTTTCAACAGGGTTGTATTAAAGCAGGATTACTTGTTAACAAGAACCTGCCATCACTTTTGAGTGATATTCTAGGGTATTACTAGTACTGTGCTAATAGCTTCACAAGCAGTTAGTTTCTCAAAAACAGATTTAACACATTTCCAAACAGAAAATGTGTGTATTATTTTGCAGCTTAAATCTGTTTTATGGTGATATCACTTCCAAAATACTGAAGGCATAAAATGGTTTATAGTCCAAAAAATAAACCAGCACAAGCTGCTATGTTGGATTATAAGAAAAGATCTGAGAAAGTGCTAAAAGCATTATTACAGCTACAGAATGGACTCGTAAATCTTTTATGCAACTTGATCAGTTCCCCTTGGAACCACACTGTATTGTTTTCATAAATAAACACCCAAAGTTGCTGTGCACTGTGTTTCTGGGCTATCACACACTGCTTTTGTGCTTTACAGGGTTTGTGTTAAATTGTAAACTACAAACATTCCCATGAAAAATTCTCATTTCCAGCACACTGCCTGTGGATACAGGCCATCCTTCCTGATGATCAGCAGAGCCCCCACATCCACCAGTCAGGCTCTCCCCGCTCTGTGAAGTGCTGCAGCTCACAGCCCCACTGGGAGGAGCAGCCCAGTGAGAGACTGGTTTCCTGACCTTGAATTTGTCCATGGTAATGCCATATAGGAGACAATTCCTCTCCTGCCTTGGTTTCTTTTTACAAGAAGAAGCAGTAGAGAATAACCCTCCATTTTTATCTGCTCTACCATTACAACTCCAAAAGCCTCCATACACTGGCCTGTCTTTTCCTGAATTAAAGGCATTCAGCTCCCTGGGTTGCTGCTCAGGATTGTCAGCCAAACCTGGCAGATAAGTCTACATTTATCCATTTTCAGTAGAATATTTTAACCTTATGCTAGACCATGATTTTCCAGCTCATTTTTTAAATGGAATGCACTCCAGAAGATCAGCTGTCCTGCACTGGCTACAGCTCAGTGATTTAAAAAGCACAAAGTTCTACATCCTACAGACTGGAGCCCCTAAAATGCCCTTGTTGTACCAGCTCTTCACACTTGTGTCACTCTCACCCTCCTCCCCACTCAAAAAAATTGCAAAGATATCTGAGAGAGAAACCACAGCTTGTCCAAAGTAATCTAATGGCTTGATTGAAGCTCATATTATGTGGTCCCCAGTAAAATACAGTCTGAGATTGTTAAACTCTGAGCACTGCTGTTGATAAAAATAAAATTAAAAAAAAAATAAAGCTGGCAACTGTGTGAAGATGTGGAAGATGTGAAGATGCACTCTGGAGAACAGTGTGAAATGAAGTCACACAAAGGCAGTTTCAGAAATAAGAACCCTTGAAAGGAATTATTGGAGAGTCTGTGGCGTCCAAGACACATAAAAAGCATCTAGACTATAAATATTGAAAAAAATCTTTCGGTAAGAGAACAAAACATTTTAAATGCTGCACAAGAAAGAATGGAAATCTGTGCAGTATAATTATGCAGTTTATAATTCTGAATTAGTGACAGAAAGGTAAAAAGGGAAAATTAGCGTAGTTATCTTTTCAGGGCACTGATGAGAGGTATTCTTTAAATATTCTTCCATGAGTCAGGATACAGTATTGAAGTCAAGTAAGACAAAACCATCTGCAGCTCACCATTGTGCAGAAAGTGTTTCAGTCTAGGGAATAGGACAATTGAACCCATCATCTTTTTCCAGAAGAGAAAACCCATGGCTGTATACTACAGACCACTTGGTACACAGATGGTGGTACCTCAGAGAACAAGATGTGAACAAATTGAAGGTTTGGCAATTCTGAGAAAAACATCTCTATAAGCTCTGAATGAACACTTACCTTACTGCCATGGAGTGGCAACAATCTCAGCATGCAGCAGCAAATCATTTGTCCCAGAATGGTTGAAGTTTCTTAGCCTAAAGCAGAAATACCAGTCTCCACCCCTGAAATGCCTCCAGGCTGTTCTGTTGGCCGGAGTATGAGGACACCTTGGAGAGAGATATGAAAGAACTATCAGTGCATGAGGATCAGCTGAGACTGAGGCCCTGCTGTGCTGGGATCCAGATGTACATGGAGTAGTTCCTGCTCTTCTCTGAGCCTCCTGCTGTTTACATAGAGAGAATCATTGTCTGTGTCTTGCAGAGGAATCAAGAGGTTTGCTGTGAGTCTCAGATGGACTTGAGCCAGAAACTCAGTACAAAGGCCTGAAAGCTGAACTTCAATTGCCTAAAACCCAGAACCATCCAGAACAGGCCGGTGGATGGAACACGGGGCTTGTGACAGAGCTGTGCTGGTCTGAAATGGCAGCTGGAGGAATGTCTGGAGTGACATTTGTGCAGCTTTGCACTAGGGCCCTTTTTTTTCACTCAAAAGATAGAGAGTTAAAGAGATACTTTCAAACCTAATTTCATGTGTTGAGAGGTTACAGATAAAACCTCTGTTCCTTGAGGACTAATCCAATGGTTCTGCACCTCCACTGACCACAGCAGGAATCTGCAGGAATTCAGACACAAACCAGAAGCAGTTTCTATTGTGTCATAGTCTGAACCACTTCTGAGCACACAAGAGATGAGACAGAAGAAATGAGCAGCCATTTAAAGCATGTGCTGCTGTTAGGGCTCATGAGCTCTACCCATGTAGCAACTCTCAAGGATATAGTATAAAGCGGACTTGAACAATAACACTGGGTATTTCCTTGCTCCTGCATGCCACAAAAAGTAAAGTTCATGAGGAGTCTTTCATTAGAAGCCATGCAAAAATGCATTGCTGCTGTCTTGTTATATGTTTAGAAGGATTCCTTCATAAGGAAATGAAAGAGAAATAAAACCTTTTGCCACACAGCCAAAAGGAAAACCCATACTGTTTCCTGTATGAGTGGAAAGCGAATTCTGAAGGAATAAAAGTGGATATATAGGAACTACCATTGCATGTGCCCATGCACACTGACAAGGCATAATTTAAAGAGCTATGGGGCTGCTGAAGCTGAGGTCACTTTTGTTGATATCTGTTGAAAATCACTGTTACATAACTCATACTGCAGCACGGAAAGATGTCAGAGAGCAGCAGCAAAAACACAGCTTGGAAAGATTTGTCTTCACAGATGGTCTAAATTGTACCACAGAGCACAGACTGTGTTTTCTCCTACAGCATTTTGCAGGTTGTGTATCCTGTATTCCCAGTTATAGAACTAGGAGACAGATCCTGAAATCATTTCTTAGTGCAAAGTCAGCAAATATAAAACTAGTGAATGAGCCTTAACTCAACATGACTTTCTCGGGGTGCCAAACCAGACCTTATGCCAGGGCAAGCTAAGATCTACCAGTTCTGCTGTGACATTGCAGATATCACAGAAGACAAACAAGCAAACACTGAAGCAGTGGATATATTGGTCAGTGTCCATCAGGGTTAGCTGACAGCTTTTTACTGAGACAGATGTGCTGATTTAGGTTAGGTACATTCAGCTTTGTTTTGAAAAAAAAAATGGGCCTGCATTGCAGCTACATGAACATGAAGGGTCATGAAGCCAACAAAGTGCAAGGAATCACAGGACTTTTTTGAGGACACCACACATATTGAAAAGTACCTTGCAAAATCTGTGCCACCCTTCATGGTCCTCCACAGACTCATTCCGTTTTCCTCACGGACCTTTCTTTTGCACACAGATCACCTCCAGGATTCATATCTACTTCCTCTGCCTTCATTTTATACTTTTATACTTCAAGGTTATACTCCATGAAGGAGTATGGCTGCCTTCATGAACTAGTTTGAAAACAAACCAGTGGGAGGCACCAAGTCAGAATAACAATTTAATAGGGAAATTAAAAAAATAAAGGCAGAAAACACTGGTTCAAACTGACAGAGTCAGGATACAACCTGACACCCTGTCAGTCAGGGTGGTGGTGGTAGCAGTCCGATAAGATAGTGGCTGCAGTCCTCCTGAAGTGGTGGATGTGGCTCTGTCAAAGCAGTGATCCTGTAGAAGAGTCTGCTCTTCCTCGGAAGGTCCAGTGGTGGGTACATAGCTCCTGTCCTCTGGGAATCCAGTGGGAAGGCTTGTCTGTGGTGTTCGGAATCTCAGATGATATCCAGGTAGGAATGCTTGGTTCCTCCCTCTGGGTGGAGCATCTCACAATGGGATGATGAGTCAGTCATGAGGCCAGGCGTTGATGGGCTCATTAACAGAAGATAGTCCGGAGGGAGGAGGCAAGGAAACACTGCCCTACCTGGTTTCAACTGCTCATGAGGATGCTGACAGAATATACTGCAACCCAGGACACTTCAGCAGCCGGTTTCTTTCCTCTTCCTCAGCAGATTCCTTAGTATGTTCACATTCTAATGTGATGCATTATGTCTGCTTTGATTGTCTACAGGTCAGAAGTACTTTTGTCCACAATCCTGTGAATGTAACAACTCTCACCAGCTTAGAAAAAGAAGAGCAGAATTTACTAGCACCTTTTCAGTAACCCACGAAAATTCCTTTGACTTTTGTTTGTGTAGCTCCTCCTGGAAAGTGCGGGGTGTGAGAGAAAGTTAGAGCCAGTCCATAGTCTACTATAAAAATTAACTTCAATGGGGAAAATAATGTTGCTTACAAACCAAGGATGCTGCACTGCATGGGAAATAGAGCATGAAAAGGATTTGGGCTGCGATGTCAAGATTAGAGAGAATAAGCAACATGAATTAACAAGTGGAATGCAAATATTGTACATTCAAGTGTAACTTCAGTGTAATATCAGAGATGTGGGTGCATAAGGAATTAGAGCATCTCTAAAATAGTATTCAAACTGCTGCTCTCTGCAGGCTGGAGCCCATGCACTGTGGCTTAGGTGGCCCCAGCCTTCATTGATCTAGACCTGATGCTTTCTCCTTTTTTATCTTTTCTCTTTTTATTTTATGCTTTTCTCTCTTTTTTATCAGTATTTATTGCATTAAATTAGAGATTTTGTTTATGCAGATATGTGGTGGCCGGTGAACATACCTTTATGTTAAGGCGACCAAAAGGCTTTTCCCAGGATGCATGATTCTGTTAAATTAATCTGCTCCAGTTTGAATTCCCCGGTTGGCTGCTGGCCGCGGCCCCTCGTCACTCCCCTGGGGCTCTCCCATTGGTCCCCGTTCCCTGATCTCGCCTTCCCCCAGCCCCGGGAAAAGCCCTGAGTTAGCCATTGTTCTTGTATTTGCCCCTGCGACTTTCGACAGCGAGCATGCAATAAATCCTCATGATGGAATGCAACCAAATATCCTCCCTGACTCTTTTGCTACTGACCGTAATACTGAACCTGCCCAGGCATCTGAGGGGGCACGCGGGACCCCATGGAGCCAGGCAGGGACGGCATTACAGATACATTGCATTTAGGTCAGTGACTTGCTCAAAAGAGCATGTGGAGGTGGACATGTCTTGGCTTTGGACAGAGACAGCAGTAGCAAAGCAAAGCTAAACCTCAGGTTCTTCTGGAGTGGTGAGGGCTGAGCAGCTCATCGGTGAGAAGGGGAGAGTGCCAGTGAGCCCCAGCTTGGCTGCTCTGTGTGCCAGGGGGGCAGTAACTAGAGACTGCACGCCCAGCCTTCTGCAATTCTCTCTGCGCTGCCTCAGAAGATGAAGGAACGGGGCATCCTTAATAGAGGTGAATTTTTCTAATGCACCATTATTTAGTTTAAAGGCTCCAAGGCCACCTTGCCTCTGAATGTGGAGCCCAGACTTGTATATATCATGGTGCACTTACAATAAAGCAGCTATTTAAATGCTTTACTGAATCAGGGCCATGAGATACTAAAAGCTTTCCATATCTGGAGGGGTTGGACTAGGTACCTCCTGAATGAAGACAGGAAAATAAGTTTTCTTATGCAAAAGACCATTTTTAAAGGCTTTACATCTTATGGGCTTGGAGGAAGAAGTATTTCAAAACAAGAGCAAATGTTCACTTTCCTTCAATTCTGCATGAACAGAGCCTATATTTCTACAGGAAAGGCTCTAGGTCTCAGCTTGTATGTGCCATTCATGTCCAATGGTAAATGTAAGGATGACCATCATTACCTCCTCGTTACCAGGCTCTCCGTTTGTCTTGATCTCGGAGCTCCAGACTTGAATATAAAAATGAGAGATTTAGAGCTCACACCATATAATTCCTTCCTATTTTCCCTTAATTTGCAGGTTTAATGCCACAGAAATTGTCTTCTCTCACCCTTATTACTTGCCCTTTCCCCCATAAATGTTGTAGTTGCATTGCAGTGACTGCACTTGACTCAACAGCTGCCTTCTGTGTGCATTGTGCTTCTCTACTTGACCCAAAATCATCTCAGTAGTTCATTTTTGGAGGCGTTTCATTGCTTTTCCTTAAGGAAATTAATTCCTTCCCAGTAGAAGAAAGCCAGCTTCTGTTTTCCACTTGAGTACTTTTTTGGGCAGAGAGGGGAGGAGGAATGAAGTGGGTGATTTGGGTTTTTAAATCAATAAACTGCCAAACTACAGTACTAGTGCAAAAGGGCAAGTATGTAATTTTCTCAGTAGCAAATATAGCTACATGTATCTAAATCTGAGACATTCATCAGCTCCTTTATAGGATAAGACAGGGCTCAGAAATGATTTTCTGTTTAAGTACGTAAGATCAAACATGTTTGTCATTTTAGCCTTCTCTTTATTCTATCTGATTTCAAGATCTTCAGACAGACTCTCTTTAGATGTCATTGCTTCAAGCTTCTGCTTTTATCACATTAACCACTCTTCATGAGCTTTTACACATCAAAATGTCTTTAGATACATTGTTGAAGAGAGCATACTTGTGAAGACTTCAATAAAAAGTTAGAGAATCTGTGCCTGAAACTTTGTACAAACACACTTAGAGGAAATAAAAACATTGAAACAAAAATGAAACCCCAAACAAAAATCCACAATGCTTCACTCACATTTTGTTTTTTCGAGAAGAAAAAAGATGTTTTCCTTATGTTTGAATGCAGCTTTGTGTGCAAAACTCCAGACATGGTGAGCCATCTCGTGGCTGTCAGATCCTTACGTTTACAGAGCTTAATACTTTTGTGGTTTTGGATTCTTCTCTTCCTGCTCTATGAGGCAGAGGGTTGCACCAAACTTTGTAATTAGGAAGACCTGTATTTTCTTATGGATTGTCTAGGCCTTTACTGAGCCACAGCTTCAGGTATGTCTGGATCCTGCTTCTATTTAAGTTTTTGACTAGAGAAAATTCTTCCAGGCTAGTAGAAAGGGCTGGGATTTGCTCTACATTTTTTTACCTGAGGACAGACTTAGCCCTTGTAGGGTCCTTTGGCCATTTCCTCACTGGTTGCCATCGCTTGTGCTTCACCAATATCTTGCAATTAACACTAACGAACGTGGGACAGTAACAACATGTGCATGGCATAAAGGTCTCTCATCCCTCACATGAGCAGGTTTGGGCTCACCTCTGGCAGAAGAGTGTGCTTGTACTTGGAAACAGACTGGTTCCAGTGCACACCAGCAGTGTGGGATCATGAGGGGATACCAGCACGATGTTTCCTTAGCAAGCATTTCAGACTGCCAGGTTTCTTACCAGTTTCAGATTCACTTCTTTTTGAGATAAGGTCGCTGCTTTTGCCTCAGCTGCTTGCAGTCAGACTGGAGTGAAGGACTGTTAGAAAGAAACTCCAGAAGCATTTTGGACACGTTTGTGCACACGCAGGTAGATCGACTGATGACAAGCTGACCAGCCACCTGGGCTCTGTCACCTGTGGTGGGGAACTGTAGCACCAGCATTTGCTACAAGATAAACTTCCTCTTTTTCATCAGCATCCCTGGGGGGTTGGAATCTCACTGAAGCTTACACCATGACACTGATATGACAGCATGTTAAATAAGATAAAGACCAGTCACTATACTTGCATCACCAGGTCTAAGGGTCAAACGCACCCAGCTTGCTCAGTACATTCTCCTGCATTTCCCTCAGAATAACTGAACCTTTTTTTGAAAAGTATCTACTTTACTTCCTTACATTAAAAAAAAAAAATAACAAACCAAAACAATTAGAAAAGAATGCTCACATGTCTCTGATCATGTCCCAAGTTCTGCTGTGGAGCTGTCACTCAGAGGAGGGAGGCCACTTGCGAGTGGGTGAGTGGAATTTGTGAGTACAACAATAAGCACAGGGGTATCCAAGATGGAAAGCCATAGGCTTCCTTGTTAGAAAAGACAGGTGTATCTCCCACATCTTTGGCAAAGATTTTCTTCCCTATTCTGTAGGTGCCTGAGGAGCACACAACCCCTTGCTCTCAGCTGAGTCCAGCTGCACAGCCCACACCTCCCATACACTATTTCAGAGCGTTGTTGCCTAGAGGAAATATAGAGCAAAGGTGTTATTAATCACTAGGAGCAGTTTTCCCTCAGCCATTTCAAATCTTCCATTGCAGAATATCCCATAATGTCACAGCTGTTAGCAATCAAGTCCTAAAATGACCAGTTCATAGTCCTAATCAGTTCTGAAATTAAACACCCCTCCCAACATCTCATCCCTCAGAAACAAGACTAAAAACACTATTTGTCAAAAGTCTAACAAAAACACGCCACACTCTCAAATTCATGCAGTGTGACGATAATGAGCAGGAAAAAATAGAGCAGTACTCTATTTTTTTAGAGTTTAATCATTGATGTCCCTTAAATATAATTGCATAGAACAAAAAAATCTTGTATTTAAAATATTGCCATAAATGAGACCCAAAGGAAACATCTTTTCTTAATAAAATGCAGAAAATCTTTGAACTCAGAAGACCTAAATGGTTCAAATGTCTTCCATTTTCATGCTGTGTAGAGAAGACTTGGAGCTCAGAATGTCATGTTTTTTCCACTCCTCTTCCCTGTTAATTTGATAGTTTAATTATGTGACATACATGAAGCACCTAGGACTAATGATAAATAATTTAGTGTTTGACACACACTGTGTTGATGTACATAGGGATAGGTTTGTAGAGAGAAACAAAAAAGGACATTCAGTGGCTTCACAAATAAGGGCACTTAGTATGCATGGGAAAGGCACAGCAGCAAAGCATTCTTTCTGAGAGCTGTTTTCCAGCAAGTTTTAAGCCTTGATTTATCAAAACAAGGAGTGCTCAATCCAGGCTGTTACTGTCTAAAAAAGGGTTGTTCCTGAGAACCTGGTTCCTTGATTCCCAAACTGGGGAGAAGTGAGGTGCAGGTGAGCCACTGGGACAGAAGCAAAATCCCTCCCTGAGACAGGATGAGAGACCAGCAGCCAGTGCAGCGTGACTGGTCATCACCAGTTCGCAGGTTTCTTCACAGCTGCAAACAAAAGTAATGCCAAATTGCATCCAGGAAAAGCTTAGAACAGATCCCTCGGAATGTAGCTGGAAATAAATGAAGGAAAGGTCTGCGTAAGTGAACAAGAGTTGTGGTGACACCGACTGCTCAGTTCTCTCAGTAACAGCCTGCTGGTCACAGTGTGCACTGTGCTCTGACACTGGAGACAACTTCTTGGTTATATAAGATCACTTGCCATTTCTTGATAAGTTTTTTCCCAGATTTAAATGTTTTTATGCTCTGAATAGTCTCAGTGATGTGTAATCCCAGTTAGGTTTGTGAGCAAAAGGTGATTTGTACATGTATGTGTGCACCAGAGGTTTTTTCTGTGCTGGCTCAGAAACTCCACCTTTGAGGTTTGCTGTCCTCAGCAACGTCTCTGCTCCCCATCCTGCCTCTGCTTCAGAGCCAGCCCCAGCAGGGACACACCCGACACCAGTGTGTTCATATGGCTACCCAAGATAGCTGATCATCCACCTGAATAGTCCAGATTCATCCTCACTTATACCTTCTTACGAAGAGTCATATGCCAGTAAGAAAAGGGGAGGAGGGAAAGGAAAATGGAGAGCAAATAACTTGCAATAACATACGATAAAACTGTTACCTTACAAAGGAGATGTGTGACACCCAGCACACCAAAAGGTATTACTTCCTTAAAGAAGGCTGGTCTTGAATATCATGCACTGAATTTTGTAGAAGATTAAATGCTAATAATCAGATCAAATGTGGATATATGAGATGGGAGACGAGGCTGGGAAATTGCTTGCCAGACTGAACAAAGAGGAGGACAGCAGTAAAGTTATAAGCTCAATTAAGGAGAAAGATGGTTTGATGAATACCTATACTCACAGAAATAAATCAAGTATTTAGAATATTAAAAAAAAAAAAGACTTAAATCTGTGGACAGCTTTTCTCTGACATCCTCTATGCCAGTGTAATCTAAAGAATTCTGTGTTTTTGAATGAGTATTACAAGAAGTTATCTGCAAGAAATAAATATAACAGCATTTAGCAGCCCTTCAGTATTTTACAAAGAGTTACTCAAATGGATCTCACAGATGGGAAATTACTGTTATCCCTGCTTTTTATGGACAGGAAGGGACAACACTCATGGCTGCAGCTTTCCCTGTTCTAACTTGCATCCCTCAGGCTCAGGGCAGTACACGGCTCTCCTGGTGCTCGTCCCCTCGTGGGCCAGCTGCGAGGCCATGAACTCTGCTTTCAAGATTGATTTCAATGCTGAAGCATTAAAGCAGCATTTTAGGTACCAGTGATCCCCAGTGCAAGATATTGGTGGATGTTTATGAAGCATTTTCTTACATCCCAGTCTGTTAACTTTTCATTAATTCAGGGATAGCTCTAGAAACATAAAATGTGTAACAATGGATTGCCTACATGATAACTAAAAAAGAAAAGAAAAGAAGTATCTTAAACTCCAGAGGCCCTCACTAATTGACCTGACATGCTTATTAAGCAGTTTTGATCAGAAATAATTAACATAATCCAGCTAGACCAATTAGAGTTCAGAAAAGGGAAAAAAAAAAGAAACTGGAACATTGTAGAAGCTTCAATTTGAAGAGCACCATTTGCAATATGAAATACCAGCTGATTCAGCAAACAAGTAGGAGTTCAGGAAACAAGGTATAACCCATGACCCAAGGAAACAGTAGATAAACTGAAAAGCCATGACAAGACATTTTCTTCATGGCAGACATGCAGAAGACCTTTAAAACTTATTATCACCTGTAGAAGAGGTGGGCAGAAGACAGAGTAGTTTAGTTAGTGCAGCAGCACTAAGAGAATGATCTAAGTGTTGGTTCCACACCAGAAGCCCTATGGATAGGTGAGAAAAACAGCCCGTGGGAAGCACACTTTGGAAATTTACCCCTGAGAGACACTATCAGCAATTACTGTTTGTTGTTTCCACTGCAGAGGACTGGAGATCTCAAATCTAACTATCCTAAATGCAAAAGAAGAGAGAACTCTACTGACACACTGAACAGTGAGGGGTATGATTGCACAGACAGAAAAAGGTCCCCCATATGCTTTAATTAAACAATCTCTGTACCTCTCCTGATGAGTTTTCATTCCTGTTTTCAGCTGCAAGATGGCATAGCCTGTCCCAGGCACACCATCCCCAGATTCACATTCCAGACAATCCCCAGCCATGTGGTGCTGCTGAACTCTGTGCCAACGTGCCCCTTCCTGAGACACCTTCTACAAGGCCGGGCACATGGGAGGGACGAGGGAGCACTTGGATATATTAGCAGGAGGAATATCAAGTGGCTGTGACAATGAATTGTACTGATTTAATTTTTTTCTGGCAGGAAGTTGTCTTGAGAATTTGAGCAGGTGCACAGAGAGACTGATTTTCAGAACAAACATTCTGGTCTTTAGAAGTGAGATAATATGGCCCCAGGGAGAACTTGTAGTAAAACAGAGTATGAAAACCTTTGTGAATGGAAGTTCCCTGCCACAGAATATCACATTTAAAACGGCCTATTTAGGAATTTAACTAATGTCAAGGTGGGTGGTTAGAGGTTTTGTGTTTTTATTTGTCTCATTCACACCTATTTTCACAAACAGGTGTGTTCCTGTGTGTGTAACACAGGAAATTGCCAGATCCTGTAGGAAACTAACTGCAATTCTCAGCATCTCAAGGTGCTATCTTGAAACATCTTCTTCTCTTAGTAGCACCAGAAAACAAATTCCTTTATGCACAAAATTAACAGCTTGAAAATCTCAAACTTCATGTGAACATGCAATATTCAAAGACATTTTTTCATCTTAAACCTTGACACACGCTCTGCATTCTTGCACATCCCCAAAATTCCTGTCATCTCAGGGAATGTGGATTTCAAGGCTTGGATTCAGTTGGACTGACTAATTAATTGTGTTGTAATGATCAACCTTCTTAATTTATCACTTCTTTGAACATTTAATTAGCCAACAGTGCAAGACAACTTAGTTCTGAATTAGGATAAATTAAAATGCTAGCTTTGCAGCTTTAAGGATATGTGAACCACCACCAATTGCTGCTATGAAAACATTCAACAAAGCAGAGAGAAGAACGCAAAGATCTCAGCCAGGTTAATGATTCTGAAGTAACAGCCTTTGAAAAGCTAACTGTGAAATGTGTCTGTTCCATCACACGTCAATCTGCCTATGCTGAAATATAAAAACAAGAAGCTGAAAATGGCGATTTCCTCCTCCTCCGTGCTCGGCTCCAGCTCCTTCCAGTGTGGGAGGCTCCTCAGGCCACCCACGCATCCACTCCTACCCCTGTGTAACTGGGGTCCCAGTTCAATCCCAGTACACATCCATTTGGGGCCAGGCCACATGCTTTCCTATAAGCAAAGCTGTAATTTGTATTTGTAAATACTCTGAAACTGCTTTGGAACTGCCCTGGTATCAGACAGTTAAATGTTCTCGAACTGATAGAGAATAAAAACCTGAATATAGAACTTTAATAGGAAAAATGAGCAGTGGAGATGGTTTAAGATTAGTAATCCATGGAGACGCTTTTGTACAGATATCCAAACTGCTTCCATTATGTGTGCTGTCATTTGGCTTCCATGACTAAGCCATTGTAATAAACTGAAAAGGACCATGGATAACACTTTTAAAAGTGCTAAAGAATCACGAGTCTAATTCTCACTGGTTTTCTGAGAGACTCATTCTCAGCCTTGCACCTGCAGCACACATTCAGGTGCCTTCTTCATATTTTTTCAGAATTACTTTGGAGAGGATGAGACTCTTGGTATCTTTGTGGGTCTTGATATCTTGGTCAAAGCCACAAAAGGAAAAATTGACTGTCCAAATTCCTGTTTTGACCTCTGAGAGTCTTTGTTCTTGAGTTCTTTATTCAAAACGTGAGCACACACTGTTTGTAGAACAGAGATGAGAACAAGTGAATGCATTTCTTTCTTGTCTAATGGATATAACTCTAAAACTGCAACCACCAGTGAGATGCAAATGCATTCAGAATCTCCTGAAGAGCTCTGAGAGATGCCCACATACATCAGTATCAGACATCTACTGATACAGAAATCAGGGGTGGCAAGCAGCAATACCAGTTTAGTTCCAAATGATTCTGACTACACTTTTCAATGGTGTATTTAGTGCTAATCAGTCCATTTTGAATTGTTTGCCCAAACTATACAATAATATCATTTCACTAAAAAGGCTTCAATTAAAGAAGAGAGAAAAAACTTCCCGTCAGAAAGCTATCTGTACACATATTATATCTGCACACCCCATATATGCACACTGTATAATCAGGCATGCTCAAATTAGAGATGAAATTACAGCTTTTCTGTTGCCATGAGAACAGCAACATTTCTCACAGCCTGTTAAAATTATTAACTCAAGGAGCTTATATCTTTTTAAACTTCATTATTATTTATCTAGGGTTGTTCAAGCTTTGGCTGTGCCCACACTAGCCAGCATTAATCACATCTCAAGTGAACTACTGCCAGCGTGGAGAGAGCCTCCACCATTTTTTGCCAGCCACTATAATTAGCTTTTATCCTTCTGTTATCTTGGTTTTTTGGGGTTTTTTTTGTTTGTTTGTTTGTTTGTTTTTTGGTAGTAGCCATGTGTGGACATCACAGCAGAAACTACTGCAATGAAAAAACCAGAGAAGCTTACAGGAATCTTACAGCCCGTGCTCCACAGCAGTGAGCAAGTTCAGCAGTGGCCTAAGTTCAGCAGTGTGGGGAAAAGGAACGATGATGAGAGCCTCAAACCCTTTCCTCGCAGCCAGTACAAGCCCGGGTCTCAGCGAAGGCAGTGTCACCCCAGAACCCGAGGTTGCCATGGCAATGTGCAGGGAGGCCAGCCTTGCTTCAGCAGGACGAGGGCTGTGTGTTTTCCCATCTGGTGGTGACTTGATCCTCTGACGCACAGCCTGCCCTGTCCTCTCCTTCTCACCTCAGCAGCAATTGGAACAGTTTGCTTTCAGCAGAGAGAGGGTGAGGAAAAGCTGCTGTGAGTGTTTGGCTCGGTGCAAAGGAGATTAACGGCAGGAGCGTGGGTCTGAACCAGAGCTCCTGCCGGCAGCGTGTGCTGGCGGCAGAGCTGGCCTGATTCATGCTGCACTTCATATGCTTGACGTGTCCTGGTGGCTCAAAGGAGACAGAGGGGACATTTGGAAAAACGAAGGATTCCAACTGCCTTGTTACCCGCTGACACCGGAGTCACTGTAGCTGCCTGGGCAATCCATCACGCTCTGGCTCCTGCCTCGCTGCCAGCTTTCAGGTTATTCCAGGAAAAGGGGACTCATTTGGCCATGTGTCAAAAGGAAACACAGGTGAATTCCAGTTTGGGGCTGCTCAGCTTAGAGGTGTTTCAGTCTTTCTTCATGTCATGCTCATCATTAGACTCCTGTTGCCATCCCAAAACAGGACAGATAAAAGTTTTAGGATTTCAGAAGTCAAAGTCACAGAATTCCTTGACAATTCTGATTCTCTTTGTCGCTGCGCAGAGTAGACGGGTAGAGAAATGACACAGAGTCCAGGCTCCAGGATATATGGAAGCGCTTTATTGAACTGACCGAAAGCTTTTATAAGTTAGATTGCAAAAAGTGTGTTAAATGGCATAATGTAATTGGTTCTTTGGTCAGCCACCCCTTGAGGGGATTGGCCAAGTTCTAAGACATCCATTTCTAAATATTTTTGTAGTTGAACCATAACAATTCTACAAAACAACTTGCAAGTACAAGGAGTTTACAAAACCGTAATATTGTTTTAGATAATTTTCATGGGAAAGACAGAGCTCTCACAAAATGCTGCAGAGAGCTGGAGAATTTATCTGCTAAAGCTTTTTCAGCATCCATATCTGTTCTTTTGTTTGACTGCTATTTAGATGCAGTCAAACAGGCTTTAGGGCCTTAAGATGAACTGTGTTGCCTCCTTTGCTTTCCAGCCACGACTATCAGACCAGTACAAACAGAGACAGTGGCACAAGCCCAAGAAGGAAAGTGAGTGAGTGGCAGCTTGGGACACCTGAACAGCCTCCAGGAACCCCCTGGCTCTGCAGGTGCTCAGTGGGAGCACTACACATGTGCAAAGGCTGGGCCACACACTACAGTCTTGCATTCTGCAAGTGCAATGTGAGTTAGAATCACCCTGGATCCCTGTTCTTTCTTTCTTGTTTTTCTGGGGATGAAAATAATCCCTGTAAAGAGGCCCTGCACTCCCCTTGTTGGTTTTCAGACTCTCGGGGGCTTTGTGCCCCGTGTCTGTGCAGCAGGGCCGTCACCAGGAACTGAGCTGGAGGCCACGCTCACCTGTACTGCGCTCAGAGCAACTCCTGTGCTTGCAAATCACAGAGCTTAGTGCAAACAGCTCCAAGGTGTTTTCCAATATATCTTTGCAACCACGTTTTAGTTTTGCTTGGGTCCCTACAAAGTACAAAATATTTCCAGAGGGAAAAAGACCTTATGATTGGAGAGCTGCTCTTTAACCCTCACTGTAACCCATTTTTAAGTGTGCTCAGGCATGAGGCAGGCGGACAGACTGGCTCCAGCACAGCCAGGTTATTACAACCTGTCCCCCAACGATACAACATTTGATGTGAGCACTTGACATGCATTTTACCTGTATGAGCAGGGCCCAGTGTATTTTCTGCAGCATTCACAATATAGTAAACTAAGCTGACACTTCTCAATACTACTGGAATTACTAGTTTTTAAATGGCTTTGTATTACTTTGCTATCTATTAGATTTTTGGTTACTTGTAAACTTAAAATTTCTTCTTACCCAGTGCTTCCAGTATTTTTGCTGCCTCATCCTCTGAAGACTCTAAGGCGTTTGTGATCAATAGCCACTTATTGTTTTGAAAACAGAAGTAGGATAATGAAGATATGCTCATACTAACTATGAGGGTAAAGATAAGATAAAGGAGGAATATCTCAATAGATTAAAATAGTTTTGAAGATAAGGAATGCCCATGAATTCAGGGGAAAATAATAAGATTCAAGAGATAAAGTAAACTATAACAATCTTTATGATAATGGGAGAGGAACACATTAAGAATTTTATTAGCAAGAACTACAAAAATTAGCTCTCTCCATTTTCATCTTACAATCAGTGAACATTTTGTTTTCATAATAAAAGCAGCAATGAAAAGAAAATTGGACACAGGGCATTACACTTTTTCCTCTGGAGGGGAAGATGATTTCTCCTCTCTGAGGAGTAATGTGGACAATCAAGGCTGTAACTCTGCAGGACACGGTGCATGTCATGGGCGTGCCATCTCCCCCACAGGCTCCCTCCACTTCCCAGCTCCCACTGCATTTGGTGAGCACAGCCCTGGGAGAGCCCATCTCCTCAGCTAGTCACCCCGAACAGGAATCATCAATATACTGAGAGATGAAGGGGAAATTTTTCCTTTATTCCTCTTCTGCACAGTGACTACAAATGAACCTGGGGCAGGAGTCTGTATCCACAGGGTGTTCCAGTGCAGGGCCTCCTGGCTGATGCTGACACTGCCTGGCCTGAGCAGGCCATGAAGCACCACAGGATAACAGACCCAGTACCTTGAGCTCAGGGAGAAAAACGCTGTGCCACACTGACACTGCCAGGAGAGGCTTCTTATGGCCTCCTCCCTGCCTGCTTTAACAATCAGATAAGGACTTGGGGATTGCAGAGAAAGTATGAGTGGCAAAAAGACTCACTGGATGAGAGAGTAGAAAAATCCTAAAAACAGAGCCACTGGTAGACCTGGAGGGAGTAGAAAACATCTGGGAACAGCTTTGGATATGTTCCTGAAGCAGAGGGGAGAGGCTCTGCTCAGCTTGACTGAGTCATAGGTTCAGCCTAAAGAACCAGCATGTTTGGCACTTTAGGTTGTGACTCAGTTACTAGAGCCATTTTCTTAACCTCTGACAGAAAGTGTAAGTCTTACAAAGCGTTTGGTGCAAGAACAGCTTGCACCTCAGTCAGAAAAAAACTGAGAGAGAATTTAGAAATTTACTGTCAATTCAACATTAACTTGAATTCAGACTCCTGAGATTTTGCAAAATGACAGTCACCACCTGGAGCTGAAGGCTGTAGCTGTTTTACACTTCAGGATTAGAGATTCCTGCATCTTTAGGGTTTTTTAAAAATAGTTTTCATCAATCCACATCAGCTGCATCATCCCTTCTTAGCACCATCCTAGAGATGTGGAATTTGGAGTTCACGAATGTATCACTGCCAAAACTGAAACTGGGTTCCAGTTGGCTACTGAAGCCTCACTCTCTGGGATATTTTCTCCCATCTCAACAAAATGTGCATAGTAGTTAAAGACCAAAATGCATCCCCTTGTAATGATCATTATGCTGCATTTTGAAATCCATTTATCACTTCTCAGGAGCCATTTGTAATATCATAACTTTGCTCGCTCACTCACTGTAAAAAAATTAGCTGTTTCCAACATCTAATCCTGCAGGAGTAGATTGTGTTCAGTGATTGCTCCAACTGCCTTGCCAATGAGTTGAAACACTTTTTGCTAGGGCCATTAAGCAGACTAGGGGAACATTCAGGTATGCTTAATGCTCAGGAAATCAGTACAATTGAATTCCAAGGATCAGAGAGAAAACAAGTAAAATTAGAAAGGTTGATGAAATGAACAAGGGAAAATGTGCACATGTTGCTAAAGAACCTGAGCTTGTAAAACATGACTTTGGAATTTTTTGCAAGCTTGAGATGTAGGAGTCTTATCCTGGATCAGTTTATCTACTCAATTACCTCAGTGTAAGCACTAGCTCTAAACCAGGAGACTGCATCCCAGGACCATTACAGCTCCTGCAAAGCTCAGCCAACCAACACGACACATTTAAGGTTTCAAGGTAACTGAACTCCTGGATTCACAGCACTGAAGAGTTAACTGAACATGGCATCTTCGCATTGCACAGGCCCAGTCAGTGCCCGGGCTCAGATAAGATTCAGAGTATTCGTTTAAATGTAGTAGGTACTCAGTGTTTTAAGTACTCTGAGCTGATGTTGAACTAGGTCAGTTGATAAAGACTGGGTTTCCTGTTCAAATGTGGACAACAAAGTCTGTGGGTTTCTGCAGTGAGGCATGAGACAGAATGATTGACTTCTACTACAGGACCATCCTGTCAATACTCCTTCCCTTTCATTGCTCTCCTTCCTTTCCAAATATGGAGGAAGAGCTCACATCTAATTTTTGAGTAACAGCAGCTGTGACAACTTATCCCAGAGAGGGATGTCCTCCTTCAAGCATTCCTGCCAGCACCTCACGCTGCTTCAGCACTGTGTGTTGGGTGAAGGCCAACGAATCTGTCCTCAGGCTGCACTGTGATGTCCAAGAGAGGCAGTGCCTGCTTGCCCCATTTCTGTGCCTCCAAACCCAATCCCCAGCACTGAAGGCAACCTCACAGTAACCAGCAAAGTTAACCATCCCCTCTTCTCTTTTCGGAGCCTTCTCCCTTTTCAAGAAGTCACAGGTTGACATACATGGCTGCCATCCCTTTGAATCATTAAACTGCTATGGATCTAATGTATTGCCCTTGATTATGAGTCCTCTCTCTTCACCAAGCAGTAAATAAAGGCTTTTGACTTTAAACACAGCTCAGATATGTCATGACTGCAAACAGCCTGCTGCTCCCTCTACATGTTTATCTAATTTCTGCAGGAGTAAGAATAGGGAGCAGGAGAGCAGATGGTGCAGCTATCTCAGTGCAGACAGTACAGGCTATGGATGCAATATGTACACAGGCAGTATTTTCTAATGCAACACTATAATTACTATGGAGAGGATTTTATTTTTAAACTGCAGCTTAAATAAGATGATTGCTTCAGATCACATAGGCTCAAGTGCAGCTGGAATAATAGCAAGCCTTTTCTCCAGACAGGAGGGAGAATCCTAAATATATGGGCTAAGGTGTGCAGGAACGTGGGACAAAACAGCAGGGCAATAAGCTACTGAAGAGAAAAGGGATTTCCAATGCTACCTGAAACTGAAGTGTCCTCTCAAGAAAAATATTTCTCCTCCTCTTTAGAAACATATTGGAGTGGTCAGAGAGGGCTAGTGTACTTTGGAAAGAGTATCAGTTGAAACTGCTCAAAAAAGGGAAGAAGTGTAAAGGAAAACTGCAAAATGAATGAGAAAAACAACTCAAAGCAGAGGTAGGGTTTTTCTGGGGGAAGGGAACTGGTGCAAGTAAAGGTCAGCACTTGGACCAGGCAGTGAGCAGTGAGTAACCAGCTATTGTTCCATCATCCAAATACTTGCCTGTTTCCCCTTACATGACACACATTATTCAGCAGGAGCAGAGTTTCAAAGACCTAATTAAACCTTGCAATTAAGTTAAGTTTTCAGTACTTAATTCTAAGTAAAGTGTGGTATTTTAGTCTGGTTCTGTGTCACTTATCTCCCTCTCTCATGCAGAATCTCCGAAAAATTAAATGGAGCATGCTGAAACTTGTTTAGTGAGAAGGTTTCTTTCAGAAGTACTCTCAGAAAATGAGGTAGTAGCACAAGAAGGTGTATATTCCCTTGAAATGAGTCTGGGGAGTATTAGTTGTTTTGGTATAAAAGAGACAGAGATGGGGAAAATAAAAGGTTGGGCCACTTTTCAGTCTTCCTGCTTTAGAACAGAGAGAGTGAAGGTGCTGTGCTGGCTGATGGGCGCTGTACAGGGAGATAAAACCGGCTGCCCTTGCCCCGAGGGCTCAGCCCCACCAGCCGTCCCGTGTAGCCTGGGGCCCTGGCAGAAGTGCCCCACAACACCCCATGTGTTGTGATCCACCACAGCATCGAGGGCTAGGGCCTGCATTTAGGCAAGAAGCCACCCAAATGGCAGCAGGAGTAATGGAGTCTAAGAATGGTGACACAACAGAGGAGCCACAGCGTTGCCTCCAACAGTCACTCCAGCCAGGCAATTGGAAAGCGTTTTCCTTTGTCAGCGATCTGAAGCTTTTGAAATGAATATGCACTTTCTATTTCCCCTTCCTTCCTGAGATATCAGCAAAAGAATACTTAGTGATAACGAGTACTGTTGCTAATTTTTCACGGTCTTCAGTAATTTACTTTCCCGTGTCCTCATTTTCTCCATTTGTATAGTACAGCTTGTACCTACATCACAAGAGGAAAGGAAAAAAGGGATTTATATTAGGCATCATACTAATCTCTTTTGCAGCATATATAGATAGCTTCTGCAGTGAAAATTCAGGCCTGTATCTGGCATATTTTGATTAATAGTTTTTTTAAACAAAAATGTATAAAAAAATACAGAACACTTGAAAGTAAGTGACTGCTCTCAGGCACATGGTGCTATTCTTGGGGCTGTCCTATGCAGGGCTAGGAGTTGGACTTCAATGATCCTTGTGGGTCCTTTCCAGTTCAGGATATTCTACGATTCAACGATTTCATTTTCTAACAGAAAATACTCGAAAGTGAAAAATGATTTTACAATTTTATAATATGGCAGAGATTTATTGAAAAACAATCCTAAGAAGGTGTTAAGATTCTATTATCCTTTTATTTCTTGCATGTTCTTGTAACGTTAGAAAGCCAAAGCCCTGAGAGCAGGGAGCAGAAGGGGAGCTCTCTGTTGGTACTTGACAGTGCAGAGGCAGGAGAACCACCCGACAGCAACAGCCCAGCAGGACAGGGAGGACAAGTCAGGGAAGGGCATTTGGCTGGACCACACGGATCTTGCCTGCAGGAAAAGAGCAGTGATATTTTCATTAAAATGATATGCTCCCTTCAACTTTAAAATTGTATTTGCACTGGTCCTTGTGAATGTCTGGCCAGGAGAACTAAGGTTATGTTAGCTGACTAGTGTGGCATGTCTGTCAGAGACAGCAAACTGCAAAAAAGACCCATAGAAAACTCATTTGTTTTGGTTATAGGGACATTAAGGTCAGGCTAAGAAACTTTTAGACTGCTGTTGCTTTTCCAGAAGAACTAAAACATCAGCAGAAGGTGCAGCAAGAAATATCCCCTCCATCAGTAGCAAGCTTGATGTTATCACAGCTTCTGCAGCAATGACAACCCCCAGTAAGCTGGGGCTGAGGGTGGTGCTGAGTGCAGGAGCTCCCCATCCAGCACAAAGCCACAACCACCTGTGAGAAGGATCTGCAGAGACTGCAGATCCCTTCAGAAGCAGATGGTGGCTACTGGCTACCTCAGCAGCCCTCCACAGCTGTGGAAGGAGACATGGATCGAGTGCATTGTCCTCTTCTCCCAGGCTGTAAAACTCCTGTGCATGACTGAACATTCAGCTGTGCTACACTATGGGCTCTCTTCAGAGCCTTACACTTGTTTAAACCCCATGTGTAAAGTCACTGTTTGGTAGTGAGAAAGCATTATTCATTCTTGAATGTTCTGAAAGTACAATTGAAGGAAAATGACTAAAAACTTGAGCCTTTGAAATGCAGTGACCCGGTCTCCTCAAGAAAACAGGCCTTGGTGAGCATGTGGTCAATCAACCACCAAGCCAGAATAAGCCTCCAGGAACTCAGGAACCTATTTTAACAAACTTTTACGCAGAAATAGACAATTAAAAGATAGTCACATTCCTACAAATTTATGGCCGTTAGTACCTAGCTAAGGTAGGGACCCAAATAAGCACCTGTGCCAGGGAAAAGGCAAGTGGATTTCAGTTGTTCATGCTCTGCGTGGTGGCCACTGGCTGGCCTGTCTTCCTCAGTACGGCCCTCAAAGGGCACGGAAGGAGGCTGCAACTACTCTGTTTACAAAAAGAGAAAAAAAGGAACAAAAAGCTCAACTTCACAGGCAGCTTGACTCCATTAGCTGTGTTGTTCACAGAACAACTTGGTGTTTTTAGAACACTATAAATCAAAGCTTTTGATTTTAGTGCCAGAACAAATGGTTGAAGCAGCTGGAAATTTCTGAAAATATTAATAGTGGTAGTAATAAAGCACAGAAGGCTCACTCTCTATTTGGTTCTTGTTCTAATGGGTTCTGAGTAGAAAAGAATATTTTAATCATGATATATTTTAAAGTAGTTCATAGGTGTTGTATTTTTATTATTATATAGTACAGTGATTCACCTTCTCTAAACCCCTGAATCATTCAGTGGAAAAAAAAATAATCCATCCAGTATTTCCCCCACTGACTCCAACAATTCAGGGATGAGCTATCACATACTTTAGAATGAGACTATTTATTGAAAGCCTTTGTACACAGTCAGCTGAAAAGCCATGTCTGCCAATAGTAAGTAGGGTGTTCTGCAGCCAGGATTCCTCACAACACCGGAGGAAAAAGTCCCAGTGATCTGCGTGACCTGTGTGACCCAAGTTAACAGCAAAACACCAGTGAAAGTTCATAGACTTCACCGAGCTTACACTGACAACACCGTGTTCAAAGAAATAATGAAGATTCCAGATGTTTCTATGCATTTGTAAAAATAAAATTACTTTTTCCTGACTTTTTGCAGCAAAAATAGCTATTAATCTGCAGTGTTTTGTTTTGCTGTCCTTGTCTCAAAGAGAGCATAGTGTCTGACACGGCTCACAGGGAGCTCCTGCACTGCCCCATCCAGCCCAAGGCTGAAAACCACTCACACAACACTCCCTCCCTTCAAGTGTTTCTGCACTGCAGAAACAAGACCTGTCACATGCTGCCCACTGTGAGTCCATTGGCATCCAAACCTCTCTGCTGGCTTTTTTTTTTGGTGATATTTTTGCCCCTTTCATAGTGAGTGGTACACAGGGCACAGCTGGGAGCTTTGGAGGTAGGTCTCCATGTATTACTGCTGCAGTAAACAAGTGGTTTCATTTCTCACACTAAAGAGATGAAAAAGTAATCTATACAAGGTGATGGATGATTGCACTCACCATTTGTAACAAGTTTTAATAAAATTGTAGGAGAGTTTTTCCTCCCTACTGCATTCCAACAGCAGGTAATTTTTTAAAACCGCTCTCAGTGTCACAAATGTTACATCCTTCTCTTTAGCTTAGAGATATTCCTTTTCTAACAGGTACGTAAAAGGCACGGAGGTTTCCTTTCAAGATGGTAAGGTTGCTATGTCGTCCACATGACTAGCTGTGAGAAACACTTGCAGTGAACGCACCACGTACCCAGGATTTCCCGTACCGTGCCTACAGACACCTGCAGGGCCACATTTCAAGAACCTGCACTGTGTTTTGGGGGGATTTCAGACTCGAGGCTGCCTGGTTGTTGCTTTGAGAGTCTGATGTGTGGCTGGGGAGTGGCGGAGGCACAAGGCTGGGCCTGGCTCGGTCTGTCATGGCAGGGAGAGATCCCTTAGCAAGGGAGAGGGAGTGTGTAGACTGGGGGGAGGCTGGCAGACCCTGGGGTTTGTGTTTTGGTTTGCTTTGGTGTGGTTTTTAAAAAAGAAAAAAAAGTAAGAAGCCCTCACCTCACAACAACTCCAAAACATGGTGATATAAAGTTTCAAAGACCCGAGTGATTTGTGGAAGAATTGATGTAACTAGTGATTTCTCCTGGGTCCTGAGGCTGGAGGGGCCTGTGTGGGTGCCATGGGTGGGTACAGAAGGAGAACAATGATCTCTGAGTGCCACAGCAGGGACAGGGTGAGATGCCCCTGCACAGCACAGGAGTCACAGCTCCGTTCAAGCAGCTCTGAGAGCAAAGTGCCAGGGAACCACGGGCATGGCCACGGGGAAGGTGAGGAACGTGAGCCCTGCTGATGTCGGTGTGACCTCGCCGTGTGGCAGTGGAGGAGAAAGAGAAAACACCAGCAAGGTATTTCCTAGAGAAAAGATCGCAGTTTTAATTGTGTGAAACAACCACCTCAAACTTCCTAATGAGGATAGGAGAATAAAGTCAGCTCGTACAGGGGGGAAGAAGGAGCTTTACAAATTCTGTAGCACTGCTAAGTGCTGATTTACAGTAATTCCTTTCATTTCTTTTCTAATTAAACATCTCCTGAAGGATCAGGCCTGTCAATGTGATCTGAGGCCTCTAGCCTGAAGTGTAAAGTGAGGCAAATTGCCTGACTTACTTGCGATGATAGAGTCATTTTGGAAGGAGATTGAAAATCAATACTTGTCATCCCTGTGCAGTGCTCTTTATTCAGAGGGGCAATTTGTAAGTGTAATCTGTATGAGTGTAGTGGGAGCATACAAAGTTACAGTACTAGTCATGCAGAGTGAAATGACAGAATATAAAATATAGGCTTTTTGCCATTTTATTCATATTAATGTCAAGGAAGCTTATGAATAAGCGCAACATTTTAATTCCATGCTGTGCAGTGAGGCCACTTGCTGCAGCTTTTGACTTAAGCTGCAGCCAACATTACAGGTACCAGTGTTTGACATGATTTCCCCACCGACAGTGTCAGACAGTGTCTGTGTGCAGCTCCTTTCAGCCACAGCAAGGTAAACAAGGGCCAAAAAAAAGAGAAATGGATCAACCGTGTGTATGCTGAGAAAACAGCAAACAAGCTCTCCGTGATCATGGCGCTTAGTCACACTCCAAGAGGATGGCAGTGCTGGAGTGCAGATGCAATCACAGAGGACAAGAGGCACTCAAGATCTCGTGCTTTTCTCAAATGAGAGTACTCAAGAGCGGAAGACTGACAGCTCCTTACTCCAAGCATTATACAGTCAGGGCCTTGTTAGCTCCTCCTTGCAGCTCTGGCAGCTCACTTGAATCTGCACTGGTAACTAGGAACTGTTTTCCTCCTGAATCTCTCCTGGAATGAATTTGCCAGCTATGACAATTATTGGGACAAATTAATTTGGTCAAATTAGAGAGGGCCAAACTCTTACTAGTTACTGATTACTCAGTAACTGTACAGCTCACTTTACCTATCCACTGTGTCAGAGCTAGAGGAGTGAGCTGTAATTCTGGTCAGCACTGCTACCTGTTTGCTATTACCCATCTAAAGTATTCTCTCATGCTGAAAAAATCAGTGATATCATAAAACATAATATGACCTATGTAAAGTGAGTTTTTAAAAAATAAAATGACAATTATTCAGGAAAAAAATTGAGTTATTTTGAAGAGAACTTTTTTCTCCTCAAAGCAGTACTTCCCTCCCAAGATAGTGATGTTAAAATTATACAGGTTATGAAACTGGCCTAAAGCCTTCCTGTGAGGAGTCTGTTCCCAAGAATTATCCAGTGGAGGATAGGGGCTTCCTATGGACGGGCATTTTACACCTCATCTGCCTAGGAGTGGATTTTAAATTGATATGCTCGAACTCTTCTTCTGAGGATGTTTTCAGTTCATTTGCACCCTGCCTTAGCTCAAGAGACAGAGTGGACAAACAGAAACCAAACTTCTTCCATCACCTGCCAGATCTCCTAAATTGCATTATAATTATTTTAAACGATTAAAAGCTTTCATTGCCACTACTTTTCCATTTAAAGAGTGGCACTTTACTAACAGACCTGCTGACAAAAGCTGAAATTTGGAAATCATGTAAATTGCCCGAGTTTTAAAGCACAGTCTTATAGGATTCCCAAACTTTACAGTACTCAGGTGGGAAGAATAGGAAAGCTCAGTGACATGCTGGTTGTGGTGCTGCATCCCCTTGCCAGCCCTCCTGAAATCAATTGGCACGTCACGTTTCCTGCAGATGGACCACAAATGGCACATGTACAGCTGATGTGCTCTGGCACTCGGGGAATGAGACTGCATTTGCCAGTTAGCTTGCCAGCCAGAAGCCAGATTTAATTTGGAAGAGAATGGTCCACAGTTGTTTAGAAATAGCAAGGAGCAGATTTTTAATCATCCTCTGTTCCTCCCTGTTCAGTCTCATCCTCTAATTGGTAAATGAGAGGCCCAATCAGCTCAAATCACGGGAAAAATGTGTCTCAAGCAGCCAGTGAGACAGAAAACAGAGGTACCCACTCCTTGATACCATGATCTTGCAGCTGTTTGCAAGTCAGATTTAGCTAATCACAGGGTCCCAGGGAGCAATTAGTCTCTCTTTCTAGGTTCCATGTGTAAATTCTACTAGAAAAGAGCTTTTTTTCCGCTTGCTGCCCTGATTATTTTTGCATGCTCTTAAGTATTTGCCATTTTATCCACCAGAAGGGACATATCATGTCATTTTATATGTTTGTAGATAAACATAGCTAGGCAGAACAGAAAACATTTTAAATTGAGTGTAGTAAAGTGCTTGGAAGAAGTAAATTTTCTGTGTTTACTAATCGAGGCAGTTTCACTTCCCTGTATTTCTTCTTTGCTAATGTACCATCCTTCTGTCTGAATGAATTCCTTAAACCATGATCCTTAAAAATGACTTAAGACTGCCTCAGCCTCTAGACTTTGAGATGCTTGCACAGGGTTTGTTTTCAGCTGACAGCAGCTTGGTAATCAGCCTTTCATTTTAAATCTGGGCAACTTTAAATTACATCTCAGTTTAGGAATGTCTGGCCTGATTGTGGATGATTGTTCTTCACAAGGAGATGGCTTTGGATAGTGCCCTTCCACTCCCAGGAAGGAACACCCTGTTCTGGGAGGGATGGGTAGCAGAATGTAGCCCTGAATATGTAACAGAGTTTTTAAGTTCTTGAGCTCTGTATCTTGAAGACTGATCTGTCAAAGCTCTTGCCTTCCCTTTTATGGAGCCCCAGACATGTTGCAGACATTGAACCGTGGTGCCCTGGTGCCCACACGTTATTTGCACTGACTGGCTCCTGTAAGCTCTGGTCTTCAGTGCCTAGCTTCTGCACCTCTGCCCCACAGGCTCCTGTGGGCTCCAACTGTCTCCTTGGTGATTTCTGGTACTGCCAGATTATCTGAATTGGCAGCTGAAAAATACATTAGACCTGTTTTTTCAGCTGTTCTAAGGACTTTTTTATATATAGTTATTGTGTCTTCACTTATTTTTCTGCTTTATGTGAAGTATATTTAAAAGCATGCATTTTACAAGCTGCTGTGTGTTTCTCAAGTTTCTTTATGCTGCTTTTGAAGTGGGTTTTCCTTGGCTTTAGTCTGTCAGGCTGTCTGGAGCTTCAGTACTGGATTTGCAGAAGTACACTGATGCCTGAAGGCCTTTGAGCATGTTGAATAAAGCTCTGGGCGTCACTGGCCTGGGCCTGAGGTGCCATCCATGGCCTTGTGCTTCTCTTGAAAAATGTCAGGTTTATAAAGCCATCAGTAAATACATCTTAGCTGAAATATGATTCAGCCATAGACAAAATCTCAATGCCTCCCACCAGGCCAGGTTTGAGCCTTCAACACCTGACCTGAGATATGCCAAAGCCCATGTGGTATATTTTGAACTCAATGGCAAGAGCCATCCCTGACCATATCCAGAGGAAGACAGATCACTCCACTGCAGGACCTGCTCAGTGAACCTCTGGGCCACCCCTGGGGTGCTGCCTGGGAACACCAGGGCGAAGAATTAGGGTCACACTGGCTGTCCTTGCCATATGCTTACTAATCCAAAGGGGTATGATACCTTGGCGACAGCTCAGGAAGGTACCTGGAGCAAACCAACATAAGTGACTTGAATTACACTTTGGAGATATGGTTACCATGGAAACCTGAGGGAGAAACAGTTTCCCAACTTTCAATGCCTGGTGGTTTAAGAACTCTTCATTGATATTTGGAGGAGAGAGTCTGAGTACCAGATACAAGTTCTTTGGGGGGGTAAACAAAAGCACTGAGATTAACAGAGGAGAAGCTAGGTTCTTACATCAGCAGGACGGGGTGCATGGGCTTGGATGAAGCAGTGCTGGTTGATTCAAGCCAGTGTTTTTGGACAGTGAAATGATAGTGTGGTTTTGCCTGGTCTCTGTACTGCCTCGTGCCTTGCTAGGTATTTCAGTTTGGAACAGGTTACGAACACGTGATTCAATGAGAACAGCTGCCAGTACAGGTAGGGTTACACAGCTATAGAAGCATTTGATCTCTTTAAAGCTACAATGCTATGACTGGTAGCTATGTGAGGAAGGCAGACTGTTCACTTCTGAAGTGGTACAGTACAAAAAGTGTGCCACAATTCAGAACACACTTGAATTCCATGAAGATAGCAGCTCAATACTCTATAGCTACCAAAAGAGCAAATAAGAAAGCAAAAAAAAGTTTTTAGAACAGGAATAGATAGAAAATAAAATTATTAAAGTAATTAGAAACTGTAGCAACAGTGTTCAAGATGAACACAGTGTCAGTACTCCTGTGAAACTCCTTGCCAAAGACTGCATTTGCAAAAAGAGCCTGTGGGATGCAGAGCCTGCACAGCATTTGGAGAAGACATCTACTGAGTGTTACTGACAGATAAACAATGTTAGATTTAGGAAATACCTTGAGCTGAAAATGGTCAGGGGCTGTGAGAGTACTTGGGAAATGCCAATATTTGCCTAGTTCTTACTTATATCTGGGTGTCAACCTGTGGTCCTTAAGAGAGGATCCTTGGCTGAAGGAACTCAGGTACAGCTGCTTTCATTAGCTGGCTTAATCAGAGCATAAATGAATAAGCAAACATACAGATAGAAGTGCTTGTTAACACTGACTGATGTATACTGCAGGCACTTCTCTGACAAGTGTAGTTCCATTTTAATTGTTTAATTATAATAATACTCATTGTGGAAAGTGGTGTCAAATCTTTACTGATAATCTGACACTAACTTTTTGTTTGCACAAATAATAGGGTATAGGTGAAGTGCAGGACTGTACAGTAGTGATTTTTTTCTCATAAAATTGTTCCTCTTTTCAGAGAGACATGTAGAAGATAAATGAAATGACTCTGCAGACTCTGAATGTATTCTAGCATTAATTCTTTCTTGTAAACTGCTGCTAATTTTTTTCCCACACAATTCTGTCCCAAATTCTTGGTGCTGGTTCCTGCTATATCTTTATTATTTCTAATTCTCTTTACACAATTTGCATATAGTAATTTTCAATTCAAGGTAATAATAGAAAGATGGTAGAACATTTCCATGTTGGATTTCTTGCAGGGTTTCTTTTACCATGTCACACTGTCACAGTTAATGCCCTTGTCAGAGGCATGGGCTCACTGGGCTGTGCTGCTCAGCAGAGCCTTGTTGGAGCCTGGAGGAACTCTCAGAGCTCCTGGTGGCACCACAGCTACCTGAGAGATGACACAGGGCAGGGAATGGCCCTCCTGGGGGGAGGGACTGCTGGGATCCCTGCCAAGTCGTGGAGCAGGAGAGCGGGGGTAGTTTAGGCTTAACGTGCAGGGGGATGTGGTTCTTCAGGACTTGTCTGTGGGCTCAGGCCAGGGCCTTTTCTCATGCCAGGGAAGGTTCTTGTACAAAACCAGCACCTGCTTTATGCCGCTTGGGCGGAAGCAGCAAGGAGAAAGACCAAGATGCTCCTGGTGTCCGAGGTGTCCGAGGCAATGCAGCCAGCAGACGACAGCAGCAGGGGTGTCTCCAGCCAGTGCCAGTGATGACGAGGTGAGCTCTGTGGATGCTCTGCTTGGGTCACTCCAGGCACCGAGGCCAACCTCCCCAGCCAGGGTCCTGCTGCCCAGGATCTGACACCATGGGGTTCAGCTGCACCGTCTGCTTGGGGTGTGGAGATCTCCACGAGCATGAGCCAATGCTAATGAAGTAGGTTGCTTGCTTTTATAATGAATTTACTGTTAAAGGAGAATTATCCCAAATCCGGTACAAC
Organism: Ifrita kowaldi; assembly: GCA_013398055.1. Taxonomy (NCBI): domain Eukaryota; kingdom Metazoa; phylum Chordata; class Aves; order Passeriformes; family Cinclosomatidae; genus Ifrita; species Ifrita kowaldi. The sequence continues at coordinate 167,129 of VZRS01004052.1, read as the reverse complement.
CTCTAATGTGTTTATGTCCTGGTTTTGGCCAGACATTTTTTTCAGTAGCCAGAGAGGGCATGGCCAAGACCCAGAGGTTAATCTGTACCCCCTCACAGCATTGCTGGAGGCAGGGGAAAGGGACTCTCTCGTCTGGGGAGAAGGGGCTCCTTCAGGGTCAGAGTAAACTTGGTGCAGGGAGCACTGGGAGCTGTGGGAGTGGTGGGGCAATGCTGGTTCCGAGCTGGAGGGAGCAGTTGGGGTGGTGTGGCTGTGGTTGGGTTGGCTTGGGCTCTGCAGTGAGCATTTTGCATGTGAATCACTCTTTCTTTTCTACACTTTTGTTATTATTGCTGTTTCTATTCGTTTTCTTATCTCATAGCTGTTTCTAGTAAACTGTTCATATTTCAACCTGTGACCTTTGCCTTCTGTGCCTCCAATTCTCCTCTCGGAACAGGGCAGGAATGGGATAAGAAAAGGGAGTGAGTGGCAGCACAGTTTGAGTGGGAGCACTAAATTGGAGAACACCATTCCTAAACTATGACAGTTTAATATTTTAGAGTCAGTTAAAATAAACAAACACTGAAGCTAATGTTCCCAGCAATCTGGAGGGAATTAACAGCATACTGCAAAGGGTGTTTCAATTACTTTTAAAATTCTAATTAGCCCATGAACAGCAGAGAGTGTGGGTCAAATTGCCTGGCTTCAAAACAAGACAATCAAAAAGTGACCTCAAAGGAAAGCAAAGGGTAGAGGATGTTGTCATGAAATAAATGAAAATGACCCCATCCGTTTGTTTAAGTAATGGCCTCTTTGGAGTTTTATGTTACATTGTCCCATATTTACAATGTTCTGGGAAATCAAGAGGCAGAGGAGAAGCTTCAAGGGGATAGAAAAAGCATTTTTGACTACTAAAAATGATGACAGTAAAATCCCAGATGCTTAGTTGCAATGAAATTAGCTGGAAACTGGTTTGAGGTGGTTAAAGTAATAAAAACAATTGTTCTGCCTTAGACTCCACCTTTCCCACAATTATTTCACTTCCCCTATTCATATATAAACCAACAAGAATTTAGCTGAAAGCATTTGTGGCTTTTTAAATAAACTCTCCCCCTAAAAATTTGGACTCCAAAGGCTTTTTGTACTCTGGTATTTTTCTTTATTGTGGCTGTATCAGCATGTGGCAGAAGGCTCTACCCTGCAGCATGATCCCTCATGCTGGAATTGTGCCTAGTGCCAAGATTGGAGATCTCATTAGGAAAAACTTCCAGTGGACAGATTGTTGTTCTTTCAGAGCCCATTTGCCTCTGTTATAGGACAATGAACCAAAGTAGTATCAGGCTTGTGCCATAGAACTTGAATGGAAATGTTGGGGTTTTCACCCTTTGCAATGACCCGTTTTCCTTGCTCAGTTTTACTTACTTCAGCTTTGTTTTGCTGTGTAACTGTGACCCTCCACAGATGAAAAGTGGGAGAATAAGTTTGCCTGAGGATTCCTGGGGTTTTCCCATGTGTTTGTTTCCTCGTGTTAGCCCGAATCCTTCTGAGTCAAGAGAACTAGTGTGGAGGCCGGTGGGCCTGCTGGATAAGGAACAAAGGGAGTGCTATGGTGGGACAAGTCCTAGGCTCCTTTTTAGGTTATGCTCTGTTCTGTCAATGTACCCCAGTTCTGCTGCCCTGGTTGGCTCCGTTGGCCACTCCACCCCTTGTTACCTTATACAGCCCACTGCCACGCCCTCAGAGCTCCCCTATTGGTTCCCTTACCCTGGCCCTGCCTTTATACCGCCCCTTGCCCGCAGATCATTGGTCCCTGATGCTTTCTCTGCTCCCCTATATAACCTTGGACCCACCATTGTTCAGGGTTTACTTCTTTGGAACCTTGCACGAGTGTGGCTGCAGTAAACCTGTCCCGTAGAACCCATGTGAAGGCCCTTCCTGCTCCTTCATGGTCAGATGTTTTGCCAGCTGTCTGCTGTGTGTGTGTGTGCACATGTGGTGGCTGCCCCGAGCGGCTTCCTGCTGGGGACGCTTTTGGGAAGGTCACAGCACTTTACCATCCAAAACTGCTGCGGCAAACTAGGAGGACGATATGCTCCATGTTTTCTAATATGACATTTTTAAAGCTGCCTTTCAATCATGAGGAAGCAGCAGGAGATACTAAAGATAACAAGAACTGTGAGGTTTTATGCAGCTAATTTCTGTTTATTTAATAGAAGTCCTCAATTTATTACATTTGACTCATGGCACCACTGGTCTAAGTTGAGTTCAGAGGTTTTGACCTTTCAAGAGAAAAAGAACCACTGAGTGATTGCACTGCCTGAATATTTCTAGGTGTCCAGTAATAGTCATTAATGTAAATTAGCTATATATTTCATTAACTAAGCCAGAACTTACACTCTGGCAGAATGCTGACAAAGAAAAAATCCCTGTCTGAATTAGATCAAAGGAATTAAAACAAGAACCACTCAATGGGTAGCAGTTAATGAACTGTAACTAACTGCAAAAGTCTTCTTCCAGGAGCAAGAGAGGATCGGTTTGGTCTCTAAATGCTCTGAACACACAGTTTGCATTACTCTCCACCGTTAGTTTGTCTGAACATCCCCAGGTTTGGCCTGTGTGCCCGCCAGGCTGCAAATGCACCTCAGCTGTGCTGCACCAAGGGGAGTCTCCCCAGGTCTCCTGCATTCTCACTGCCAGACCCAGCCATCCCCTCAGGGGCTGCATGTCACCAAAAGATTTTGACCTACAGGTTCTTCTCTCTGAGTCCTCTAGCACTGTCTGGGAGGTAATTTTTATGAAGTGTTTTTACTTCTTGAAAATACCAATATGAAAGTATAAAAAAATTAAATTATGTAACTCTCAAACAGTTGGTGAAAAAGGGTAATTTTTTCAAAATGCTTAATATGGTTGCTTATACAAAGCAAAACTGGGAAGTGCGTGTGCAAGAAAGGCTAAATAGATGTGTACATATACAGAGAAAAACACAAACCAACTAGTTTTCTTTGCTTTGGGATAAAGATTTTAAAAGACAATATACAGCCTGGGAAAACAGACTCTTTTTCAGCCCTGGTAATAATATTTCTGTAATATTTTTAATCATAAAACTAGGCCTGCTAAGAAAGCTAGGGCAGAGTCTCCCACTCTGAATTAAATCCACAATGCTGGTGTGGAACAAGATGTGGAGACTTACCGAAGACCAGAAAGAGTCCTTGAAGGTAGAGGTGCTGCACTTCAGGTCCTTTCCCTTTCCTTGTGTGCTCCAGCACTGGCTTCTGCCATCTCAGCCTAGCAAGAGATATTTTAAAGGTACCCTTTGGAATGTGGTATTTATTTCCAGTATAGAAAATTCCAGATCAGAAAAAAGTTTCTTCGGCTGACTGTCTAGGTTGGATTCACTCAATCAAGCATCATTCATCTTAATTTCTTCAACAGAGGAAAGTTTAAAACTACAGAAGGGAGATAGAAAAAACCAACCAAAAACAAACCAAAGAAGGGGAGCATCTTTATGGAGCTAACTTTACCAGTTTTACCAAGGTTTTCATTCCTCACATTCCTGTATGATGACTGGGTTTCTCTCCCAACTGATACACATAAAAAATCTACGTTAGCTTTCCCGTGATACCAAAATGACTAGGTTTTCCTCTGCTTACAGTAAATACAACTGTAAATACTCAAAATGTATCTGTGATGTAATAGTTTGCCAAAACCTCATTGAAAAATGTCAGAATCCTGGATCATACCACATTCTTTCCCTTCTGTCTCCCAAACATTGCTTTCATCTGGTTTCTTGATGTAGATTTTCATCACCTTTGTGTGGTATCTTTCCCCTTACAACACAACATCAATGATAAAACAATTGATACTGGATTTCTCACACAAGAACAGGCCCCACAATCTTGGGGAGTCTAGACCTGTGGGGAGATTGAGTCTGAAAGCCTTTGAATTTTGATTTCCCAAGAGGCTGTTGTGTTTTATTTACATTTCCTATTTCCTGTCAGACTGTTTTCTGACTTTCTCTTCAGGAGAAAAACAGCAGTGTAAGATGTGAACTAAAAGGTACCGTAAACTGTCAGCTGTGTATGGAGGCAGCCTTGTGCTGATCCCCTGTGCCTGCAGCCGAGTTTCTCCTTCTCCTTGCTATACCTGAAAACACTTGTCTCTGCTTGCCCATGGGGTTTCTTTAAACTTCTAATTGCTCCTCATGTGCCATTCATTCCTAGGGCTCTCTTCCAAATCCCCCTCCTCTACCGGCAAGATTAAGTACAAAGCCTTGAAGATGGATGGCCCTTCTACATGACACAATGGCTTTTTGACATTGAACACACTGAGAGCTGTTAAAGTGCAGGCAAGGGGAGATGTGTACAAGCTGTCCTTCCCAAAGTGTTACTCAATCACTCCAGTCTCCTGCCCTAGACCTGTGTGCAGAAAGTATGGAGATGCACTTTCAACTTGTCTTATTCTTCCCGTGTCAATATCCAGAAACAGTCTTTAACCTGCAGATCTTTCCCTTCCCCTTATAGAAGAGACTAGAATGGGGGGTGGAGAACCCCACAGCTTAGCTATTTGACCTTGCATCATTGCAGCAATCTCAGAGGGAGCTATTTGATCAAAAATTTAACAGCTTCGTGTTCCTATATTTCCAACACAGGTACTGGAAAGACATTGTTAAATAATGTGCCTGCATTTCATATGGTTTCTTCTGAAGTCTTTAATCAATAAAATGTTCTTTAGATCAATACAGATGTTATTTCGCTGCTTGGAGCCATTTGTAAGTATATGATGGAGGTAGTTACAGCCTAGTCAGTGCATAGAGAGGATAGCTCTTGGGCACAATGCAGTTACAGCTCCACTCACACACAGCAGGTATCAATATAAAATTGGACACACCAGCATAAAATCACAACATCCTCTCTGCCAAGCAACTTCAGATAAGCTGCACTAGGGGAATGAGGGTTGAGTGTGTTTAACACTGTGTTTTGTTCCCTATCAACAATGTCAGCAAAAGAGTTTTGCAGATTTATGTTGATTATTGTATCAGTAAACTGTGACATAGTCCCTTGCTGAAAGCATGTTTGTAAAATGTGTCTGGTGCCTTGGTAATGTAAAATCTAGAGGATGATTCTAATTCTGCCAGCTCATTTAAAACTAGATGAGTTTTAAGCTGCATGTCATGGGTGGAAAGTTTGGACATTGCTGATGGTGAGAGGCTGTTGTCACAGTAATGTTGGTGCAAATAACACTTAAAGTGCTGCTGAATGAAGGTTGGAAGATATTAGAACCCAGTTTATAATAATTTTTAAACTCTGAGATATAGGTTTGTGCCTTCAAAGTATTATACAAACTCTGAATAATTAAGCATTTGGGTTGGCAAAGTAGATATTTTGAAATGAAACCCCCAGGTCACGGGCAGGTCTAGCAGTTTTCCTTTGCTCTTGTGTCAGGTATAGGACTTTGACTGTCTGCTGGCAGCAACCCTGACTTTTTGAGCAGCTCAGTGTTGGTGTTGAGCCAGCTCATGCCTATTTTTGATCTCTGCACTCTGAGCCATGCTATAAAATCTTTGCATGCATCAACAGCAAACTAGGGGACCAGTTTGTCACAGCATCTGAAAAGGTCTCAAATGTGGCTGCCAGACGAGAGTGTGATGAGTGAACCCCACGGGAGAAGGGGCAGCATCATCTCCCAGACACAGGGGCCAGGGCAGAGGAGGCTGGGGCTGCACCAGGACTGGCCTGGACAGCCTGTGCCAGGGGCGTTGTTACAACAGTAATTAGGCATGCCAGAGTTATGCAGGAACACTGACTGTCTTCCAAGTGCTTAATTTTGCTATCAATTTTAATTTTCATATTAATTGCCATTAGTTAAACTGATGTAATGAGCCTAGAGTGGCAGATAAAAATGGCAAGGGGGGTGACTGTGAATTCTGACTCCCGCTAGTGAAAGTAGCAGCTTGTTAGTGGAGGTCTATATGGGCTTTCAGCAAACTCACAGTTAAAGCCTCAATTCAGCCTCAGTCTCTTCCTGTTGTGTTTTGAAACCACTGAATCCCTCAGACAAGTAATTGTTCATTTTGGTGCAAACTCCTGCATTCAGACTCAAATCTCCTGTTTTCAAACCCAATTAGGAGATGGTAATTACCTGTGGGACTTGGGGTTTTGTTTGTCTGCCGGGGCAATACAGATACTATGTTTGTATCTCCCCTTCTAGTTATCAATAAAACACTAGAGCAAAACAGTGTTTTCCTCTCGCTATTTTCAGGCAGTGTTATGCCAAATGAAGGCAATATTATGAGATTGCATGTGTTTGGGAATAATCATGCAAGCTATTAGTAATCATGCCTCACTGTTCTTCAGCACTGCTCACCCCCGGCTTTTGTGTGTTTGACACACAAGTAGCTGTGTGATAATTCCCATCACTACCCCTGGAGTGGTGGAGCTGAGGTCATTGGGCAGCCAGTGATTCAGTCAGAAGATGAGTGCAATCTCTTGAGCTTCAGTACAGCTGTACTTCTGTGAACTCAGACGTTCTGAAAAACTTGTCTATAACATATTCTCTACCCTGGTATAAAGCAGCCACTCCAACTCAAGGACGAGCTGAGCAGAGGAAGGATATTGCTAAGTAGCTGTTCAGTAAAGGAGACCTGCAGAACATGGAGAACATTGATTTCTTTTGAAAAGTGCACAGAAGAGTGGATTGGGAGTCTTTTGTGACATAGTCAGCACTCAGTTGCCAACCACTCTAGTAGGTGAGAAGAGATATTCTCAACTCTCAATATAATTTCCAGAGGGCAGAAAAGGCAGTTGTCAGCTCTTTTATCTCTGGATGAGGATTTCCTCTTCATCTTCCCCTTCATAATGGTCCCAGCCCTGGTGAGGCTGAGAGTGTTAAGGAAGAGAATTGCTTCAAATATGCAGGTGTCTTTGAAAAAAGAGAACACTTGCCACCTGGCTACCTATCCATTTGAAAATAGTTTCTTCCTCAGTGTGCTGATTAACTGCTGCGATTGTCAGGAACTGTGGTAATCTTTGTCCTACAAAGCCAATTTAGCACATTTACTGCTGCTGCAAATAGTCCAGGAGTTTATGAAATTTATTACCTATAAACACTGTTTGAATTCATTAGTTTTGTTTTTTCCTTCTCCTAAGACTTGCAGTGAGCCTGGACTTGTGATGAGCCTGTGGCAAAGGTAATCATTACTGGGACCAGAATGAATGTGAATTGGGCAAGAAAGTCACACCCTCAGTCCCTGAATCAGCCTAAATATTTGAATGCCAGTTCACTGTTTTGATGCTGAAATTAGAGCATAAATAAAAACAAACAGCAAAGGATTTTGTTCAGCTGTGAGATTTCTTGTTGCCCCTGCTTTCAAGCATGCTGGAAATCAGAACAGCTGCTCCTGCTATTAGTCCTGGTAAGAGTCAGATTCTGACCATGGGGATGAAAGAGAATTGTTCAGCACTTGGCATGGTGGTTGAGCAGATATTCATGATGTAGGAAACTGTCTTTGCATCTGTTTTACTGAAATACGTGTCCCCTGGTTTTGCAAGCCAATATGCAAACAGTACACATGCTTTTTTTACATTAATTCTCAAAGCTGATATCAACAGAAATTAGAATTGCAGGAATACCATCCTGGAGAGGATTGTATTGCTGTGACTCCTCTCTCTCCCTTCACACTTTTCCCAGCCTCAGCTGCATAGTTCAGCTGTGTACTGAGGGACAAAGCCATCTTTGCTGTTGGCCTTCTCCCGCGTGCACATCAGTACCCTGAGACTGGCTCGGTTGGTCAGAGCAAGGTGCTGATAATGCCAAGGTTGAGGGTTCATGCCCTGTGTGGGCCATTCACCAAGAGCTGGACTTCATGATCCTCCTGGGCTCCTTCCAACTCAGAATATTCTGTGATCCTGTGTCTGAGAGAAAGGAGACCTAAATGGAATCTGTGCTGAAGATTCTCAGGTTGCCTGAGGCACATCTGGGGTGCAGTAAATATGCCCTTCTCCCTTATTTTATGAGGATCATGTAAATTTTGAAGGCAAGAAGTGCCAAGCAGAACAATACAGATACTTGACAAAAAGCTTGAAAAAAGAATGGTGAAATTGGATACCTTGTCTTAGGTTAAGTGAATTCCTCTTAACCAAACACTTAGTGTATATGGGTCCAGGATTACAGAGGAGCCCTGAACTGGGCCAGGCAATCTTTCTGCTATGGAGTATTATCAGTTCCTTCCCTGGGGGACATTCACATGAATGAGAGGGCATCTCTCAGTTCAGATCACCTTCACTATCCAGTAATTGTCAGTCTGCCAGGTTTAAGGCTAAGCAAGTGATGGAAATTGATGACAGAAATTGCAGAACATGCTGGGTTGGAAGAGACCAACAAGCATCATTGAGTCCAACTCCTGGCCCAGCACAGCACCATCCCCAAGAGTCACACCATGTGCCCAAGTATTGGCCAAATACTTCTTGAGCTCTGTCAGGCTTGCTGCTGCAACCACTGCCCTGGGCAGCCTGTTCCAGTACCCAACCACCCTCTGTGGGAAGAACCTGTTTCTAACATCCAACCTAAACCTGCCCTGACACAACTTCACACCATTCCCTTGGGTCCTGTCACTGGTCACACAGAGCAGAGATCAGTGTCTGCCTCTCCTCTTTCCCTCATGAGGGGAGTTGCAGACTGCAGTGAGTCTCCCCTCAGTCTCCTCTTCTCCAGCTGAACAGACCAAGTGCCCCCAGCAGCTCCTCACATGGCTTCCCCTCAAGGCCCTTCACTGTCCTCATGTCACTCCTTTGGATGATCTCTAATGTAATTTTTATACTGTGGTGCCCAAGCCTGCCAACAACACTCAAGGTGAGGCTGCCCCAGCCCAGAGCAGAGCAGGACAATCCCCTCCCTGGCCCGACTGGCAATGCTGGGCCTGGTGCCCCCAGGACAGGGATGTCCCTCCTGGCTCCAGGGCACTGCTGGCTCAGATCCTACTGGCCATCAACCAGGACCCCCAGGTCCCTTTCTGTGGTGCTGTTTTCCAGCATCTCCTTCCCCAGTCTGTAGGATATCCAGGGTTGCCCCATCCTAGGTGCAGAATCCAGCGCTTTCCTTTGTTGAACTTCATACAGTTGGTGATGGCCCAACCCTCTGATTTGCTGAGGTGTCTCTTCAGGGCCTCTCTGCCTTTTTGTATCATCTGCAGACATACTTTGTATCTGTTCAAGTTCTGCGTCCAGACCATATGAAGATATTGAAGAGCACAGGCCTTAAGATGGAGCCCTGGGGAACCTCACCTGATGGACCCCCAGTCTGATGTCACCCCATTTGCTGTAACTCTTTGTGCCTGACTCAGCAGCTCACCCATGACAGATTTATCCATCTGTGGGATGGACATTTTGTCCAGAAGGATCCTGGGAGAGAGAGTATCGAAAGTTTTACTGAAATCCAAAAAGATTACATCCACTGGCTTCCCTTGATCAACCAGGTGTGTTACCTTGTCATAAAAGGAAATCAGGTTTGATAAGCAGGACTTTCCTCTCATGAAGCCCTGCTGGCTGTGGCTGATGACTGCACTGTCTTTCAGGTGTTTTCAGTGCCTCCCAGAATAATCTTCTCCATAACTTTACCAGGCGCTGAAGTGAGACTGACTGGCCTGTAGGTTCCAGGGTCATCTATTCTGCCCTTCTTGAAAACTGGGAGAATGTTTGCTAGCTTCCAGTCAGCTGGGACCTTTCCAGATTCCCAAGATTGCTCAAAAATCATTGAGAGCACTTTTGTGATGACATCAGCAGCTCTTTGAGGCTTCTTGGATGAATCCCATCAGGCCCCATATATTTGTAAAGATTCAGCTGGAGCAGCAGATCCCACACAAGTTCAGGGTCAATTGGGAGTTGATCATTCTTGCAGTCATGGTCTTCCAGCTGAGGGCACTGAGATGCCTTTGGTCCATTGTTCATGTTGAAGATAGAGGCCAATAGAGCATTAAACACCTCTGCCTTGTCGCTGTCCTTGTTTGTGAGGTGACTGTCCTCATCCTGGAACAGGCCGATGGTATTCTTACACTGCCTTTTGCCATTAATACAATAAAAACCCCTTTTCATTGTCCCCCATAGTCCTGGCAGCTTCAACTCCAGCTGAGTTTGGCTGCACGAATACAGTGGGGAACAGTATCTCTGTGTTGTTCCCATGCCACCTGACCTTGCTTCCACTGGGCATACACCTTCCTTTGTCACCTTATTTCCAAGAGAAGATTCCTGTTCAGCCAAGCCAGACTTCTGCCATTTGGGCATTGCTGCTCCCATGCCCTTAGGAGGTGATGTTTAACAAGTGACCAGCACTGATGGACCCTAGCACTGGCAAAAACATTTTACCAGGGGACCTTACTAATTCCCTGAGAAGCCTGAGTTCTGCTCTTCCCATGTCCACAGCTGAGGTTTTGCTGGCACTTTTCCTCCTGTCTGCAGAGATTTTAAACTCCAGTGCTCTGTGGCTGCTGTGGCCAAGACAGCCCCAAATCTCCACTTTGCTCATGAGATCCTATCTGTTGACAAGCAGTAGGTCAAGAAGGGCATCTTTCCAGTCCCGTAGGGCCTGTTCCATAAAGTTGTCATCCAGCCTTTCAGGAATCCTCTAGCCTTGGTTGTACCAGCTGTATGATACTCCCAGTGAATTTTTGTTGAGTTGAAGTCCCCCATAAGGACAAGGGCATTTGGCCTGAAAGTGTGCCTTAGCTCCTCAAAGAATCCGTTGGCATCATTGTCCTGGCTGGGAGGTCAGGGTAGATTCCCATGGTGACACCCACATTATTTGTCTGTCCCTTGATTCTTACTCAGAGGCTCTCGACTGTGCCATTGCCAGCTGTGAGCTCCAGACATTCCAACCCTTCCATTACATACAGTGCCTCTCCTCTGCCTCTCCTTCCCTGCCTATCCCTCCTGAAGAGCCCAGAACCTTCCAACAGGGCACTCCAGTCACAGAACTCATCTTACCAGGTTTCACTTACGCCAGTGGTGTCATGTGGTGGCTGCTGAACATACCTTATGTTAAGGCGACCAAAAGGCTTCTCCCAGGCTGTACTGTTATGTAATCTAGCTCAGTTTGAATTCCCTGGTTGGCTGTCAGCCTCTGTCCTTTGTCACTACCCCAGAGCTCCCCATTGGTCCCCGTTCCTTGGTCCCACCTTTTCCCTGCCCCTGGATAAAACTGTGAACTTCTAGATAGTTTTGGTATTTGCCACTGCGACCTTCGACAGTGAAGATGCAATAAATGCTCCTGCCGGAATGCAAGCAAATATCCTTTCCAACTCTTTGTCACTGAGTGTAATACTGGAACTGCCCAAGCATCTGTGGGAGCACGTGGGACCCCACGGAGCAGGGCAGGGATGGTATTAGTGTCAGATCTCTGTGACTGGGCCAAAGCTTCAAGCTCCTCATTTGTTCCTCATGCTGTGTACATTAGTCTAGAAATAATTCAGGTGTGGTACATTGTAGCCAGCACCTCATGAAACATATTGAGGGATCCCTGTAGCTCTCCTTTCCTCATGTTTTGGCACGCCATCCCACTGCTCATCACTGGCCAGCCTGGCTTTGTCCCCTTCCCCCTTCCAGGCTCATCCAGCGCTCTGTCACTGAGCCCCAGTGGCTCCTGTGCTAGAGCTCTTTCTCCCCTCTGGGACAGGTGCATCCTGTCAGGTGTCAGTAGACCAGGTGCTGAGTAGAACCTCCCATGGTCAACAGACCTAAAATTTTTCCACTGACACCAATCTCAGAGCCACACACATTGACCTGATGGATCTGCCTCTTCCTATCAATATTATTTGTTGTTAACAGAAGAATTGAGGAAATCACTACCCGTGCTCCTGATCCGGCTGCCAATCATCCCAGGGCCCTGAAGTCGCTTTTGGTTGCATTGGACTTCTCTTTGTAAATGTATCAGAGTTCATATAAACCTGCTGAGGAGCTGGTCTCTTGCTCCCTTAAGACAGAACAGTCATTTTGCAGGGTGTGTGGAAAAAGACAGCATTCAAGAAACAGGTTTACAAGAGGATCCANGCCAAGCCAGACTTCTGCCATTTGGGCATTGCTGCTCCCATGCCCTTAGGAGGTGATGTTTAACAAGTGACCAGCACTGATGGACCCTAGCACTGGCAAAAACATTTTACCAGGGGACCTTACTAATTCCCTGAGAAGCCTGAGTTCTGCTCTTCCCATGTCCACAGCTGAGGTTTTGCTGGCACTTTTCCTCCTGTCTGCAGAGATTTTAAACTCCAGTGCTCTGTGGCTGCTGTGGCCAAGACAGCCCCAAATCTCCACTTTGCTCATGAGATCCTATCTGTTGACAAGCAGTAGGTCAAGAAGGGCATCTTTCCAGTCCCGTAGGGTCTGTTCCATAAAGTTGTCATCCAGCCTTTCAGGAATCCTCTAGCCTTGGTTGTACCAGCTGTATGATACTCCCAGTGAATTTTTGTTGAGTTGAAGTCCCCCATAAGGACAAGGGCATTTGGCCTGAAAGTGTGCCTTAGCTCCTCAAAGAATCCGTTGGCATCATTGTCCTGGCTGGGAGGTCAGGGTAGATTCCCATGGTGACACCCACATTATTTGTCTGTCCCTTGATTCTTACTCAGAGGCTCTCGACTGTGCCATTGCCAGCTGTGAGCTCCAGACATTCCAACCCTTCCATTACATACAGTGCCTCTCCTCTGCCTCTCCTTCCCTGCCTATCCCTCCTGAAGAGCCCAGAACCTTCCAACAGGGCACTCCAGTCACAGAACTCATCTTACCAGGTTTCACTTACGCCAGTGGTGTCATGTGGTGGCTGCTGAACATACCTTATGTTAAGGCGACCAAAAGGCTTCTCCCAGGCTGTACTGTTATGTAATCTAGCTCAGTTTGAATTCCCTGGTTGGCTGTCAGCCTCTGTCCTTTGTCACTACCCCAGAGCTCCCCATTGGTCCCCGTTCCTTGGTCCCACCTTTTCCCTGCCCCTGGATAAAACTGTGAACTTCTAGATAGTTTTGGTATTTGCCACTGCGACCTTCGACAGTGAAGATGCAATAAATGCTCCTGCCGGAATGCAAGCAAATATCCTTTCCAACTCTTTGTCACTGAGTGTAATACTGGAACTGCCCAAGCATCTGTGGGAGCACGTGGGACCCCACGGAGCAGGGCAGGGATGGTATTAGTGTCAGATCTCTGTGACTGGGCCAAAGCTTCAAGCTCCTCATTTGTTCCTCATGCTGTGTACATTAGTCTAGAAATAATTCAGGTGTGGTACATTGTAGCCAGCACCTCATGAAACATATTGAGGGATCCCTGTAGCTCTCCTTTCCTCATGTTTTGGCACGCCATCCCACTGCTCATCACTGGCCAGCCTGGCTTTGTCCCCTTCCCCCTTCCAGGCTCATCCAGCGCTCTGTCACTGAGCCCCAGTGGCTCCTGTGCTAGAGCTCTTTCTCCCCTCTGGGACAGGTGCATCCTGTCAGGTGTCAGTAGACCAGGTGCTGAGTAGAACCTCCCATGGTCAACAGACCTAAAATTTTTCCACTGACACCAATCTCAGAGCCACACACATTGACCTGATGGATCTGCCTCTTCCTATCAATATTATTTGTTGTTAACAGAAGAATTGAGGAAATCACTACCCGTGCTCCTGATCCTGCTGCCAATCATCCCAGGGCCCTGAAGTCGCTTTTGGTTGCATTGGACTTCTCTTTGTAAATGTATCAGAGTTCATATAAACCTGCTGAGGAGCTGGTCTCTTGCTCCCTTAAGACAGAACAGTCATTTTGCAGGGTGTGTGGAAGAAGACAGCATTCAAGAAACAGGTTTACAAGAGGATCCAGGTGCTTGAACATGATAGATTTTGTTCTTTCACATAGAAAATGCTGATTTGAACATCAACATTAGTGGAGAAAGGCCCAAAATCACATAAAAATAAGACACTTTCTTAAAAAATACAGAATAAACTGCTTCTTCATTTCTTATAGTTCTCAAGTCAACACCAGATGCTTTTGCCTTAGTCAAATGCAAGTTACTGATCTAAGCCTTACAGTAAATGGATTAAGAGTTATGGTCTGTGTGACAAAGAAACTGAGACTCGAAAATCTTCTTTGGACTGAAATCTGAAGAATGAGAATTATGTAGCAACATTATTGATCCAATAATGGCAAACAAAGAACAATAGTAACATGTTCTTGAACAACTGCCAATGAATAAAAGATAAATTCTTGCCATCCTATTTGCTATTCAGACATTAGATATGACAAATTACAAAACAGGGTAATATATTAGATGTCTTATTGCAGGGCATCTGCTTCCTGGAGCTGTCTCAGTCAACGCAGTGAATTACAAAGCATCGGTGCATTTTTGGGATGGCCACTCATGCTGAATCTCAGCTGGCTGCCACTGTGGAGACACTCTCTGGAAACAGCCCAGTCTCAAACAGAAACAATGTCTGATTCATATGTTCAGAAGTAAATACAAAAGGGTTTTCCTTTCACCATCAGATGCCTGCTGAACTGTTCAGTGCTCTGTAATTCTGCTGCTGCTTGTCTCTGGCTTTTCCGCCTCAGGGGAAATTTTGTGAAGGTTGACTTGACTGGAAGCTGAACAATGCCAGAGTGAGGAGCAAGTCAGCCTCATGCAGATGTATTTCAGCTGAACCTTATTTTATTAGAAGTGGAGTCCCAAAATTCAAAACCATGGGAACACAATGGGATAACTGTGTATTTGGAGCTGCAGTGGCTCTGGGGCTGGATCTAGTCCTTCATCCCAAATGTACACCTTGTGGGTAGTGGGATTCATCCTATGCAATTATAGACATATAAACAAAAATCACTTGCTTGATATGGAGACATCTGACGATGTAGGTGCTTGGAAATTAGATAAATCATCCTGTATTCCACCAGCTATACAGGGACAGGAGGGGGCAAACCCATGTCCAGCTGTGTACAGCGCAGCTTTCAGGATTTCACCTGATCATCCTCACCCTCCATGCTGACAGTGGCTCAGAAGCAATGTAAGTTCAGCACTAAGGAGTTTGGGTTTGTTTTCACATGTACTTTCAGTGCAGGAATGGAACTGCTGTCCATGAGTTCACTGCAGCCATCAACTCACAGGTGCATTTCAGCAATATGTTTCTGTCTGAGAAATGAATTGTTTGTCTCTGGTAACATTGGGGTCATTTTAAAGCACTTTCAAAGGCTATATCAGGTGCCAGTTGGTAGTGTTAAAGTGACGTGAAGCTGAGCAAATCTGAGGCATCATGGGTCAGAAGTGGAAATATTTGTTGTAGCTTGCCAGCTCTACACTTACTCTGGCATCCATGGTGAGATGGTTGAGAATCATGTCCACTTTGTATGTCTCAATTTTCAGTGGTGAAATAGGAACCAGCCTTTTCCTTTCAGTTAAGTGCTTTGACTTTTATAAGGGAGAAATGCTAAACAAACAGATTGAAATCACTATAGTCCTGGGAATATTTCCTTTAACTTCAGGGAGATTTGGCTTATGGCCTGTACCATATTGTATTGCACTGGCTCAATTAGAAAAAGAATAATGAATTAAAAGGTCACAGCTTTTAAAATTAGAACACAGGAAAAAGGGTAAAATATGTGCAGTGGGGTTCCTCTTTAACTGCCCCGAGCGTTTGCCGTTAGGTACGAATGGGAACTCGCCAACCAACAAGTTCACTAATCTCCTTTTAATCTCATTGAGTTCTGAACATTTTCTGGAAAACATTTTTCAGAACTAATCTGCCCAGGCAGGGCGGGGAAAATGTTAAAACACACAAAAATCTGCGCAACAGGAAATAATGTTAGAAAGCTGTGAAAATCATTTATCCTTTTGAAGCGTAATGGTTTTTAATTTTCTCATGCCCTGATCTCCCTGGCAACAATTTAAAAGTACATAAGCATTCATGAATCAAAGCCATTCACGTCTGCATTTTTAATTATGTGTCATAGGATTGAAACTTTCCCTTTGATCTTTGCATTTAAAGGGATTTACAATTTAATGATTACAATCCGCCTCCCCCCAAAGCCTATGCTTATTACTGAGCAATGTCACAAAGGGGTCACTGTTGGACAGGGGGAAGACAGTCTTGTTTCTGGTGTTACAAGCATGTATGTCTGAAACCTGCCTATGGTCTGGCTCATGGAGAAGATCCCTGTGTGCTGGTGGGTCTTCCCAGTGGTGGTGACTCTAGGCCTTTTGCTCTAGGCAAGACATTTCAAACCAAAGTGAGACAAAACAAAAATAATCTGGCTGCCCATGAAGTAGTCCTGTGCTCTAGGCTCTGCCTCTCTTGCCCTGTGCAATGACTCCAGTAGCACAGGCACATGACAAAGGGAGGCAGGAACACCCCCAGCCACGTGCTGTGAGGGATGCTGGAAGTGGTTAATGGCTTTGAGTGAATGGAGTAGTTTGTCCTTGAAAGCAGAAATCAAGCAAAAAGAAGCACTTGAGCATTTTGATTCAAGCTGGAGAAAACTCAGGGCTATCCCATTGGGCCTCTTTGAGAGAATGGTCTCTGAGGAGGTTGGTGAGCAGGGCAGAGGGAAACCTTGTGGCTGACATGCAGGTTGAGAGTGAGGGCGTCTGACTGCCTCGGAGGGGAGAGAGCTCTCGGGGTGGTGGGAAGATGATGTAGTGGGTCTGGAATGGGTCTGGGATGGGAATGTTCACCACTGGCATTACCAGATGCCAGCAGTTTCCCATCGCAGGTGTGTGACGACGCAATGTGCAGCACAAACTGGACACTTTCCAATGAATTGTTCTTTCAAAGATTTTTGGTGGATATTTAATTTTCCTGCTTAATAACAGTTAAAGGTCACGCGGATCAGTGACACATGCAAAATAAATGAAGGTTACTTTTGATGGGCCTGTGCAAAATTAAGGCCTTGTGCAGACTGCTTTCTATGCATAATGGTGTTGTATTTTCTTGAGAAAAAATCAATAAAAAAGTACTGAATTAAAAACCCTGATCAGAATATTTTATGTCTTATTAAGCTACTTATGGGTATAGATAGGATAGCAAGGGTTCTGTTAATCAATGCTTTAAGTTGACTCCATGGGGAGCTGATGAGTTGAAAATTTTGTTTAGATCCGTTTTTGTCCCTCTTTAGAGGGTCTTAATGTGGTAGATTTTGTGGAGTGAGCATAGGTTTGTGCCATTAACCATAAGCTAACATTAAATGGTTTAACCTTAGAAACATCATTTATTGAGCTTATACTTAAAACCATCCAACTGGTATTTTCACCGAATTGCACTGTATGATGATCCAATTTTACAATGATTTTCTCAGATGAAAAAATTCATGGTTACACTATTGACAGCTGCTGTTAAATTACTCCAGATGGGATTATACTAGAGGTAGACCACTCATCCACATAAAGGCTACAGAAAAAGATCCTAACAATCATGAAAATGGGAATCAGGAAGCAGGAAACAGTCATGTTTTTTAGAGCACAGGTAGCATTCATAGCCTAGAGAAGTGCTGTAGTTCAAAGATAAGCATGAATCAAACTTTGGGAATCAGTAGGGATAGAAAGCAGCTGAGAACCAGGGAGGCAGACAGCTTCTAGAAAAGGAGAAGATTTGAGCAGAATTTTGCTTTCTTTGTTGCATTTCAGTTGGGTTTGGATTTTTTTGATTTTTTTTGACTGAATGAAAATATTCATAAGGTACGAGAGAGTAGGAGGAGTAGCAGTTAAGTTTTTGAAGCAGCAGCAATCTATAGACTGTTTCTGCCTATAAGATAATTAATGCCACGGTATAATTAGAGAGGAAGGAACAAAAGGAAGAAAAGTATTGCTGAGCGCTTCAGTTTAATTTACAAGGAAATCTAGGTAAGCAGCTAAATATAATGTACTCCTTTTAAAACATTATAGTCTGGTATTTTAGTTTAAAGAGGACAGATCGTCAGTTTATAAGGGTAGGAACACCAGTTCTAAGAAATACATCCGTACCTTTTAAAATCTCTTCTGTAGATTGAATTTCCTTTTATTGAAATACATTTTGTTTAAATAGCCTGTGATACTCCTATTGAACTGTAACTGAACTCTGTATCTTGGACAGAGTGCTGAGAATTTTAATTAAGCAGGACCTAGGGAAGATTAGATCACTGCAGTTTGGTCCCTCCTCCTAGTCCTGCATCCCTGCAAGTAGCTGGTGTGTGGTTGTGATTCTGCAGTGCTCAAGTCTCTTTTTGTCACATCTGTCTTGGCATTCTCAGGCACAGTTGTAAGTGAGTCCAATATCTGCAAGGATGCAGAACACGTGGATCTTGTTTTGAGCCTGGGAAAGGGGCTTTGGACCTGAGTGATTTGCTCATTGCTTGCACTTATCTGTGGTCTGTCACTCCAGTTGCCTTCTGTGGCACATAGGAAATAAATTATTTGGAAGGCCTCACTAAATCTGGTACTATAACCAGGACTGTCTTTGCTGGCAGTGGCACTAGAAGGATTAAGAAGGCAATGAATTTGGTGCCAATTTTCCTTTTGCCTGCAGAAGTGGTTCTTGGCATAGCTCGTACAGTGTGCCAGCAACAAGCTGTTGGTGGAAACTCAAATTGTTACTAAACAGGTTTCTGATGTTGTGTTTTGAACTGCTCTGTCCTTTGGTATATAAACGTGGCACCTTCTTTTCCAGGTTGAAGATGTGAAACACAATATGAGGAAGTGCAAAGCTGACATACTCCCATGTGTGAGTGTGCTCAACCTCTCTCTGACAGTTTTGCTCTAAAACTCCAGGCTTGGAGCACTCCACATGTGTGACTGTATTGAACTTCCTGCCAAAATTCCTCTAGAACTTTCAGGAACTCCAGCTAAACCATGATAAAGCAAGGGCCTTTGCTGGCTCTATAATATATTTCTTTCCCTGTTTACTGCCTTCTTCTTGCCTCTTTTGTTGTATTTCTGACATGAGGTATGGACTACAGGGGACATTAGGTGTCTCATTTTCTGCACAGTTCCTATTAGAAAGCTCCTATGTTCTTCATAGTACTCCAAGAAATCATTACAACTGGCTAAAAAGAAGTTGACTACAATAGAAAATAATAAAGAATCAATGCACATATTTAAAATTTGTTATAAAAAGTATCCAGCCAATTATTTTAAATAATTAGTGTGTTTGGAGAAAATATTATAGGGATGTGCAGTTTTTGCAAAAAGCAAACCCACTGGATTAATTGAAGGAAAAATGCTTAGCTCAGGGCTACCCTTGCTTCTGCTTTGGTCATTGTGGAATGGTGGCACATCAGAGCACCAGCCATGAATTTAGGTGACATTCCAGGGTCCTGGGTTACACAAATGTAACAGAAAAGCCCACTGTGCCCAGTGTTGGAAAGAACAAACAGAAAGTGGGATTGCAGTGCAGTGGGGGTACAGCCCTGGACTGGTGGGGAGACAGCAACACACCACAGACACGTCACATGGAGGGAGCATCAGCATAGCTTTAGTGGCTGCTTTGGGGGAGGAACCCTCCTGCCCTCAAAACTGTACAGCTGAGTTTATGGGACTATATTTTCTTTGTCTGTCTAGATTTGAAAGATTTAGAACAACTATTCTAGTTCCTGAATGTCAGTGAGCTAGTTTGAAGGGACAGCTTGGGTTGCCAGATGTGTTGAAACCCCAGACACGTTCCCTGCACAAATCAACTCTGTACATCATGTGCAGTGAATTTAATGATGCCAAACCCATGCTGAAATCATTCTGGCTGTGCTGTATAATGCCTCATACACAGAGACTTGTCTGGGAGGTCCTGATCACAAAAGTGACACCTTCCTGCTCCCTTCTCTTTATTTGCAAACCCGTGACAAGCAGACAGAGAGCAGGTTCTGCTGCTGGTGGCTTTAGGCTTTGGTCCCACAGTGGGCTTGGAACAGGATCACAGTACTGTGCTCACAGGTGGTCATCTTATGACACAAATTCCTGAACAACTGCACTAGCATTGCTCAAGACCTTTGTGGAGGGTGCTCAGATCTCTCTTACTCAGGTTTCCAGTAGTGGAAGTCAAACATCACACTCTGGCCTTGGGTGATGACTTAGATTGATGAAAGAAAATTAAAACTTTCAACTCCCTCCCTAGAGGGAGAACATAACGATCCAGACCAATCCCACTTACTCTTCGAAATTATTGTTATCTTTTTAAAGGAAGTCAATGATTTATGAGATGTTTAGTGGGCAAAACCCTCTGCAAACACTGGGCTGGCTAGGTTATAAATGATCTGTGCACAACCTGGGATTTTTCTAGCAATTCATATGCTGTCTAACTATGATTAGGCCTTGCAGAGGCCTATGAGTTGCAGAGCATACTGAAATAAAAATGATTTGCTGGGCTTGGGTATAGCTTAGGCAACAATAATTACTGCATAGACAAGGTCCCCACTTAATCAATGGGCTGATGCACAGCATACTGGAGGTGTCCTCTTTTGCTCCAGTGTAAGGGGGGAAATAGATATAGAGGAAACAAAACTGTCGATGGTGGGAAACATTCAAACTCATTACTGAAAACTTTCTGCACTGTGCATTATACAAATGCAGAAGACTAGAAAATACAGAAGCAAAAAATCCCCATCACAACAAGGAACAGAAAAAGGACAGTCCCTGACCTGTAAATTCTTTAATAAGAACAGAAAACATGGACCAGCAGGAAGATGAAAACAGGGAGTGCTAAGAAATAATGCAACATTAAAATAAGTATAAGGGATTTACTAAGTTACACATAGATTTGGGACATAAAGCAACTCACTATAGAACTAGAAAGAAAGAACTACAATTGGCAAAGTTAAGGTACTTTCCAGGAGAAACAGAAGGTGGGAAAGTTTTTAGTTTTAAGAGTGACTTGGCAGGGGTATTTTTGGGCTCTGATAGACTATAGGGAATCAAGATTTCACTGTGGCCTTTGGCATTTTACCTTCATCATGTGAAGAAGTCTTTGTCCTTGGGGTAATGAGCCAAATCTGACAGGAGGCAGTGGGAGAAATCAAGCAATTGGACTAAAGACTTCCAACAAGTCCACCATTGGTAGGCTACCTCCCCGGCTGCCCCTGGCTCATTCTGCCAGACTTCCTCCTGACTGCTGGTGTTGTCATCCCTGGGCTCGTGGCTTTGACTGCAAGCACCTGAGATGCTCAGCCTGTGATGCTGTTATCAGTGCTCAGTGTCCTCGATCTCTTTATGTATTATCTCTTTATATTTTAAGCAATTTGTAGGAATATTCCAGGTCTGCAGGAATGAACAGAAGTCATGCACAGGCATTGTTTTTGGAGGAGAACAGGGGAGGGAGACTCAGAAGGCTGCTGGGTCTTTTGCTCTTCTGAAAATCAGGCTGCTGGTTAGTAAATCTGGATCTTCAAAATAAGAAGCCCTTGTGGGAATTGTATCTGTGCAGGAGTTTGATCAAACTCCCAGCACAACAATTCCCAAAGTGTTTTTATGACATGAGTGAAAGTGGTGTGTGCCACTCCTGCACATCTTACAAGTGAATCAGTCCTGTACATTTTTGTAGAATTCTATGTGTCCTTTAAATGGAGCAGACATTAGATTAGTCACTTGGAAGCTGCATAAAATAAATGTGTTCATTATAAATCTTAACCTTATAAAGCTGAGAGACAAGGTTTTGCAAATACTGTGTTTGTTTTCTTTTGTGGCTATCCAACTGAAATTTAACAAAAACATAGCTGGAAGCTGTGAAGACTTGTGCAGCATCATGATAGTCATGTAGGAGTATTGTCAGAGGATATGAAAGAGACTGGGGTTGTAGGCAGAACTGTATTTTATTAGACTGATGTTTCTGGGAAAAACACATTTTTCAAGATCCAAGATGGGTATTTCTGGTAACAGCTTAGTTTGTGTGTCAGACAAATACAGTGTGAGTGGAGGCTGAGTTCAGGCAGGGGATAGAAAAGTGATGTCCCCTCTCTTCCTCTCTCACTGTGGAATACCTGAAGTAGCCAAAATGAACTGCGGTGTGGGTCAGGACTTGGCTTTTCAGGGACCATCAGATTAAGGATGTTTGGCTGTAGGCTGTCCTGTATGTGACACCTCATGTGTGCTCAGTGTGTGGCCACGTTACACAGAAAATACCCTGATCTGCATCGTCATTGAACGAAAGGTCAGGCTCAAGCTGGCATGGCTTTTGTGGAGCTTACTTCTCTGTGCAAAACCCACGCCAGCATTATGCCTCATTACAGAGGTACTCAAGCAAGAGGAACGTGATTGTCTCCTTGTCTGGGCATATAACTCCACAAACAAATGTGTGTGCAGTACACCAACTGTGAAAATGAGAGATCCCTCTGAGGCTTTCAGGGACACGGGTACAGCATTCCAGTAATGTGCTGTGAACCAAGAAAGTTCAGCTCACAGGGGAAATTGTGTGGAAATTTAGGAATTCTTCTGCCCTTTGCATTTCCCTTTGAAAATTTCTCCCTTTGGGACCACGGCACGTGTTGAAGGTATCTCACCATAGGTACTCTGACATGGAGTTCTTTGTCTGCTTGCCACAAACACTAAACGACAGCCATCCATAACACAGCACAAGAGAAATGAAGCTGTACTTGTAAAAGCATTCAGGTTTCAGGTCACAAGACTGTGTATTTTCTTTTTCCTGACTACCCTGTGTTTGAGGTCTGCTTGCAGGGAGACAGGACTAGCACCTCATCAGTGATTCATTTCCTAATGAAATGGAAACTGGCATCAGGAAGGGAGGAAAAAAAATACCAAACCAAAACCTGGGGAAAAAAGGCAAGATAAATGGCTGGCTTTCTGCAAAACATGCAGTGAGACAATGGGACTAAATGAGATACATTCTTGACAAAGATCTCTTCTGTTCTCTAAAGGCTTTCCTTGTACCTGGAGTTATGTTTTATCTTTAAAAAGTGGTCTTTATTTTATGTGAGCTCTCTCCCCCTCACCCTCTTTTCTGCTTGCTGAGATTTAAGTAAGCTCTTGTAGTGCTCTATCTCTGATCAGGCTTAAAGATTTGGAAAGCCCTGAGTTTGCAAGGATAAAAAAGGCCTTAGTATCTAGACACTGATAGATCTGATTCATCACCTCAGGAGGACATTACCACACAGCCTGTGCCACAGATTGTCTCGATAACAAGCTCTGGATTTTTCTTGGCATGCATCTTCATTTAAAGGTCAAAGCTCTTCCAAAGAAAAAGGAATTGCTGGGTTAGGGTAAAGGAAAAAAAAATAGTCACATTATCTTGACAAAGCTGGAGTCTTCACTAGGGCCAGGGGATTTAGAGTGAGCACAGGGGTCCTGATTCTACCTGAAGAAAAGGTGCTTTTGAGCTGCTCTGGGCTCCAGAGAACAAGCAGAGCCAGAGCATGGCTGCAGGGTTGAGGTCCAGCCTGGGCTGGGTTAAATGTCAGGCTGGAGCAGATGGACTCAAGTCCTGCTCCTTCCCCACTTAGAAGCAAACAAGTGGAAAACCAGGGGCATTTCAGCCCAGTCCCTGAAAGACCCAGACCTTATGGATGAGGAGAGAAAGACACACCAATTCAGTGGATCCCCAGCCCTGCTCTGGTTTTGTCTAGCAAAAATTTCAGCTTTAGACTGAAATACCTTAGTCTCGTACTTCTGATTTTCCTTTTCTTCCCTTTCCTCCATATCTGAGCAATAATCTACTGCCTAAGATGTGCTAAACTTCATCTGCTCTCAATTAGGATACCTCCCTGGGTAGCAATTAAGCAAAGACTGTTGCCACTTAATGGGGACAGTTATTTTCATTTAATTGGGGTGTTTTCCAGTGCCTTAGACTTGTGTGGGTCTCTGTGCATTGTCTGTCTCTGGCTTTAAGTGTCATTCTAGCACCAGGACATGCAAACAGTGCTTTCCCATCACTTTATCATGTCTGGCCACTCGACCTTTCTGTAACAGGCAGGGTCAATCAATATTGACTGTCCTTCTGCAAATTCCAGTGCTCAGCTAACAATGTAGGGACACCTTGCTCTGTTTAGGAATTTCTTGACCCAGCACACAATCTCTTTCCTTTCCTCCCCACATTTTGGCATTAAATTCACCAAGAAGAGTAAAACAAGGCCCCTGTTATGCATTCAAACCACTGATGGCTCTGTGTAGCAGAATTGAGTTTCACCACTCAGCACTACCAGGGAAGGGCAGCAAGAGGGCCTGAGCCCCAGGAGAATGTGATTAGCAGTAGGCCTAATTCTTTTCTCCAGGCTGCCCTGTAATCTACGCTTTGACACCAGCCTAATCTTTTTATCACTCTGCACTGAAATTTCATGATCTGGAAAATTATTCCACTGTGGAGTCAGCTGTGTGTGAATAACTGATTTGGTTTGGGTTGCTTTGGTTGTGAGAGAAGATCAAAAGGAAGCCAGGTTCACCATTTGACAGAGAATCAAAAAGCTGGAAAGCAGTTTGCCCTGTCATAAAGCATTAGTAATATTCTAAACACAGATTTAAAAGTAAATAACACTGAAGAAGTAGTACATGGTTTGGATCTAAAACAGAAAAGGAAAAAACTAAAATGTCACGTCGACATTTTTAGAATTTTAAAATTTAGTTTACTGAAATGACAATATTGGAAATGCACTGCTTGCCTCAGCATTGCCTTCCAGCCTGTCTGATTTAATCTCGGAGAGAAGAAAACTACCAGCAAATGGAAAACATCTTTTCCCACGTGCTGATTAAATGAAAAGCCCACAAGGCACTCCCACAAAGAACAAATGAGCAAGTCAAGTGTGTTTCTTTAATTGACACAATGCCTGTAACAGGAAATGGCTATATCTTCACAGTGCTTGACAACACACAACACAGGTTTTTAGGGCTGGAGAGCCTATTGGAAATACTGTTTGTCATAAGTAGATTCCATCAAGGCTCCTAGATATTTTCCATTTTAATCCTATCTGTAAAACATTGACTTTTCTAATCAATTGTGAAAGTAAATCCCCAGGATTTGCCAGATTATGTGTGAAATGCAAAAGGGAGTACTTAAATCTATCAGTAAATAAACAAACACATAAATCAAAAACTAGAGGGGGAGAAAGCAGCACTCAGTATCCTGGCTGCAATCCATGTTTATTATTTAACTTTAAAATGACAAATCAATGGCAAAATGGAATTAAGTAGCTGTGTAAGCACAGAAGTAATTTTATCAGTGTATGAGATGCTCATGTTTTACATTATACAGAACATGGTGTGTTTACTGAGCAAATGCAGAAACACCAGGGAGAGCTGGAATTGGAGCCAAGGCTGAAGGGAGCAGGGACACCCTCTGAGAGATGAGACCCTGGAGACAAGTTCCTGCTGGTAACAGCATGGACAATAATGGGAAAGTGATGCATTCAGGTTCTTCAGAGAAGATAATGAAACTTGTTTTATGATTTGAAGGTAGAGCTGAGCCAGAAGAGGAAAGACCTTGTCCAGAGGTCAAGGCTGACACAGTCTCAACTGTTTAGGCAGGACAGATCTGACGGTGGATACAGCTGTAACCCTGGGACTGACCTTGATTAACTAACGTGTGCCTGAGAAGGCATTAGTGTTTTCTCTTGTATTGAAACTGTGTAAAAGTGATGCTGCTGGAACACAAGCACCAGGTCAGTCTGCAGAGATTTTGTGTTGCTCTCTAAGGAAGTGCACCCTTAGGAAATACCTCATAATAGATATCTGTTTCAGCCATCACAGGTTGACTTTTTGTGGGGAATTCCTACCCTTGTTGTGGTTTAGTGGTATTTTATACTTAATTTAAATTCCTTCTGTTGGAAGAATCAGTGAAACAATGTCATCTGTGTGCATGTTCAGGGAAAGTGGTATTAGGACCAGTAACTAGGAGTTATTTAAAGATGAAAATAAACTAGTTACATGATAGAGCTCATGAGGGTAGCAGATAACAGAGATTAATTAAATCACTAGTTGCTATTCCTAAACCAGCACTTCCTGAGCACGACACCACATGGTCTGCGATGGCCCTGGGGTCAGCTGGGGTCAGCTGTCCTGGCTGTGTCCCCCCAACTCCTGGTGTAACCCCAGCCTCCTCACTGGTGGGGTGAGGAGCAGAAAAGGCCTTGGCTCTGTGCAAATATTGCTCAGAGGTAATGAAAACATCCCTGAGTTATCAACACTATTTCCAGCAGAAATCTGAAACATGGTCCTATACTGGCTGCTGTGAAGGAAATTAACTCTACCCAGTCCAAACCAGCTGAGGTTGTTAAGATATANTAATTCCAAAATTATAATAATTCGGAGGGAAGGGGGTTGCATTTTTCCATTTCAGGGGAGGTTCCTGCCCTCCTGCACAGACACCTGTCTTTTCAAACCAAGACACACACCAAGGGTCTCACTGCCTGCACCAGAACACTGGATCAAATTCCAGACACTGCAGTAGGCTCAAACAGAAATTCCAGGTGTGTTTTTACTACTGTTGCTGTCTGCCCCTGTGCCAGGCCAAGCCACGTTTGTCCCACACTTGCATGACAGAAGTCTCAAAAGTTCCCAGTAAATAAAAAATGCAATGCAAAACAATACATGGAAGTCACTGAAAACGGAGGCAAGTGAGGAAATCCAGATTTCATGCTGAATGGGAATTTCTGGGATCTGTCTTGCAAGAAGCAGTAAGTGCTCTGAATAAACCCTGAATTTGTAAGTGGAGATCCAGATGGGAAGAGTGCTGAGGGAGTGTTGCCCTCTGCTCACCAGGGCTCCTGAGCACTGCTGTCAGTCAGGTCATACAACCACAGAATCACAGAAGGGGCTGGTTTGGAAGAGACCTTAAAGCTCATCTTGTTCCAACCCCGCTGCCAACACACCTTCCACTAGACCAGGTTGCTGAGAGCTCCATCCAACTGGGCCTTGAAAACTTCCAGGGGTGGTAAATGCTTTGGCTACCTGGTCTCTCTGTCCCCCAGTGTAAAAGCCAAACTACTCATGACCCAAATTTTGCTCTCCCAGGGCTGTAGCCATTTTTGCATTCCCCAGATCTTGCAGCCATGCTTGAGCCAGCTCCTGCTGTGAGCCAAGTGTAAACCAAGGCAGGACGATGGAGCAGTTCACAGCAGGGAAGGGCACAGTTGTTTGAAATGAAGTAGAAAGGAAGAGAGAACAATTAATTATTTCCCTAAATCAGTGAAGAGATCTTAAAACAGCAAAACATCCCACACTGTGGATTTTTTGGCTCTTACAGAGCTCTATTGATGTATTTCTGGTGTAGATGCTAGAAAATGGTTTTATACAAGGAGAAAAGAAAGCTGGAGAGTAATTGAGGATTGACTACTAAATCAGCAGAAGACTTTCAGATGCTAGGGGTCAACGAATGACAGACAAAGAACTGCTTGTTCTTTTGTTGTTATGTGCTGTAGCAGTGTTTTATACCTCAGTAGTACCAGCAGGCTTCAGCTAAGATTAGAACCTCCTTGGGCTGCATTAAGTAGGAATTTTGAGGTCTTTTTATTCACGGTCATGAGAACCAGAAACTTTATTTCTCTGCTCACAAGACCAAATAGCTGAAGCTGTTGAGGAGACATGAAGTATCAAAGTCTTTTAGTGGAGTCAAGAGAGCTGGCAATGTTGACCTCCTTTCCTCTGTGTTTTCATTTCAGTTTTTATTTCAAATCTTCTTTACTCATATCTTCAGCAGTCGCTTTGGTTGCTGAAGCTCTTGAGGATGTGATTCGGTAGGTGTTGACCTTGGTTCAAGGGAGCTGCATTTGACTGCTAGGTAGTACTCGAATGCAGACGTGTCAGCATTGGCGTTACAGCTGTGATTGTTTAAGAGAGATGCAAGGTTTGCAGAAGGATTAAGTTCTTTTATAAACTGATCTGATATGGTTGGAAAAGCAGTTGTGGCACACCAGCCTTTTGTCAAATCATTCTTTCAACCTGATATCTGGATAAAGGAGGGTGGACATAGGGAACCCTCACCTTGGCTCTGTCCCTGCCTGCTCTGAGACCTGGGTCAAGTTCATTCCTCCTGTTCCAGGACTCAGTTTCCCTGTTGTAAGACACATAACACAACTGAATGTGTGCAGGAGTGTTGTTTGGTCTAAGGAATATCACCTTGATATGTCCTTGGCACAAGACCTGAAATATCTTCTCTGTATTTCACAGAGTCATGCTCAGCAAATATTAACTCTCTGGCTATGCTTTTCTAAGACTATAAAATCCATAAAATATAATTAAAATATGTAAATCTATTATATTATTTAATGAGTACATTGAGCCTTGAAACTTTAAATTAGATGTAAAGTTGATACAGACATATTGCTATTGATTAGATATATTAATAAATCATTGCAGCTTCAGACAGAGATTTTTCCCCTACCAGGTGGAAATATCTTTTTTCCGTCATTTCATCCATCAGTTATAACATTTATGTGGCTATTGAAAACTACTATAGAGTAGCAATGAATAACTGTGTAACTTTTCTGCAACTAATATCCCTTCTTTAGCATAATTACGTCAAGTTTGGTTCCCTTCTGTTGCTCTTTCTTGGAAGGCACTGCAGGCCACTAACAGTAAAAATGAGGCAGCACAAGCAAGCCCCAACCCCCTTCCCCAACATTTTAGTTAGGTGTTACATCAGACCCATATTTCAGGATTAGTATCATTTTCTGGGAGCCTGGATGCCAGTACAGTGGAGTTAGAGCACTAAAACCTGACAGTGTAACAGATTTGAAAGTCACCCTACCTTCTCTACCCCAGGCAAGGAAAATTTAGCAACAAGGGCTGTGCTGGCCCTGCACTGGGAAAACTCCTTTACTCCTTGCTTCTAGCTTGCTGGCTGCTAATAAACATCTGTTAAGGGGGTAGAGCTATGTGGGCCCTAAAGTAGGAAGTGAAAGTCTTGCCAAATCAAGAAAAGGGAAGGTAATACAGATGCCTGTGCTAGGGGGCTATCTTTTGCTGTCAAGCAGCCTGCTTTTTCCTCTAGTTAAATACATTTTTCTTCAAACATACTTTGTGCTTGTTTCATGCTGAAGGCTTTTTCATCAGAGTCTGAAAAAATCAGGGTGCTGCTTTCCCATGAGGGCTGTGTGCCAGACCCTATGGCAGGCACTGGGCAGCTCTGTGGAGGGGCAGCAGAGGATCAAGGTACTCCTGAATCCTCCTTCTGCCTGCCCATCCCACATCTCCTGCCTCTACAGAGCTGCTCACAGCAAAATCCAAAGGGTATTTCACAACAGATTATAAGTATTTGAAACCAGAGCAAATGTCAGGCTGCTTGACAGCAAAAGATAGCCCTTTAGCACAGGCACCTGTATTACCTTCCATTTTCTTGATTTGGCAAGATCACAGGCTTCAACCTCACTTAAAACCTTTTATCAGCATTTCCTTCCTGTAGGGTAGACATACATCTCCTCTCCCCTCACTTGTGCTGCACGGCTCACCAGCTGCATGCCAAAACTTCCCTGGGAAATATTCAGGAGATGAGAAGTCATCAGCAGCAAAGTACCAATTTCATGTCAGGCAGTGTGTCAGTAATATGAGATAAAACAGCCCTTT
Source organism: Ifrita kowaldi (assembly GCA_013398055.1). Classification (NCBI taxonomy): domain Eukaryota; kingdom Metazoa; phylum Chordata; class Aves; order Passeriformes; family Cinclosomatidae; genus Ifrita; species Ifrita kowaldi. Next base: position 137,700 of record VZRS01004052.1, on the reverse strand, counting down.
CACCTGCTTAAAACCCTGATGCCTGCTAGACACTCAGATCAGCAGTGCAGGCAAGTTTGGTATTTTCAGGTACCAGGGTCATATTCTTAAAGACAGGCAGGAAGTCAAATGCACAAATACACATGCAGGGGTGCAAAGAGGTAATTGTGCGTATGAAATATGAAGTTCAATCACCCACTGGGTAATTGTCTGCTCACAAGCATTCAGCTGCACCTGCAATTTCCTGGTTTCCTCTTGGAATGACTTGTCTGTGCCTGGATGTGTGTGTTTGGCACGTTTCTTCTCTGCACTTGAAACTGTGGCCCAAAGCACCGTGTTGCTGTTTAGCACAGATTTAAGCTTCTGATTTCAAAGCTGCTGTAATTAGTGACTTGCAGTCAGTGTACTCTACCAATTCTCGGCCCACTGGGATATTACCAGACTTTATTGTTTCTTTCTGTCTTTGTGGAACTTCTGTAAATCTTTTCTTTGATAGCTGCTAGGGTTTCAAAGCTGCCCACGTTTGAGCCAGAGGAGACTAATAATGATCTAATTAGTGAAAGATGTTTTTCTCTGCATTGCTGTATTTTATCTCTTCCCCAAAGCCTTGTTGGTGCAAGCCAACCTCAGGCACCAGCTAGATCCTTTTTTTCCTCATGAATTTGAGAAATACACAGACACATCGGTATATATCCCATGTTGTTCTCACTTGAGTGTGTAAATCTTGAAAAATCTTCCCAAGTGTAACTTGGATTTAGGAAGTAGCTTTGTTATTCCCAGAAGATTTTTCTTCCAGCTAAGATTTGTTTCTCTAGCTCAAACCACAAAGCCACTTTAACTCTAAAAGACTTCAGTCTGTGTAAGCTGCAGTGTAGGACATACTTCTTATCCCCCAGTGGGTATTCATTGCCCCTCTCCTCCTGTTTTTGCAATTTCACTCTCCTTTTATTAATTAATGAGCTCCCTTAATTATTTATAGAAGCCTTAAAATGCACCAGGGTTGGATTGCACAGCCTCTTCCTTGCCACAGAGCAGTGTTTTGCCACAGGAAGGGCACACATTCCTTCCCAAAGGCCCCAGCAGTGTTAGCAGCTTTAATTGGCAGTGCAGTGACATGCACTCAGGGGTGCAAAGCCCTGCTGTACACTTAGGGTCACTGAGTTTTCCTTTACAGCTCTTTGGGACCAAATGACTCTGGGCAGGGCCTTCTCCATCCTCTTGCTTACTGTAGGTGGGTGCAGGACAAGGTGTGTGGATTGCAGGTATGTTCTCTCCTCCCCCCAGACAGGCTGTCATGCTGCTGGAACTGGCTGCATGGGAGGCATTACAGCAGCAGTTTTCTTCTCCCCTTTTTGCTCCTACCTGATTGCTTTCCAGGTTTCTCATTTCTTTAGCAGAGGCATTAATGGAACTATTTTATTTTAGCTACTCCTTTGGCAGATCTGTTTTATAAATACCCTGGAATGCAACAATTCAGCCCAGCTTTGCTATCCCTAAACCTTTCCCTTTGCAGCATTGGCTCAGAGGTATTAAATTAGGCCCTAAAGGTTTCTAAAGTGTTAGGCCTGACTCCATCCAACGACAGAGATGCTGGATAGTGTGGGAGGAGGCACAAGAAGCATGACAGAGCAGGAGAGAAGGGAGCACTTCAGTGGCAGAGATTCCAGCTGGCGAGCAAGTTGTGCCACTTTGTGGTGCTTTATGACCTTGTTAAACTGTCTCAATAAATCATGCCAAGTAATTAGAAACATAATCTAGAACTTAACTAGCATGTCAGAACACTGGGTATACACTGGTGATACCTTTCTGTTTTCCTTCCCTCTTCCCCCCACAACACTGAGTTCCAGTGGAGAGAAACCACCCAGGGAAAGCACGAACTCCGACACAGCTGATGGCGTGGTGCCAGGCACTTCAATGGCAAGGAGCTGATCCAGCCTGGAGAGTTATCTGCAGGTGCCCAGGAGCCTCCTGCTGAACACTCAATGGCCTCATCTCACACCAAGAGCAAAACCACAGGTTCTCCTGCAGCATAAATATTTCCTCACTGGTTGAAATAGAAAGCAGATGTGTCTCACTCATCACCCTGAGCACTGAGACTGGTAGCAGGGCAAGAAAATGATGGCAAGGTATGGGGCACTGTACAAAAAAAGGCAATGATAGAACTCAGACAGAAACTGATGAGTCAGGAAAGTAGTTTTTCTGTTTGTTAGGCTCTTAGAAAATAAATGTTCATTGGTGATAACAATGCAAGTAATTGCCAATTTTTATGTACCATTTGTCCTTATCCCCTGAACCAGCACAGAGTGCAGCACAGTTGAGTTGCCTTGTCAATGGATGGGAGTCCCAGCTCCTGTGCTGGTATTTTTAAAAGTGTTAGGACAGTGATACCGGGGTGTGACAACAGGAAAAGGGACTTGCTGCCCCTTAGAGAAACATTCCCAGTAAGGGCAGAAGGAAGAGGAGAAAGTAAAATCTGCCTCGTTAGACACTGAGATGCAAGAATCTGGGACAGAGCTGGACCATTCCTCTGCTTCTGGCAGGCTCAGGCCGTGTTGTCCTTTTACTACAAAAGACAAAATGGATGCAGGAGCAGAATAATCCAGATGTTGGCTCTCTGGGCTCAGGCTCTTTGGTATGTGAGCAGCTGGATAGCAGCAGTTGGGAAGGCTGACATTGGGCACAGGTGCAGGCAGAGACACCAAATCTGTGACTGCAAGCAAAGGATCTGACCAGCATCGAGCAGCCCCTTATGGTCAGGACATGGCTGTGGATGTCTGTGCAAGAGAAGCAGTGAAATAAAGAAAACTGCCCTGTGATCCTCTGCAGGCAGTGTCTGATGGATAGAGGTGTTTCTGTGTTTCTCTTACACTTGTTTGACAGGGTAAAAGAGCACAGAACATAGCATGTTATCTCTGTTTTGTTTGGTTTGGTTTTTTGGGGGAGCAGGCAGGTAAATATGCCTTAATTTAACATTTAACACTTGAAATTATAGTTGTAGCCTGCACAGTTCAGTTACTTTGACAGCAGGTCTCGCTAAGTTTCTTTTACAAGTTAAGCAAGTCAGGGAGGATATTCTCACCTTTAAGCTGTGCTGGAGCCTCTTGCCACCAGCTGCTTCAGTATTGTCACCCACCCCTGCTTTTCCATGGGGCTGCAGCAGAGCTGATTTCTGCTGGTCACCACCCTGCTGACAGTTAATCGCCTGAGCACAAAACCAATCACACAACAAAAAAACAAGGAGCTAATTAATTTTTAATTTGTGTAATTTGAAAATCTTTTGCATCTTCTTGCAGTTGGATTTCAAAGTGTGCCATTTCCTCAGGCAGCAGGGAAGCCTTTCCAGGCTTTGGGTGGAAGACCAAGCTCTCTTATCAAACCAGTGCCACGCTGGGTAAAACCTGGTGCAGCCCATCTGGATCAGATTAAGTTTGACTTAATTCTTTTTTCCACTTTTTTTGGCAAGAGCTTTGGTACTTCATTATTAAAACACAAATTTGACTCCATGCTGTAATTGCCCAGCTTGACAATAATAAATCTTATAAGCAGGTTTGCTGCTTGCATGCCTGAAAGAATGATTTACATTCATTCACACAAAACGTCAGGGCCACAGTTTGTTTTTACAGCTCTGTATTTGGAAGTCTGGGCAACAAACCGAGGAAGTGGGGTGTTCCCCTCTGGTGCCTGCTCCAGTGGGAGCAAACAATCCCCACACAGCGAGCAGGGTTGCCTTTCAGGTGAGGAGCAGAGGTCTGAGCTGCACAGCAGAGTCAGCTGGAGGCAGCAGGAGTTACCTGGACCCGCAGGGGAAGGCTGTGGTATGGTTTTCTTTGAACCACTCTGTGACCATAAATTTCACAAAAATTTATAGTTTAAGCTGATATTTCTCATGCCTGGTTGATGATCAATGAGTTGTTAATTTGGAAGGTTAAAGCAGAATCTGTTGAGTTTGCATTGCAAGCAAATAATTGTCTGCAAGGTTTGCAGCAAAAGGGGGCCCTTGTTTTGGCTGGGGCTGGGCCCAGCAGGACGCTGATGGAGTGTACTCTTCCAGCCACATGCAGTGGGGACAATTAGGTTGTGGCCAGGCTACTTTCCCTGGCTATGCTGCTCTCCAGTCTGCCCTACACAGCCTGGGGTCTTGTGTCAATAATTCCTGTGGTGTTGGGCTGGAATTCAGGCCTGTTCCCACTGCTGGGCTCAGAGTTCCCTGCCAGCTGATACAGCTTTCCTGGCTCTGGGGATAGCTGGACAACAGGAAGCCTGGAGCTGCCCTGCTCCTATAGACATTCCTGAAGTGCCTGGCTGTGACACAGACAGGATAAATATGGACATAGTCTCAGTGAGGACGAGCTGCTTAGCCTAACTTGGGGATTAAACAGGAATGCCTTTGCTGTGCCACTGGAAACAAGACAAAATTGCTCCAATGGACAGAGCTATCCTCTAAATTTGGAACTGCCTGTTTCATTTTGCTTGTGTGGGGACCCTGTTATCTGTAGGGTCTTAAATAGAAGATAGGCAGCCTGAGTGGAAGCAGACAGAGAGCCATGGGAACTGTGGGGACACGCTGGGTTCGCTCCTGTCTGCTCCCGGGACCGAAGGAGCTGTAGACCTGTCCCTTGGATTCCTTTCTGCTCCTTGTAAAGGTATAATAAACACGGTGGAGACAATGCAGATCCCCAGCAGAGGCTGCCTTCACAGGTTCCTGGTAGCTGTCAGTGGCACAGCAGTGCTGCTAATCCACCATCGTGCCTGATAACCAGCAGCACCCCCTGCCCGCTGGCTCTGCTGGGGGGGATCCAGGGATGCCCTTGGAGTGTTCCTGAGCACGGAGCCACCGCTGCGGGGAGCCTTGAGCCTGAGAGCTGCACATCTGTCCCGGGATGTGCCTGGCGGCTCTTGCCCTCGTACTGCTGGCTCTGTAACAGCGGAGGTGACAAATTGTCAAGACTCCATTCCAGCAAACAGGGATGTCTGTCCCTCCCAGTTTCTGCAATACGAGGAGCAAAGGCAGAATGTCAGATTATCAACAGGGCAGGGGTTTTTTTCTGCTCGCCTGTCTGACCCGATGCATTCCACCAAGGTCAGAGATTTCTGTGTGAGAGGGTTTGATCTGTTTTGGTTTGTATGTGGGTCCTCCAGTCATACTTCTAAGGTGAAATATCGAGTGAATTATCTCTGGATTTTATCAATCCTATCTCCTTTGGATAATTTCTTACATAGTGCTGACTACGGCCAAATCAGTAATAGGTTCTTTACTGTCTAAATCCTGGCCAAACCCACGCTGGCCTGGTGTGTGGCAGAGGGGTTTGCTGGCTGCTCCCAGCCTTGCCTGGAGGCGGCCGACCCTGGAGCAGCACTTTACAGCTGATGGCTTTTGTTCAGGGAGAGAGGATATTTGTTTAAAGAGGAGCAACCATGGTAATATTTCAAAGTCAAGCAATTAATTTCGGTGGGGAACAGGAATATGACACTGACAGCATCAATATGAGGCTCCCACAGCAGCCACAGCAATACACCTCCAAATCTGAGCAGCTGACATTAATCTCCTGCAGGCTGAAAGGAGTGGTGGCCTCAACCCACCCTCTCCAGCCTATATCCCCCTCCCATCTGTGGACCCCAAAGATGCTAGTTATGTTTCCTGCAAGGTTTTAGTTATCACTCAGATCTTCAAGTCAAATGGAAAAAAAAAATAATAACTGTGCTTCAATGAGCCAAGGGAGAAAGAAAAAGATGAGCTATTCAGAAATATCAAATGCAAATATTCGCTTGCCCCATCCCCCTAACATTGGTTCTTACTGAAAAATTAAGGAAGTTTGAAATGCACTTCGCACACAGACTCAGCATAAATAATGCTACTTTGCATTTCATCAGCCTTATTTTCCCTATGAGTTCTCTGTCATCTCTCATTTGGGCACCACAGGGATGATCAGTTTCAGAAAGAGGTTGAGATGAAAGGTGCCAAAATATAAGTGTGTAAAAAAATTCCTGGTACTCAAGAGCAATCCAGAAAACTTTCCACTCCACAGGTGCATGAGCACTGAGGGATTGAGTCAGGGTGTTTTTTAAAGGAAAACTTTTCTCTATCAATAGTATAAAGATTTTATGAAGTCACAATTTGCTTTCAAAGTATTTACCAACAATACCTGGTGACATTTGATATGATCACTGTGAGACTAGGAATTCCTGTGCATCAAAAGAAGAGATGCAGAAAATATATTAATAATTTATTATTTAATTTTTATTCCAAAGTATATCGAGTGCTATGAAGTAATTACAGCTATTACCTACAAGGAAACAAAAGAACAAAGGTAAAGATTATGACATTCAGTTTAAAAGAATTGTAGTAAGAGAGAAGGACATTCCTGTGGCAGTGGTGTCTCAGGTAGGATTCAAATCTGAGTTCACCTTCCATCTTCCTGTTAGGCCCAGTCAGGTCTGTCTCTTGTGCCCCAGTTTCCCAGGTGCTAAACAGAGGTTGCAATATCCTTTTCTCTCAGGCATTGCCCGCACTGACCAGCTGGGCAGTGAACTCTTCAGAACTCCTGAGATGCATTTTGCAAGTCCTGCCTGATTGAAAAGGAAGAGAAAAGGGCAGGATTAAGTGTAGGACACAGCAGAGGTAGGTGCAGAGAGGTGAGCATAGCCTGAAAGCCAAACCCGTGACTCCAGAGGAGCCCCCATGAGCCCGAATAAGTCCAGGAGCTGGTGACCACAGAAGCAGTGACTGATCTGTGGAGGTGCCTGTGCAGGGTGAGGGTGACCTGGGGGGGCTGAGGAGGGCACGGGCCCATACACACATGGAGCACAGGGAAGCCTTTCTTTAAATGTAAAGCTTGTAAGAGAAAATGCAAAGATTAGTAACACTAGACAAGTGATTAAAAATACCTTGACAGCAACAAAAAAGGGATAAGGTGAGATCAATTCATATCTTTTCAATACAGTCTGGTACACATAGATGTGCACAGAATAATTTTGGGAAAGGTGAAGCAATATTCCAAGAGCTAAATATCACCATTTTATTTGTTTTATGTGCAATGATCTTCCAAAAAGGGATTCATTCAAGACATCTCAGTAATATAGAAGAGCTAATCCACAGTGGTTCAGTAAAAGGTCACTATACTGCATCCTCCAGAGGAGATTTATATACCTCAGTATACTTGCATTTGTCTTCTTATTTGACTCTGTTTATTCTTTTGGAGAACAGTGCATTTCAGGTCAATATGAGGTGCCTTTGGAAACATTGAGGTGCAGGGAATTACTCTGGCTAGCACTAGCATGGCTTCCTTCTCTACTGCAGTGGCTTAGGAGCAGCTTTCAGACACCCAACATGCATAATACTCTCCAAGAAGATAATCTGGGCTGTGTTTTGCACTCACTTTTACAGCTGTGGACGGTGCTGAGCCAGGCAGGCTGCACAAGGTCATGAAGTTAAGTGCTAAGCACACATCTTCAGGCCAGCAGCCTCGTCAGCTCCCAGCCCTGCCTTAAACACACATGGCCACAAAGGGTGACACCCAGCAATTCGGCAGTGGCTTCCCTTCCCTCCTGCTCTCCTCTGAGGCAGTGAGGGGTCTCTGCCTCACTCAGGTGGCCACGGGGAAGCTGCACCCTTTCAGGTACCTGCCCAGTCTTCTCCAAAGCCAAGCAGAAACCCTTGGTGCTCCAGAATGCTGCCCTTAAGATCTCACAAAACCACTTCTGAGGCAATCTCTATAGGCTTGGCTGTTTAAATGTTTAGTTTAGGAACTAGCTCAGAATAATTTAGCAGCTGATTAAGAGAGAAGCCAGTTATGCTGTTCCAGAATTGATAATCCATAATGTACACATGTTATTGCAATTGCAGCAGTGTTGTATGGTGGGTATGAAATAGCAGCATCATTTTCGACTGAGCTGGGCTATCTGTCACCTTGATTTTGTTGGCTCAATGATAAAATGAAGTGCTATTTTAGGCTTTGCTGGTGAGTGTCTTTCTGTCAGAATGAAACTGCCTTATGCTAAAGATATTCCAAGGAAGGAGAAGTTGTAGCCCTGGTGGCCACTAACTCTGAGATAGATGGGAAAACATCAGATTAATTTTTTAGCCACTAAAAATAATTGTTGCCCTGCTTTCACCTGGAGGAGCCAGTTCTGTTGCTGAAGCACAGGGGAAATTATGAAATGTGCTGGTTACTGTTATCATAGCATAAAACAGAACTGTGCTTCTTTTCTGGAGCAGTTTCCCCTGTGTGTGATCAAGGTGTGATACAACCAGAGCGTGCTCAGACTGTGAACTTTATTTCCTGACCTCATCATGACCCGAGGTTACAGAGGCAAATACCTCAGTCACCAAATGTGGCCTCTGTCAATTGACTCCAGCACTTTTATCCTGTCCCTTCACAAACGTATTTTTGATTATGGTGGTGCTATTTAAAGGGTTATTCTTTACATGACTTTCTTCCCTGTATCAGGCAATATCTTTGTCCTCAAAAGTCCTGAGGTCTGAGCCTTCATGTTTTAGATCTCATTCTTTCTCATCCAGTGTCTGCGCAACAACTTCTGATCAGTCATTTGAAATCACTGATTTCAGATCTCGTTCTGCTACCTGTGCCCATTGCGTTACTACTACTACAGCCCCTGGAAGATGTTTACATCAGACATCAGTTTCAGTGTATTAATCTCCACTTTGTATTGGGTAAATTGACGTATAAAAAAGAAACTTGCTTTAAGATGTTAATGGGCATCTGTGATAGAGACACCTTTTAAAAGAGTTGAACTGTCTGGGTGGCTTTCTGATGGGCTCTCCAGCTGGCATCAGTTTTGGAAATTCTGTGCTGGGTGGGAGCAGAAAGTCCAAGTGCAGATATATACCAGATACCAAATAAGAACTGTGTTACTTCTAAAGTCTCAAATAAAAAAAGAAAAATGCTGGGAAAAGAACTAATCAGTCCAAAATTACTACAACATTGTCATCTCCGTGTGAACTAACTGTTCCAATCTGAAGTCCACAGAGAACAATGGGCACTGTTAAGTCACGATTCCTCTTCTCAAGTGAGTGTCAAAAGCAAGATGAACCAGGTGCCCTGAGAATGCAGACTTCCCCTTTGGCTGAAACCAGGGTGAGTTGTTGACCTCCACATGGGGGGTTGTTGGAGGAGAGAACCTCCCTCTGCCCAGCTGAGGAGAGGCTCAGTGCTGTCCACAGGCACAGATCATACAGACCTGGAAGCAGGGCTAAAACGGCAGTGTTAACCTATCCCCCGCCTCCTTCACCCCCTCAGACATACAGCAGCAAACAATCACTGGAACCCAACCAGCCTGGGAGAAAACCCAGAGCTGGATCCTTTACATTTAGCCAAGTATATGATTTGAAAACAAACAAATGCTTTCTTAAAACAAATCCTGTACAGCTATTTATTTGCAAAATTCCTGAAGTGTAGCAGAAACCACATAAAAGCTTTGAGGCTGTGGACTGAATCAAGGGTATGTTGTATCTAGCAGAAGCGAATAGATAAGCCACAGAGAGAACATAAGGGAAGGGAAAAATTTCCATGTCTGGGAAGACAACACGTGTTTATATCCATGATGTTTCTCTGACTTCTCTTTTTCCAGACATAACACCGAGCTCATGAGCAAAGGAATGGTCACACATACTGGTTATTGCAACAGCCAAACACAGAATAATATTGAATTCCTTCCGTCAGCGGCCCCTTGCAGCCCAAACCAGTGTGGGTCCTGAAGGACAGACCACGTGGTAGCTGTGCTGTGGTTTGGTTGTGCTGTGATTCACAGGAGTGTTGTCACAAGAATCGAAGTGCCACTGTTTGACATTTCTTGCTGTTTGCAGAAGCTGTTGTTATTAATTATTATTTCAGACTGTGCCATGGGCTGTGGCCAGAGCAGGCCTGCACAGTGCTGGGTTGGGCAAACCCAGAAGAAAAGGATGTGCTGCTGGTTTGGAGTTGCACTCAGCACTGTGGTTTGCTTACCCTCATATGCAGAGGGACCAGATTTTAACCACATCACAAACATTTCCTGTCATGGGGATGCACTGGTCCTATGGGAAACCCTTGTCCAAAGCAATTGAAAAATCAGCACGACTTTGGAAAAATCAAACCTAAGGCCATTATTTTGAAGTGGTCTAAACCAAACCAGCAATGACATTCCATGTGAGCTACAATTTTGGTGCTGAATATTTGATCCTAATTACAATATCAGGAGTAAAGAAAAGAAGTTTTTGTCCTGGGGAGTGTATGAAAAATTGCCAACACTTTGTTTACACTCTTCTGCTGAGACTCCGCCCAACACTTGCATATATTGGACATCATCTTTGGATAGATAGACATTTTAGATAATACTTCAGGCATGAACCCACATCAGCTAACTACTAACAGCATAGCTGACGGCAAGTCCCCCCAGAGCAGAGACTGGGGACTGTTAATTTCCTCTGATAAAACCTCTGTCCTCCTTTCCAGGAAAATCCCTGCCATGGAGGTGGTTAGATTTATGAGCGGAGGTGGTATTGGTCTCCGTTTGCTGTTGTGTTGTTAGAAGAGGGTGAAGGGGCTGTGAGGATGAATTCCTGTACTGGTTTGTTTTATCTGATAAGAGTCTGTCATTGAAGTCAAGGAACTAGATTTTCTCTCTCTTTCCTTCAAAACTTATTTATGAATTTGTGGGACAAGAGAAGAGTCTGATGTGAGAAGCATGATGCAACCTGAGAGCACCTTGGGTAAGACCAGATGCCAGAGCGTCCTTGTTTCTGATTAGTTATTTCTCTGCCACTTGGTGCCACACACATTTTAACTCGATCCACACGTGTTCAGAATGGAGTTTGTCATACCCGAGGCAGTAAGTCCCATCAGGACACATCCTAGCAGAAGGAAACTGTTGCTGAGTTCAGCCATCATCATAAACACTTCCCACTTCCCTGGGCTCTCGGAGCTCTCTGACGGTATAAATGTGGTGGGGATCTCGTGCTCGTTGCTGCCATAGGGGGGTTGTATCAGGGAACTGAGCAGCTGCTCACTGGTCACAGGCTCCTCCTGCAGTATTTCTCCATACAAGAAGAAGTGAGGATGAATCCATGGGTCTAAGTGGGCAGGGAACACGGAAAGATGGAAAGGTGCTGGTACTTGCAGTGGGTAAGATCCAAACCATGATAACATTAATTTGCCACAGTGAATCTACACTAATACTCTAAGATTGTTGGGTGGAAGGGAGTCTTGCATATATATGGTAGATAACATTCATATTTCAAGAGAAATGGGGGCGTCCAAATCTGCCAGCAGGACGCTCATTTCACTACTAGTCCAGATATTTTGTTGTTAACAAAGGCCAATTGATTGACCAAGAAAGGAAATGCATCAAAAATTGGTATTGAATATAAACTGAAGTCTCTGCTTTTTGGGTGTCTGCTTGGTTTCATTTTTAAGGAGGAACAAGTATGAATGAGGGAATTTATATTAAAATTTATATTTAAGATTATTAAAGCGTCTTCACAGACTGCAGATATTAATATCTAGACCATGGTAGCATATAATCTCCCAGCAGGAAGTGGTGTTTGAACCATGAAATGTCAGTGTTCAGTTGTAGGAAGAATGAACTCAGGGCTTTGTAGATCCATGTAGGAAAGTTTAAGTTCTTACTTGTGAATAAATATAAAATATTCATTATTGAAGGATATTTTAGAGGGGATGTAGTCTGACAGTAGATGGTTGTAAAGCAGCTGCCCCCTGCCTTTAGAGGAAACACAATTATAAAGGAATTGTAGTGGGTAAAGAAAAAATGCATCTAATATATTTTGAAATAAAAATAAATCCTTAGAAATTAGATATGGCTGTCAATACTCTGAGAAAATCTCTAACCAAATTAATGCCATGATAAGTATATTTGTTGTGGGTTTAGTGGATTTTAAAAGGGAGGCATGCCTAAGAATTTGTAAACACTATTTATTAAATCTGATGGAGAGGAAAATTTAACCATATGGTGGTAAGGCATGGAGAGAGCATGCTCTGGCATGCAAAGCATTTCATTAGCAAAGTTACTGCTCTTCCAAACGCACTCCCTTCCAAGACTGGCATCAGGGAGGATGTCATTCCTCTCATAGATGGCTTGGTAAAGTTAGAAAATGGGTTAACAGCTGAGGCTGGGGAGGAGGTGATGGGGAGGAGGGCTGAGGGGAGGCAGTGGCAGCCCTGGCTCTGCGGGTGCTCTGAGGGTGCGCGGGGCTGTGCGCGGAGCGGGAGCGACAGCGAACGTGAGCTTCACCAAGGGGTCCCTACAGCCCTGCTGCTGCTCAGCTGCCCTGAGGAGAGAGGCAGGACGCAGTGGAGGAGCTGAAGTAGCTTCATTCTCCCTCCACAGGCCATCAGGAGGATTCCTTGGCTTGAGCTGATCCAGCAACAAAGTGCTCGCAGTCACAGCGCTGAGCTCCCAGGTTACCTTCTCAAGGCAAGGAGCTTCGACATTTTTTCAGCTACTCTTCACTTCCCCTCGAGAAACTTGTCCTGGCATTTTTTCTCTTGTGCATTTACAAAAGCCTGCAACACTTTTCCATGGATGCCATGGACACCTGCAGAAGTGTGGGGGGCCTTTCTGTGGATATAAAAGGAAGAAAGGGAGAAAGAATGCAGTGGAGCAGTTTCTCTCATGAGTATGAACATGCACACTCATAGTGCTTAACATTGCCATCGTTCTCCAGGATTCAGCCTCCAGTTTACCTCCTTTCTAATGTTTTACTTTACCTTCAGTTAATCTCCCTCTTTAACCATCTGCTTGTTTAGTGACTCCCAGCTTCTCACCCTCAGTATTCCCTTCAGCAGTCGCTGCTTTATTACACCCTGCTTCTTCCTGCACCAGAACCCCATCTCTTTCCAAAAGCAAGGAGCAGTTAACTGCTCAGTTGAGCTGGCTTTGGTATTGTATGAGGACAGGTTCCTAGAGCTGTTGGTGTGATTCCTAAAGCCCATGTCCAACCAGTTTCCAGACTATGACTAGCCACGGAGCCCTTTTTGAGAGCAAGGCAACCACCCATAGACACGCTTGGATCGTGTCACAGCTGAGTTGCTTGAGGAGGCTTGCAGCACTGCATCTCATTTGTTACTGGAGAAACACATTGAGGAATTTATAGTATTTCTAATAATTGATATGATAAACTTCCATCAGCAGATAATCACAGAAAGGGTAAGACTGGAAGGGACCACAGTGGGTCACCTGATCCAACCTCCCTGCCCACACAGCTTCATCCACAGATTCCAGATTCTGATTTTTGTGTGAAAGCCTTTAGGGAGGGCCTTGGTCACCTGGGCCCATGAGCAGTGACTACATTGGAATTCAACCACCGACTTTATCTATGTTTTCTCCTTAGTTTTCTGTGCCTGTACTAAAAGGCAGGGCAAGGCTGTGTTCCTAATTGCACTCTGTAATTTCCAATCTGCTGTTTAAGTGGTGCAGATAAAATAGAGAAAAACTAAAATGGAGAGAAGCACAGCTTTGCCTAAGGCAGTCTGCTGAAGATGAGGAAGAATGAGGCACTGAATAAAAGAAAATAAAAATTGCAGGTATTAGAAAATTGGCCAATGAAGAGGTCTTGAATTCCAGTTGTAAAAAAAGGGAAAGGGCTTTCATGATTTCCAGTTTCAGTGTGGTGTCCTGAGGATGAGCTCTGTGTATTATGGTATATTATCAAGTTTGAACAGTAATTCTACTTGATTGTTCCTTAAAAATTGCTATTGATGCTTTTGGTTAACTCACCTTTTCACAGCTCTCCTGCTACAGAGCCCGTGGCTGTGAGGAGAATACTGAACCATTCTCAGGATTGCTACTGATTTGAAAACTGTCTCTGTGGATCTGCAGAGATGACAGAGGATGGCCCTTCCATGATCCCTTTGCAGGAATCCAGGAAATACATTAGAAATAGTAATACAATTCCTAAAAACATGTAAAATTCTGAGAGTAGGATTGTTTTCACTCCAGAGCAAAGCTGTGAGGTTTTTCTGATTGTGCCTAGGTAATTCTGTGCCAGGCACTCATGTAAAGGGAAGCTTCCTTGTGCTCTGGGTAGGGTGGATGGGCTCAACATCATTGCCGGTTTTGGAAGGAGAAGAGAACATACGGTTGTCTACTGGAAATGGGACTTTTGTCATGAGGAGTAGTGTTTGTTCCAACCAGCACATCAAGCTCAACCTTAGGCTGACCCAGGATATGTGGGTCAAACCAGTTTTTGCACTTCTGGGAGTTTTTGGAGCTGACACCTTTAATATCAGAAGGTCCAAACATAGTTTGACCATATAAAACGTGATTATATCCTTTTCAAATTCAGATTGGGGAAATATGAAGTGCCTAATCTCCTACTTTCTTCATTAATTGTAAATTTAATTTGTAAACAGCTGCATGAGTTAGAAATTCCATCTCCTGTGATGAATACAGAACAATTAAGGTTATAAGTAGAAATAATTTATGGGATATGTCAAAAGCAAAAATAGATTTACATAGAACTGTATTGATTGAAATGCAATTTCATCAATCTGGAGGATGCTCTGGACAGTATTCAAGGAACCTGGAGATGAAAAAGATGGGAAGACAACACAATAAACTGAACATCTTCATTTGTGAGGCAACTAAAACGTATCACTGAATCCCAGCTGCTAAAATAATTCTCTCCCTTCTCACACAGCTCCGCAATACTGACAAATCTAAATATGAAGAAGAAAAATGTCTGCAGAAGGCTGTTATTTTGCTGCCTGAATTGTGTCAAGGAAGTGTAAATATAATCACATTTTATCCTCCAATCTGAAATGGATTTCAGTTGCAGAGATCACAATGTAGCTTGCCTTGATTGATAACAACTCCCTTGTTCCCATCAATAATACGGTGAGGTGGGGAGGAAGAAGAAAGGAGATCAGCTCGTGACAGAATTACTAGGCAATTCACTCAAAATCCTGTATCTTTATTTGTGCCAGGAAGGGAGAACACACCCCAAAGGTTTGTGGTGAGAACCAGACCATTCTAAGGAAATTCCTTCTACAATTATTCAGATGCAGAGGCCCAAGCGGTATCACGGGATACACACAGCAGCGTTATCTCTCTCAGAGTGATCCATGAGAGGCTTAGAGTTTTCTTGGATTTGTTATGCACAAACTAATTCTGGCTGATACTTCTTGGTGCTTTCAGAAGCAGCTGACTGCAGGTTGGTAGAGATTCAAAGCACGAGCTGCCTTGGTCAGCTCTGGAGTGGATTCTTGCTCCTGCTGGTCCACAGCTGACTGTAAGAACCCGAGCTCTTCCTCCCTTGCCTACTGCAGCCCTCCAGCACAACTGTGCTCCCAGAGTGGAAGTGTCTCTTCTGACCCTGGCTGGGTGAGCTGGATCCTGACCTGCTCTCAGCTGCTCATGCCACCTCCCCAGTAGAGAACAGCAGCCCTGTCCCTCTCATGGGCACTTCTGTGCCAGCAGCACATGTGCCAGTGCTTCCAGCCCATCCCTGCTGGAGCCAGGCTGGCTCTGACAGTGCTGCCAGCAGGGCTGGAGGGCAGGAGCAGCAGTGGAGGGGTCCAGGCTGCTCCCAAGGAGCAGCAGCATCCCCTGGCAGCACAGCAGTGTGTGAGCAGAGCGTAGCCCATGTGGTCTCAGCGCCCAAGGCTGCTCTCCAGGCTGGTTCCTCTTCTGCAGAGAGCAGTGTCCTCACAGCTCTGGCTGCTGAGCAGGACATGGGGCACTTCTGGTGCTGTGCAGAGCCAGTGCAGTGGTGAGAGCAGACTGGGTGGGCTTCGGTCTCCTTTGGTCACTTAGTTGATTTATTGGCAGCTGGAAACAGTGTGACTGACAGCTTAAGAGAACAATGGAAAGATGGAGGAAGGAATTGCTGGTGCTTGTCTGACTTCTTCCATGCGTGGTCATTCAGTGAAGAAATGGCTGATGTTTGGCACATCTGCAGCTTTAGAATCTTAAATGAGTCCATACAGTGCCTTATGGATTTGAAATTAAATCCCAGACTGGAGCTGTCTCCCGGTTTTCTCTCATTCCAGTTCTTCAGAAAATGAATTCCTAACCTGATCATCTGGCCAGCAACTTAATTTTATCCTTGTGTTTCCTGCTCACACAGCTCCATCCATTTCCTCTGCCTTCCCCAAGCGTGACTTTGCAGTAGCTGGCAGAGCTGTGTGAGGGAGCACAGTGTGTCTGAGCTCTGATGACTTGGTAGCCAGCCAAAAATGACGCATGTGGAGACTCCCCTCCACAGCTGTATCCTTTTCAAAGTGATGTTTGTAGCAGAGAGCTACAAAAGTGCTATTATGTTGTCTTGAGTGGCTATGTGGGTTGCATTCTAAGAGCGGGGATTAAATTTTGCCATCACTGCCCATGAGCAATTTGCCATTGTGCAGCGAGCAGCTTTCAGAGCAGGTTATTATTGCTGTCTGCATGGCATGAAACCTGAAACAGGACTCCCAACCTTGGAAGAAAAAAGATAATCCCTTTTCCTCTATTGTTGGCATTACTGTCTTGGAAGTCAGAGAAAAGCAGCCCCCCTTCTCCTCTGCTAATGATCCTGTGCACAGTGGTGTTGCTGTGTTTGCTTCTGCTGCATCCTGGGAAATGCTGGGATGGATTTGGCTGTTCCCACTGGAGGGTTCCAGCTGATGGAAGGCCTTGTCTGCCCAGAGATCCCCATCTGTGCACAAATGAGCAGTGACAGCCAGTTCTGGGGACAGGAAGTTACCCAGCAGGTTACAGTGAGCAGAGCAAGAGGCAAACACTTTTATTTTTATTATATTAGGGGTCAGACATAATAGTGACAGAGACTGGCTTGTTGGAACAGAAATTTCTAAAGAAAAGAGATATTTATCACCAAGGGCTGTTTCTTCCATTATTGTTTTCTAGGCATGGCCAAAATTTTAGCAGCTCAAGATGCTTTGAATTAAAGCAAACCCCATTCCTTTCCTTTCCTCATCGCACTCCATCTCTCCCCCCAGTCACAATCCAGATCACAGAGATGCTCACCACTGCCTCTCAAATTAGCTTTTTTTCTTTCAGACATGCAAAAAAGTTACACTTGAGTGCACACTGTATTGAAGAGGTACTACTATATGTTTGCACTTTTCATTTTTTCCATTTTTTTCTAACTGTTCATAATACTCCCAATTAACCCCAAATTTCAATTCTTTGCCTCATTATATAAGAATTCAATTGATTTGAATTCCACTGAATAGTTGACTCCCACAGAATAACTTCATATCTGTCTTAAGTACCAGCTTGATACCAAAGTAAATTTACCATTAAAATGAGTTCCAGTCATTTTTTCTTTGCCTCATCTTCATAATGAAAGAGAACTTGGCTCTTTGCAAAACAAGTGCTAATGGAAATACGGTGGCAGTTGTGAAGCCTCCTATCTTATCTCAGATGAACCCTGTCCTCTCAGGCCTCCTGTGTGAAGATAAACTCCCAAAACCCCAGAAGATGTCCTGGGAAGATCTGAAGAAGGCCACCTGTGTGGATGAAATTGCTTCAGGAATCAGAGTTTTCTTTCCTTTTTTCTGGATCCACATTCATTCTATCTTATAAAAAGTCCTCTTTGAGAGAAACGATTTTATTAATTTTTACTCTAAGGACCTATACCAATCTCCTTTCTGAAAAGAAAGGGCTAAAAATTCAAGGCTTAGGGGCAAAATCACCTTCTTAGAACATGTCCAGACACAGAAAGAGGCTCAGTGAAGACTTGATTTTATTGTTCCATGTTTTCCCTGGGGTTGATCTAGTGGTGCTGGGAGCAGTGCAAGAATCAAAGCAGTCATTGTATCTGTGAGCATCACA
The DNA here is from genome assembly GCA_013398055.1 of Ifrita kowaldi. NCBI lineage: Eukaryota > Metazoa > Chordata > Aves > Passeriformes > Cinclosomatidae > Ifrita > Ifrita kowaldi. Next base: position 119,934 of record VZRS01004052.1, on the reverse strand, counting down.
GGGGATGAGGTTGAAGGCATCACTCTGCCCAAGGAAATGTCAGGGCTTCTGGACTGGGATCCTGCACCTGGGCATGGTTTGCATGAGCTGGTGAAAGGCCATCTGCTAACCTAGTCCACATTCCTCTGGTCTAGAAACTATTTGTTTTGTGAGTCAGAATGTCCCAGTGCCAGATTCCTCCGGATATCTCTCTCTTACTTCAGCGTCCAAGAAAGTATAAGCTTTGGCTGAAGCTTTTCCATGGATGAGGCCTTTTCAGCCTGAACTGCCCCATGAGCTCACACAACAGGCTCTCCCTTCAGCACCTTCACGCGATGTTGGTCAGGGCCACAAACATGATTTCAGAGATTCATTTTCTCTGGGGATTCTGCCTCTGTCAAATCATCTTTAGCGGGGCCAGTGGATCCAGCACGTGCTGGGGGAAGGACAGGCAGATGCACACGGAGCCAGCCAGCACGGGCACCTTTGCAGCACTTCCATAGGAAACAAAGCCACAGCAATGCCGGATTGGATTGACCTGCTGTTTGAGAAGGTTGTGGAATTTAATTAGCACTCAGAGAAGCACTTGGCGAGCTTGGGACACAAAAGCATGATTGAAGTATCTTTGTTTCCATGCTAGTAAAATCTGCCTGAAAATTAAATAACCAAACGGCTTTTCTGGTCAACATTTGTTGGTGAAGAAGGGCAGTGGTGGAGGAGGGACATCCATGGGTGCCGATGCCTCTCTGCTCAGGCTGGGGCTGTCAGGCTGGTGCTGGGCGCTGTCAGCTCCGCCGCGGGCAGCGGCACCAGCCCCGGGGCGGGCGGGGGCATTCCAGCCAGCGCCGGCATCGCTGCGGAGGCCTCGGGAAGGAGCTCTGCGCCGCAGCTTCACGCGTGGCAATGAAAGAATCGCCCTTGCCCGCCTCCCCCGGCCCCTCGCTGCCCGCAGATGCGGAGCTCTCGTTACGCCCTTGCGCAGCCCCCGGCGGTCGCAGGCGCTGCCAGCGCTGCTGCTTTGGAGGAGAGCAGTGGAATAATCTGCTTTGTGCAGTGTCCCTGGCTGGGGGTAAGAGACGGCAGTGCGTCGCGGGGAATGTAAATTGAATGAACATATTGCAGTTGCTGGACACACCTCCGGCTCTCCCTCTGCCTGCCACGGCCCGCCCTGCCCTGGGACACGGCACCGTGTCCCTGCTGCTGGTCCCGGAGCGCAGCCAGGGACGGGCTGTGGCTGCACGGGATGGCAAGGGAGATTTCAGTGGGTTTTCCATCTAAATTTTTCTTTCTTTACCTTTTTCCCCTCTTCCCTTCCTGCGAGCAGATGAAACATGCACTTAATTTTCAGGAAAGTGACTGCTGTGGTAGCAGCTGTGGGAAATCAAATGCACAGCAGGCCCCCATAATTCACAATAATTTTGTGTAGCAGTTTCTGATGATGTGATATCAGGTGAAAATTATCCCTGCTACTTTCTCATGTGCCACATCTTTGAACTCCAGCCTTCTTTTCCACTGGCATGTGTGCCTAAGGCTACCAGATTATTGACAAGGGAGAAGAAGTAATATCGTAGATTTAGTTCTTAAATCTTCCTTGTAAACATATTGCTGGGAATGCACACGGTGCTGCTGGAGACTCAGCAGCAAAGACCATTGTTGTTAGCCCTTTAATCGCCACTGTTTGTATTTATACTGACTCTTTTTCTAAGTAGCATCCATTTTGATCTATTACATTTACCGTCAAATGGGTTAGTTACTTCTGACGAGATAAAAATGATAATGATATCTCTGTACCACAGGATTTTATTTTAAATGAAAGATCTAACGTAGGATATCATGTTTTATGATGGCTCTAAGTTCAGTTACAGTATTTGAGGAGAGGCATCCTCCCTTCCCTGTCTCCATTCCGGCTATGGAGCTGGAGCTTGGCTCAGGGCATGGGAAGGCATGAACAGGGGCTCCAGCTGAATTGACCACCTAGCACAGGTGCTGCAGCCCCTCCTTTTAAAAGATTCTGGGAAATGTGCTTGGAAAAATGGGTCCAGGATGCTTATTCCCCATCAGCCAGTGTACACTTGGAAGACATGAGACCCAAAGCTCCACGTCTCCTGAGGAAGGAGAAGGCCTCCAGGAGTCTCTTGTCCCAGGAAGGGCTTTGGAGCATTTGTGATGAAATCCCTAAGGCTTCTCTAAGGGGCCCTAAGCCCTAAGGGGCCAAATGGATGTGCAGTTTCTTGACATCACATCAAAGGGTCATTTGCCTTCTGCTGGCAGGACAGCAGGAATCTGGGATCAGAGTGTGGGCTGTAACATCAGATTCCTCAGTGAGGTGGGCTCAAGAGGGGAAGGAACACGAGACTGTAGTTACAGAAATATTGGTGAAGGGTGAAACCTACTGCAATCTGAGACATCATTTCCATTGCTAGGTATCAAATGGGGCTGTTACAGCTTGGTTTGAAAGAACATTTAAATATTGATGATGATTCTGCTCAGCAGAGCATTGCATCTACCGAGAGGACCCCGTGAATCTGGAATATTTAATGCAATCAGCTGGAATGCACAATATGTACAGCCTTGTTCAGCCTGTGCATTTAATCACTGCTCTCAAAAGGCTATTACCTGCAGTAATGCTATGCCAAGTCTGAAGTGGGGAACAAAAACTCTATTTCCCAAGGGAATAGTACAGGAGGTTCCTTAGATGATTCTGGTTCCCTTGCAGAAGTATAATCAGAAATAAAGTTGTCCTAAATAGTACAGACTTAGTTTGCAAATGAAAGCACTAAATACTATTTATCTGTAGTTACTGGTTTAGTTACTGTTGGGAAGCCATTGTCTATATTGACTTAGGAACTAAAAAAAAGGTCACTTATTTGGAGACATACAGGAATTTTCACTCCTTTTATAATTAATTCAAAATATCAGTCAAAGATTGCCCCATTAATATATTTTTTCCCTACTTTTCTTTAGGAAATTCTCTTCCTACCAGGATCTTCCAACAATCCTAGAAGACCACATAATGCTATCATGAGCAAAGCACAAAATAGGTCAAATTAGAGAAAACAGTTCATTTGAAGTTTTAAGCTGAAGATCAATGATTAATGGATTCAAGAAAGAAAGACACCATCAGTGCACTTCTGACCTGTTACTTGGAAAGAGAGGTGTGTTCCTGGCACATCAGATGTGTCAGGAGCTTCTGCAGTGGCAGGGTTCGAGTGCCTGATGTATCCTGTTAGTGGAGACACAAACAATAAACAGAATGATAAAAAGTTCAGATGAAATGAGCACAACCTGAACAGACAAAGCTGTGAACTTGTGGCTTGCTGTACGCAGGTGGCCATAGACACAGTTCCAATGGTATAACCCAGCTATTCCACATGGATTGTGGCTCCTGGCAGATTTACCCAGGGGCTGGGTCTCACTCAGTCAGTGCAAAGCAGAGGAATAAGCCCCAGGAGCACCCATAAGCTCAGGTCAGGTAGAGGGGTAGAGCAGAGGGAGACACAGGAGAGGCCAGCTCTGCTCCTGCACTGGCCCTTGGGCTGGTGTAGGAATAAGTGACTCCTGCACATGTGTGTTCCAGGGGTGGGCTCCTGGCAGTAGGACATGTTCCCTTTACCAGAACACAAGGGTTCAGTACATGCTTCAAAACCTGCCTTTTCCCCCAGACCTTCTGCCAGCTGTGTGGAGTGGTTGCAGTGTGCATTTCAGGTTTTAAGCAAGGGTTGCTGAAGGTTTGCTGCTTCTCTGAACTCACTGACCAGCTTTCCATGCACCAGCACCTGGGCACTTCTGGGCAAGGGCCCCACAGTGCTCTTAGAGTGCTTTTAAGCCATTTTGTTGTGCACTGAAACTCCATAACCCCAGAGAGACACTTCTTAAGTGTGGATTAAACCAGTGAACAATACAGGCTACATAGGCTGCTTTCCCTGGTTATAGGGAAGAATGGGCTTGGAGAGGAATGCAGGGGAGACCAGTAGTGATTCTCTTTCCATTAAGAAAAAAAATCCCCCCCAAACCTACAGCAGCTGACAAGGAGGATTTAATGGCTAAGTAACAGCCCCTGCCTGCCCCCCTTTCCATGAATTCTGGGTGCCTTCATCTGGGTGTGTGACCCAGAGCCTGTTTTCACTTCCTGTGCTATTGATTAATAAAGACCAGGATAAGGAGGGAGAAGGCCATACTACTGTAATGGAAACCTGGGGGTCCCCACAGAGCCACACCAGTTGTGTTTTCCTTTCCACTGGTGCTGCTGAACACCCTACCTGGGAGGAAGCACAACCAACCAGAGAACTACAGTGCTGTCATGCTGAAAATAAAGCCTGCTGAATAATCCTGAGTGTACCTGTATTTAAGTGCCATGGCCCTAATTCCTTACAAGCAGGCAGCCACCATGAAGCATGGCTCAGCACTGACTCATCACATCAGCTCCTCACAGCGGGCAAAGACATTAAATGAAAGTGAAAATCCATCAATTTTTTATTTCTTCTAAGAGCATGGCACTGGGCATGCAAAGGTTTATAACCAGCCTCTGGACTGCACCTGGTCTCTACAGGAAGGTTTTTGAAGAGCTGAGACAATGCGTTCCTCCAGAGCTAAATGCAAATGGCAGCACTACATCTCCAGTGCAGGAGGAAAGGAGTTCACAGGGAGGTGAAGCTGCTCCCCCACGAACCACTGATCCTCAGCCACTTTTCCAGGTATGCTAAAAGTAATCTCTCACACTCCCAGGCAAAAAAAAGGAAATTAAAACCAGCAATGACTTGATCCAAATGCAGGTCATTCTTACACTGATCTGGGGTCTCGTATTTGTGAGCAACTGAACCCAGCTCTGCTGTACAGGTGCCTGTGACAGCCATTTCAGGAGCATGAGACCTTGCAGAAAGCCGTTTCACTGTCTGAGATAAAACACCCTCCCCATTTCATCAACAAACTCTCTTCCCGCAGCGAGTCCACCCCTAAACCACACCCACCCCCGTACCCCCCCAGTACAGTCAGCCCATGGGCTGCCGTGACCCAAATTCAGCGCATTGGGGCTGGGGAAGTGGGAGGAGGTGTCCTGCCCATACCTGGGGGTGTGCTGGGAAAGGTAGGATCAGGCAGAGCTTTGTTTTCTTTCAGGCAAAATTAAAAGAGCTACATTTAGGAAGAAGAAACTCTAGGATAAAAAAAAAAAAAGGCAAATAATCCAGAAGTGGGGGGGAGGGGGAGAATATAAAATGCTCTGGTTTTAATCAGGAAAAGCAATTTAGTTGCAGTTTTCTGCATAATTCTGCTGAAGAAATAAATTATGCAGAAGAATGTGCTTTTCTCCTGAGGCTAAAAAAAGAACAAGTGGGACTCAGGGAAATGCCTGGGACTTACATGTGTTTGCTATTCAGCTGCGTTTTTTGACAATTCCTTGTAGGTTGAATGGTTTATCCTGTAAGCTTCAGCCCTGAAATGGACTCCTGACAGGCGTGCAGCAGCAGTGCCCTCTCATATGGGAGAAATTAGTTTTCTGTTCTGTGGCATGGGAGCATGTGGGAAAAGCCTTTTCTGCTCTTTCTGAGGCTGTCGGAGCCCCTCACATCCATGGTGGGGCAGCTCTGCCCCATGGGCCTTGCTGAACCTCCTCCCTCCCTGAGCTGCTCACTTGGGTAGATGTGACTGTTCCGTGGGATTAACTTGCAGGATATGGAAACCCTATCAAAAATAGATGATGATTGAGGTAAGGTTGGCTTTCCATTGCTATGCTAAAGGGATAAAAAAGCTGCAGTTTTTATTTCTTGGATGTTTGGTGCAACAGTTTCCAAACTTATGACATGAAGAAGTGCTTTTCCTGAAAAGAAGAAAAATCCAAGCGCAGAACACTGAAGCTTTGGGCTCCTTAATGAGAAGAACCTAAATTTTAAAATTACTTATTTTCCACTGCAATGCTTAGGTTTGGGACTTCAGAGGTCAAAGCCCTCAGATATATTGGAAAGCTTTTATTCTAAGCTTTAAAATATTAATTTAGAAATCCTTAAATGCAAGATCCTCACAAACTACCCTATCAAAGTTTTGTTGATTTTTCATTTTAGTTGATTAAGCACAAGTACAAAACTTGTGCATACAGTGGGTTTTGCAGGGGGAAGTACATATTATCCTTCAAACTTTGGGTTTTCCCAGTATAGATCCAGCTTCAGACAATTACTGAGTCCCTCCTGCTCAGTCTCGAGTGGAGTTTAGAAATTGGGAACAATTGTGAAGTTTTTAGCAGGGGGCTCTGAAGTGGCTTGGCTTGGGCTGTGCAATCAGCTGTCACCCACATGGGGAGGTGGCATCAGTGACTTGGGGCCCTGGAGATCAGAGTCACTGAGGAGGACACGAGGACAGGAACGGGGACAAGCCCTGAGGCTTTGGAGTGCAGAGGTGTCTGGCTGAGGACAAACTGGATTCTCCCTAAGGAGATTCTTCCCCTGTGGCATCCCTGCCCTGGAGCATGTCTGGGAGCCTGAAGAAAGGTCTGGGGCTCTGCAGAGGACGTGTGTCCCCATGTCCTCCTCTGTGCCAACTTCTCCCCAGTAGCTCTTCATGGCTGGCATTACTCTGGGGTTTGGTAAGGAAATGGACATCAGAGGAGAGGAGTGCTCCTGACTCTGGAGACTTAAATCCTGTCGAAGCCTTCAGCAACAAGCAGCAGTTTCTCAGAGAGAGGTTTGTTGGTATCTCCTGAGGTGTGTGGAGGAGAGGAAAGGACAGCCAGACAAAGATGACAGCAAGAAATTTGGATCCTATTTCCACCAGTTAATTTAAAACCTTGGGCAGGGCCCTCCATTTCTGGGAGGGATGTATTGTTCCCCTAGAACAGTAATACCCAAGGAGGTGCAATACTGCCAACATAATTGGAATTTATAATATGTAGATTCCTTAAGCCACAGGTGCCATGGAAGCTCCTAAATATCATTTTATGTTTGTGGCTATACTGGTGATGTTTTCTGTGGGTCAGGGGCTTATTTAAATGACTCTGTGATTGTGAGGAGATACATAATTTAATTTAATTCCCTGTTTACTGTGAATCTGATTTGATGATGCCTAACAACTGCTTTATGATGAAGAAGACATGCATGATTACAGTTCATAGACATCTCACAGCTGGAGAAATGAGTATTTTTTCTTAGTGATATTTCTGTGAAAACCATAATGCACAAGCTGCCTTCCTACCCTGATGGCTGCAGTTTTGAAAAAAGCTGTGTGCTGCAGGGAAACCCCACTATTTCTAGCGGGGGTAAGAGCTGTGTTTTCTATAGCAGGTGACTCTAATTTTTCTTTCTCATTCTGTAACTGTGTGCAGTGAGTGATCCTGGAAGATGTATGAAGTGCATCCAGGATGAATGACAATGCAGTGGGGACTGGCCTCTCCTTGAAATAATGGCCTGTTTTGTGAGCAGGGTGGTTAAAAATAAAAGAGACAGAAACCTTTTCTGCTTAAAACTGGCCCCCTGTTCTGTGAAGGAGAGTTTATGCTCCTACTTCATATATAAGGATCCCCCACTCAACTAGGGGTTGGAACTAGATGATCTTTAAGGTCCCTGCCAACCCATTCTGTGATTCTCTGTAAACTGGCGGAATGCATATAAAATCACGGATGGAAAATCCCTATTTTTAAAGGAAAATTGAAAAGTAAGACAATTTTTTTTTTTTTTTTTTAATGCAGAGATTTTGAAATGTCAAATCCAATGCTCTACACCCAGAGAGTCTGTTCATATTCTGGGGCAAATCATCTGTTTTGCAGGCTCGTGTGTCTTTAGTTCAAGTAATGAAGACCACTTTTACACATCAATTACAACATGGGAAATGAGTTCTGTGCCAGGTGAACACGCTGAAGGTCATTTGCTTTGTCAGGGCAGTGAGAGCTGTGTGCTGTGCCCATTGCTGCGGCTCTGACAGAGGATGGTGCTCAACGACGGCGTTTCACAGCAGAGGCTCTCAAAGGGCTCGGGTTTGGGACAGAGCCTCAAGCCCAGCCCTTTCTGGTAGTGGGTATGTGCACAAAGACATGATTGGTGCTGAATCAGCTCACTTTTAGGGCAATTTTCCCCTTGTCCTTCCCCCATTCCCAGCCAGGTTGATTTGCCTAATGGAAGCTGACAGTAAACCTCAGCCCTGATTGTCAGATTTCTCTGGAAACCTCAAGGGAAAGAGAGGAAGGCAGGCATTTGAGGAACAAAAATAGCACACATAATGAGCTCCCTTATTTAGCCAAACTGCTTTTTTAATAACCTCGGCTTTCGTTCTCACCCTGGCACAGACAGGCACACTGAACAGGTGGCAGCATCAAGCAATAGGATTTGCTTTGGGGATGGACAGGGAATAGATGGATGCCACTGCTGGCCCCTGGGTTATAGCTTGATCCCTCTGTGGAAATACAGCTTGGAAAAGCCATTGGGGAGCAGCCTGAAAAGTGATCTCTTCCTTCTTAGTACTTTTGTTTAACTTATCTAAATCCTCATCTCTTGCGTGATTCAGACTGGCACGTGCTTAGTTTGGCACTCGGTTGTGAGCTTTGGGCAACAAGGCCAGTCCAGGACAGTTTGTGCTTTTTACATCCACACAGGGAAAATATTTTTTCCCCAAAGAAACCTGAAAACCATCTTTAAAGCAGGAAAAACATGCAGACAAAGCATGTAAATGAAGTTATTCTTCATATACTCTTTAGAAGTTGGACATGACAGTCTTTGTGCCTGTGATAGTCTGTGCATGATGTTATATTCTAGGAAATAGTCTCCTGGAAAAGGGTTGTGTTTTTTAACTGTTCCAGAAGTGTAACTGACAAGCAAAGAAAGAAAAGCTTCTTTATTGACTTCCCAGAGAAAAATACAACAAAAGATAAGACAGAAAATATGCCATATAGCTAGTCAGAAGATATGATGGACAATATAGGGTTTGATTTATTTCAGCATATGTCTGTTCTACCTCCCGGTCCTTGGGTAGGACAGAACTTTTCCAAATAACCCAGAACTAGAGGTGATAAGCTGTACTTTTAGCGTCTCCCCCCTATTAAGCAGACTGTCTGTACCTTCCTCCTCACTTGCTCTGAAGTCTTATTTTATGGTGACCAGTAGACAGTGAGATGTATTACAGAGACATGGCACATCTTTTACAGCAGTTTTTTTTGTCCTAAGGGGTCTCAAAACTATGAAGTACTTGAGCTGTCTGTTACCCTGAGCAGTGGAGACTTGCAGCTTCTTCAGGGGCCAAACTAACTCACACCACACAAGTGTTCGGGCTCACACACTGGTGCAGCAACTGGCTGCTGAACAGTATTTGTAGTTATTATTTTGGTTACTTCAAGTAGGCCTAATTTCATTGTCAGTTTTGCTTACAACAAAGAAGAACTTAAGAGTAAACTTGTCTATTAATTATCTAAATATTTTCAAATGAGACTGATCTCAAATAAGCAACTTGTGTTTTATCCCTTGGTTGCTCAGCTCCTAAATAACACTGCCAACTTTGACTGTGCATTGAGAGATAAATGATGTCTGAATGTTATGGAATGTTAGACAGCAACAAATAAATCCCAGTAAGTTGTCTGGGTAAGGAAAACACAGAGGTGAGGTATAGCACATCTTGTCTTGCCTCAGAAATTTAAATCCATTTACAGTAGAAGTTTTATATTTATCTATATTCCAGAACTGTGTTATCTTTATTTTTTTCTTGTGGATTCCTGTTGCTTTCCAGTGCTTTTAGTTGGTAAATTCAATCCCAGATAGATGCTCTGTCTTAGATATATCAAATCAGGTCCTTCTGAATCAGGACAGGAGCCTAAGTTACTGTACAGGCATGTCTTTAGGGTAAGGTACCCAGCTCAAAACCAGGCTGGGGCAAAGCCAAATGCCAGTTTGAAAGTATTTCAATGCCTTTATGAGAGAGTAATTTACCAGCCTCACAAGAGCTGTTATTGTTAGTTAGACTAAGTGTGTGTGCAGTTGCTGTGGAATTTTCTGCTGCATCAGGTCTGTGCTACTTTGTGCTTTGGGAAGTTTTCTTAATGATTCACCAGCCCAAGCTTGGAAATAATGTCCAATAAAGTAGAGCAGGACAAGTTTTGCACAACTCTTTTATATCTCCCTTCTTTGCAAATGTTTTTTTCAAAAGCAGGTTTTCCCATCTCTGTCCTTTTCTGCCTGTTCTGCTTCCCTGCCCTGTCCACTGTCTTCCCTTCTGGCCAGTACTGCACATGAGAAATGATGAAATAGCTCCTGAGTGACTTCACCAGTCAGGTTCTGCCTTATTTCCATCAAAATTAAACTTTCTTCTTGCTGTGATATGTAAAAAAAGACACCCCCCACCAGCCACAGGTGAGAAGAGCGCACATTAAATCTTCCCATCATTGTGCACTGCTCTACCTCCTGCTGCTTTTATTGACAAGTCTTACAAGTTTGTTATTGAAAGTGGAAGAATATAGTTCTTATTTGTCTAGCTGAAGTGAAGAGGAAAGTCCCTCTCGTCTTCTTAGCTTGAGATAGCCCCTCTCATCCTCTTTGTCTGGGTGTTGTTTCAGTCCTTGTTAAATCCATTACACCCTGGGAGGTGCTCCCTTTTAAGGGGTCTGAAAGCATTTCTCTCTACTGATCTGGGAGATAAAACTACAACAAATGTCACTCATGTAATCTCCTTTAAAGAGCAGAAAGTTATCTGTAAGTCACTGTTGTGGCCCAATAAGGATGATTTTACTGAAGAATATTAGGAGGACAAAGGCCTCTTTGGAATCCAGAAAATAAACAAATATCAAATTTGATTGTTACTTCCTTTCAGAAATTGACACAAAGATTGATGGGTAATAAGCATGTGTTCTTAATTTGCATTGCAAAATTTTTAACACAAACTACAGAGAGCCATCAAAATAATCAGTTTGTTATTTTGTGAGTCATCCTTTTTCCTATTGCCTACCCATGGGAAAGAAGCTATATATCTATAAAGGAACAGTGAGAAACTCTGCTGGAGAACAGCAAGTTAACAGATTGCAGTAGGTATCCTCAGTCCCCTGAGTGGATGCCAGGTTAATGTCTCGCACCAGCTCAGAGAGTCAATGGACAATTTATTCTGTACTGGAAATATTTTCCCTTTTTTCTTAATTTTTGCTAGCAGTATATTTACACGCACACAAAGTGAATTTCAGATTCAACAGATGGACAAGATTATAAAGAAAAGACAGGCTGCAAAAGAGAGCCAAGAAGCTGTTGTCTTTGATTTATGGATTTGTTCCAGTCCGAGAAGCTCAGAGCATTCTTCGATAAGGGCCATAAGTGATTAGAAAATAATGAACTATGGAGACGGGTCAGAAGATGTTGAGATTAGATCTTCATGGCTGAACAGGTCATGAAGATGAACCAATCTGCATGAAATGCTGCCTCTGTGTTGGTTTCTCAAAGCTGTTGATTTATTCATGTTATCTTTACATTTTGCTTCCAAGGACCAAGACATGGGGAATTAAGTAGCCACAGATAGGTACATTTTCACTTAATGTTTCATTAGCTTCTGTATGTTTCTGGTTTACTTAAAATCTGTGCAGATGACTGTTTTTTCCTTGTTCACTTTCTCAGAGATTCATGTTTAAAAGAAGATTCATGAAACATTTCCAAGTGGGGAAAAAATTCTTGGGTTAAATTAAAAGTCTCTTTTGATCTCCCTGAGATTTAACCATTGACAACTCTCAGTTAAAGGGGAAAACCATTATATCTACATTAGCCCAAGGAAATAGTGTTGTCGCTCTCAAAAGTCTTCAGAAGTTTTTCCTTGTAAAGTATAGAAGATCTCATATTAAAACTGTTTCTGTTTATTTCAGTATCTGTGCAGTTGAAAGCTTCTTATTTCACTTGAAACTTTATCACGAGGATTTCAAGCCAAGGTGGTTCTTAGTAGCAGTAACGCTCTTATCCCTCTGATGATCTTGGGGTAGAAGTGAGGTAGGATTAGCAGTAGTGCCTTTCAGCTAATCATCTTCTGCACTCTTCCATGAAAAGATAAGGCTAAACAGCCTGGGATGTCTTGGATTAGAACTGTCTGTGATGAATATATGGAAACTCTAGCAGTTACCTTGGGGTGAGGTGTGAAATGTTGCATACTGACTTCAGAAGACACTATCCAAGTCCTCATTAAAGTTCTTTTATTTTTAACTAAGAATAGATGGAGAAATTTTATCCCTATTTTCTGTTGGGGACATAGTTATACTGCAGTGTACTTGGTCTTTACTCAGGAAATTTGTAGGAGACCAGTTGTGTCTAGATTGCCCAAACCTCACTGTGGTTGCCCCAAGGCCATCTTCTGGCATTTTGATTTCTGCTATTATTTTAAGTAATGTCTTATTCTAGCTTTTCAAATTCCTTAGAGTAGTAGAACTTTGACATTTTTCTGTGTCGTTTGGTCAGACACCAACTTCTGTTACATGATAAACTCATTGACCCCAGCAACTGTATGTTCAGTGAGTCGTTTAGAAGATTTCGATGCTGGACAGCCAGACAACATCCTTGTAGATGTACTGGAAGCACTGTGTTTGTGGTATTGAGGAGTTCAAATTGATAGTCCTTGAAATGATTTGTAAAAACAAGTCTCCCTCTCTCTCTCCTCTTCTAGTCCCAAACCCAGAACTCTCAGAGCTACCACTTGTTTTCTTTGCCATGCAGTTCTTCATGGTTGACAGGTCTCATTTCATCCTTTCAACTTTACTTTGATCCAGCTACAAAAGACAGTGCATGTTCCTTCCCAGGTAGGAGTGGTATCCATCTGTTAAAATAGGAAAAGACTGTGTCTATTCTTTATTGGAAAAAAAATGAAGTGAGAACTTATGGTTTTCTTGTCTTCCACTTGAAAAGTGAAAGTGCTTGATTTCTCAGCGATACCCGGCCATGTAGATGTGATTTTCCCTTGTCATGTGATCGTTCAGATGTGCTGAACACAAACATGGGTCTGCTGTTTGCCCTTCCCAGGCTCAGGAGATCTCAGCCATGTGGGTGGAATATGCACCTTGATGCTCAGGCAGGTGTCCCAGGACCTATTTGAGTTTGTGCCTCCTGTAGGCAGCTTTGTTCCATCAGATTAAGCTGGGATTCTTTCCAGTTGAGGCATCTTGATGCAAGAAGCTATTGTCATTATTTGTCTAATGCTAGCACTGTGCTGGGGACTTCAAGTCAGAACAGAGCTCTCTGTGTTCTTCTCACATGGCTGAAAAATGATCATGTGGTTTTATGGGCTGTTTTTGCTTACCAGACTCCAGCAGTGCTTGTGCAGAAGGAATTACTCAGGAGCACTGGTTTTTGGCCAGTGCATGGAACAGGACATTGGACTGGATACATAAAACTTGCCCTAACTCATGGGCAAAGATCCATTGCACAGATCTGGAGAAAACTTGTAGGAATTTTGCCAACCCAAGTCTATCAAATCACAGTGAATTAATACGGGTTTTCTGGTTTGTAATGGATCCTCAAAGACATCAAAAGTAGTTTCGGGTATGAGATGCAAATGCGTTGACAAACACAGAGGTCAGTTTGCATAATAATTTAGTTCAAGTCCAGACCAAAAAGCCCAACAACCTTCTTTATCCCCCCCATTGTTGAGACAGATTGATGGAGTTGAAAATGTTGTTTGGAGTCATTATTTTAATTTTCGTCCTTAGAGGAGAACTTGGGCAGATTTGGGTTGGAATTTGTTTTCTATAAAATGCTGGCAGTGTGTTTGGATTTGGTCTCTGGTGACTGGGAACTGCTGTATGACGGAGCCTCCCCACCCAGCTTCCTCAGAAGGCCTCCAGGGTGTTGGTGGGATCCTGGGACCCCACCTGCCTGTTGGGTCAAACAGGGACTCCAAAATGCCCTAAAGTATTTAGGCAGAGCAGGAGTATCATTATTTACTTCTATTTGGTTTACTTCAGTCTCTGATGAGATAAACTAACATCACAGCCCCAAATCAGCCATCTTTAATCTTTTTAGGCTCCTCTTCCCCCATGGCACAATAGAAAAAACTTCAGTAATTGCACAGCAACTCATCTTCAGTTGCACAGCTCTGCCTCCCCAGCCAGAGCTGCCAAACTTCCTCCTCCCTGTTACCCAGCCAAGTTTCCTTTATAAGTCCTTTTAATTGGCTTGTTAGTGTAACCTGAGGCTACCTGTCCTGCTTGGCTGCCTCACTAATGAGGCTCAGCTGCCTTTTCTCGGACCCAGGCAGGCTGGAGAAGGATCTCTAAAACCCGGGCAAGCGGATTTCAGAGCTGTTCCCTCCAGTGCCCTGGTAGCCCAGCCTCTCTGGCAGTAATGTCACTGGTGGCTTTTGCACAGGCAGACACCTCATGCACTCCTGGCAGGCATTGCTCCCCTTTCAGACAGGGACTTTGTGCCTAAAAACCCATCTGCTGATAAAACATGCAAATATGCAGAGCACTGGGAGTGGATATTGTTGTGTAAAACCCAAGAAAGGGCCTTTGTGTGAATTAATGGGATACAAATGCTACTGAAAAAAATGTGCCCTGGACATCAGTGAGAACACAAGTAAGTTCAAAGCAATAGTGAGCTGGGATTTCTAGCACCAAACCCACCATTGGTCCTATCAGACTTTTGGTACCTTCTTGGCAATGCTCTTGCTCTCAGCCTTCTGTGCAACACACACTTCCAGAGGGCAGTCAGGTGGCACAGGCTGCTGAGGAGCACTGGGAAGGTTGGTCCAGCTGAGCTCAGTGCCCAGTAAAGTGGGGATGGTGACTTTGGGGGCAGTGGTACCTTCCAGACCTCCCTGAGGGACAGTTACACTGTGCAGTTCTGGCAGCACAAAGGTTTGGCCTTCACCAGCCACATGCAAAATGGGCTCAGCAGCCCTGGTATTGTGCTGTACATGCTCCTTGGAGTCCTGAGGGCTCTGCAGGGAGGAGCTCACGTGAGGTGGGCAAAGCTAGGGCTCCACATCTCTTTCTCCCCTGCAGCTGCTCTTGGAGAACAGCTCTTTTGTTCATCCAAGATCAACAGAGAAGAGGCTGGCAGAGTCCTGGGAGCTGTGTGCCAAACCTGTGGGAAGAACTGGAGCAAGCAGGCTCAGAGCAGTTGTAATGAAACAATTTTTTGTTGGAAAAATTTTATCCCATGAACAGTGTTAAACAGTTTGTAGTGTTCATTGCTGAAATTTAAAAACACGAAGGGAGAGGTCATGTGCTTGCTTGGACTAATAGCAAAACTTTTTCAAAGTAGTGTAACAGACAGCAGTTAAAAACAAATGAGATGATTTCCTTTTGTGTTGGCTGATGATGGGAAGCGCCCCTGTGCTGCAGCTGTGGAAATACTGTGATGTTGGAGTTTGTCAGAGGAAGGTTGTCTTCAAAGGAAGGGGAAGTATCCATGCCAGCTGTGTCTGAAACAGCACCACTCCAGTGAGTCCCATCCAGGAAAGGTGAACTTGAACTGAGAGGTTAAAGGAAGGTAGAATGTACTGTAGGAAATGGGATGGGAGGAGTTTGGCTTGTTTAGTCTGGCAAATCGCAGACCAAGAGATGAGCTGATTGCTGTCTAAAAATACCATATGGGAGTACAGAGCAGTGAGAGAGAGAGGAATGCATTGGCTAAGAGCAAAACATAGATTAACCATGAATTAATCTAGCCTGGCAATAAGACAGTATTTAGCCATTAAAGTAAGAAGATTTGGGAACAGAGCAGCATTAATGCCAGAATACCAGAGACAAAAATACTGCCAGTTTAAAGTAAAGATACATCTGGAAGCATGTGTGAAAGAGATGATGTGGTGTAGTGGCCTCTGCTGTCAGGGCCTGGGACTCAGTGTCCCATCGGGTCCCTGTCAGCACAGTGATCCTGTGTCCCCACATAGCCATCGCTATCACCATCCCAGAGCAAATGTGCACTGGCTGAAGAGCTGTTCCTCTTCAGATGCTTTCTGGTTAATCACTGACCTGTGACCAGATGCTTCTTTGAACCAGAGGGCAAATAGTGCTTGCTAGAGAAAGGAAGTTTTTCCAGTGCCTCGATGTGCCTATAATATAAATGTGCAATTCCTACAAAGGGCCGGAATTTAGGGACATGCAAAGAGTCACTGGATGTTTCAATGCAGAATTAATCTACTTAATAAAAAGTCTTGTAGGGGGTATAAATTCCAATGCCCAAGTGTATAGGTGAAACTATGCTAAATGGGGATTAGGCTGAAGCCTTGAGTAGAAGTGGTAGAGTTACGTTATCCATTGTTTAGCTCTTGTAAGGCTTAGTACATCTTCACTGAAGCACCTGATCCTGGGCACTGGCAGAGAGAAGTTCTCGGATTAGATTTCTTAAGCAGCATCAAAGTCCTCAGGGTCCTGTTATTTCCAACTCTTTCACTCAGTAGCAACCTGGAAGTTATACAGGGCAGGAATTTCATCAGTTTTTGAGTTCCTAGGGATGATCCTGTATTGCTCTTAAGGAAGCTGGAGCCTATCACTCGACAAAAAGTAATTCTGTCTTTTCCTGCCTGTCCTCTGGGGTGGAGGTTTTGGTTCTTACTGTTAGAGAAATACGCACCAGCCAGATCTGCCCAATTCAACAAAGCTGCCAGGGCAGGAGCCTCCTCATGTCCCAGCTCACACAGCAGGGAGTAGGGGTTGGCCTGAGCATTGACACCAGAAACTAAGTTCCCATGGCCTTCAAAAGTCTCACAAATAAAAGCCTGAGCCACATCCCAGAAGCAAAGAGCACCCCCTCGCTGCTGTTAGCAGAGTAGGGGAGGTGCCCCACATGCCCTGGGAATGGCTCATACAGCAGTGCTGGTGTCCCCACCTGGTCACTGAGGTGTGGGCTCTGCCACTGCTGCTGCGTGTCCTCTGCCAGGGCAGCTTCCTGCCTGCCATCCAACGTCTGCAGAACCACGCTGCTAAATGACACGCAGATCGGGGCTAAGGCCATGATCATTTCCCTGGGTTTTATTTTTGGGAGTTCTGAGCAGATCTGGTGCCCCAAAGGCTAAAGCTGCTCCTGCCTTCTGGGAAACTCTAGTGAAAAGTAATATCTCATCTCCAGGAGAAGACAGCAGTCGCAAAGCGCAGCACAGCAAGCACTGGCTTTCATCATTTCGGCAGACACATCATTTAAAACAAACACTGTATAAGGGCTTGTAAAATAACAATACAAAGCAGCTCTTAAATTTCCCTGGTGTCACACCAAGCCAGTTACACTGGCAAGACTCCAGCTTTTAAGGTGCACACCATGTGAAAGTGTCTCGCTGTGGACAAAACTGGAAATACAGTCCCAGCATTTCATTCCTCCCACATCATGAGGAGACAAGTTTTCCCCCTGTTGCAGACAGGAGTCACACTGAAATCATGAAACAATTTACTATGGGGCATGGTCCTCACCTGTACCAATCCTTCAGCTCAATTTTCTGAATAGTTCATGGAACGGGGAAGGTGAAAATCCACAAGGAAATTGCCTGAGTGATCCACAGTGGCTGGTGTTGCCTTTTCTGTTCAGGAAGTATTGAACTCCAATACCACTGCTTGGCTGTGGAGGGAAGTGCTGTTGGCTGAAAATACAGTGTCTGGGATATAAACTCATCTAGTTTCTAATGTGGATTAATTGCAATAATTTTCAGCTGGATAGAATGTCCTCCATTTCCATCCTAATGTGTTCACCAGCATTACTCCTAAGCCTTGTGTGACTGACACATTTGTCTGATGGATGACTTGCTTATTCCACACATAGAAATCACCCGTCACCCGAAACCAAAGGAACAATGACATTATTAAATTGCAACAAACCTCCTGCCCTGGACTTTCAACCCTAGATGGTAAGGTTTCCTCTGAGCCCCGTGGGAGTGCTGTCAGGATGTCCCTGTGTGCTCTGGACACCGCAGTCTTGTGCTCCGGTTTGCTGTGTCCCAGCCTCACACAGGTCTCCCCACTTTTCTCTTACTGACTTTCTGCTGCCACTGTAAAGATTTTGGGGCTCTTGCTAAGCAGGGATTGGCCCTTTTGTGAACACCTGCTGCTGCAGAGAGACAGGTGATTGTCTGTAAGATCAAAATGTATGCACTCATAGTTACTTGATCACCTTTGATAGTTTGCATTTATTATTATTATTATTATTATTATTATTATTATTATTATCATCATTACATTATTACAAATTTCCTCTTTCTGGAATGATGCTGAACAATTTACTGTTTCAGACCTGTTCGGTTGTCTGGTAAACTGAATCTAGTCCTTACACTGCTTTGCTTGTGTTGAAACGGATTTGCCATTGACATGCTGGGATATTAGGTGGACACAGGCTGCTTTGGAATGGCAGCATTTGAAAAATCCTTATGTGCATGTATTACTTGGTGGCGTGTTTCTATTCATTCTTGTTCTTTATAGGTGGTGGAGTAGCACTGAGTAGCCTCAGGGATGGGTGGGGAGTGTATGAGAAAAGATCCTGAGAAGTAAAAAGAAAAAGCAGCCCTAGGCAAGGCAGTATGACTTGGGAATTCTGCTTTTCTTAAGGGATAGAGAATATGTAATTTCTAGATTGTTTACCTATAGCAATTAGTCCTGTATTGATAGAAGATTAATCAATTCTTTTTAGTGACACTTCACTAAGTTTTGTTATTTTCCAGTACAGTTTGATGGGTGGAATGGACTTACCCCATGTTAATCAAGAAGACCCATCACTGTGCAGTCACTGATAAGCAATTATCATGTAAAATAACAGCAATGAACTCAAATTGCCCCTCACTGCCCATCACTGCTCTGCTTTTTATAGTAATAATATAGTCCATTAAAACCTACAATCACTGTAATGTTTATGCATTATTGGGGAGATAAATTGCATAATTCTCATTTTACAATTTAAATGTAATTAGTAGCTTACTAATGACTAAAACCTGAATTTGCTAGACTATCAGTTTTTCTAACACTTGCCAAAATTATAGGTAATTACTTAGAGCTTACAATAATTATAAGTCCATCTTTTAAATAATTAATGTGCACTTTTATGGTACAAAACAGCCAGTAATCAAACGACCTCTGGCTTTTACAGCAAGCCCATGCAATTAGTCTTATTGTGTAGGTCTATAGAAACGTTCCCATCACAAGAGTCTGTTAAGTTGGCAGGCTTGATAGTGATGGCTGTTGTGTTTTATGGTACCAGACAATGATTAACACCCAACAGCCTTTGGAGATGTGGGTAAGGACAAAATCTGAGTGCATTTCCTGAGCCACAGGATGCAAATCCAGAAAAGTAATTACAGGTGAGTGGAGTTTGCAGTTAAGTTTTCTTGTCTCTTGGACTGTCAGATATTCTGCTGAGGGGATTTTTCAAGTCCATTCATCTTTTGCATCATGTGACTTGAATCATTAGTCCAAGAAAGAACTCCCTGTCCTGGGGGGCCTGTGTGGTATTAAACTAATTTAATTTTTTTTTTTTTCTTTTGGTGGTAGCATCTTTCACTGCTGCTCCAGGGTAGATGCTGCAGAATCATAGAACCAGCAAGGCTGAGACAGACCTACCAGATCATCCAGTCCAACCACTCACCCAGCACTGCCACTGGATCCCTAAACCACGTCACCCAGAGCCAGATCCAGATGCCAACATGTCCAAAGATGGTGACTCCACCACCTCCCTGGGCAACCTGTTCCAGTGCCTGTTCCCCTTTTCAACAGTGACACCCACTTTCAACAGTGAAAATTTTCTTTCTGATATCTAATCTGAATCTCCCCTGTCTCAGGTAAAGACCATTCCCTCTTGTCCTCTCACTGCAGGCATGGCAGAAGAGATCAGCCCCTCCTCACTACAACTTTTCAGGCAGTTGTAGAAAACAGAGAGGTCCCCCCTGAGCATCCCCAAGACTAAAGAGACCCAGCTCCCTTGGCTGTTCCTCAACAGACTTTTCTTCTGGACCCTTCATAACCCTCGATGCTCTTCTCTGGACATGCCCCAGCATCTCAATGTCCTTTTTAAAGTATGGGGCCCAGAACTGGATGCAGCATTTGAGGTACAGCCTCACCAGTGCCCAGCACAGGGGGATGGTCACTGCTTGGTCCTGCTGACTACACTATTCTGATACAGATCAAGATATCACAAGCCCCATATAAATGGTTTTTTTTTTCCTCCATAGTCTCAAAATTTAATAGAATGTCAGTGGGAAATAGATACCTAACTCGTGAAGCCCAGAGGTGTCTGCTCCCCAGATGTACCTGGCCCAAATTACCTCAATTCCTGCGCTTGCCGTTAGCCAGTAGTGAAGCCTTCTTGAGACCTGGAGGCTCTGTACAGAAATCAGAAGGCACAGGACTAGCTTGGTTGGCTTAATTTGGGCCCATGTGCCTGAAAAGCTTTGTAAATTCAGCCCTGTTTCCCAGAGATGCACCATGTCCTTTCACTTTGCATTTTCAAAATTAAAAAAAAACCCATCTTTATTAGCCAAAGCTGGTAACAGTAGTTATTCTGGTATTTTCTGTCTTCTCTTCAAACCTGTCTCCGAGACAAAATTTTATGATTCTATTTTATGTGAAGAAACAAAACAAAAGAAGAAAATAAAGTAACTCTGCAGAAGGCAAAATCAAACCTTAAAATCTGTGTCAGTGTTTCTGGGGTCAATGTATGGATCTCAGCAGTGGAACTAGCACAGTGTGGGGGGCTATAAATACAGTCCTGTCTTTGGAGTAGTGTAAGTGAAGTGTTTCTGTCAGTCTTGTTCTNAAGACTAAAGAGACCCAGCTCCCTTGGCTGTTCCTCAACAGACTTTTCTTCTGGACCCTTCATAACCCTCGATGCTCTTCTCTGGACATGCCCCAGCATCTCAATGTCCTTTTTAAAGTATGGGGCCCAGAACTGGATGCAGCATTTGAGGTACAGCCTCACCAGTGCCCAGCACAGGGGGATGGTCACTGCTTGGTCCTGCTGACTACACTATTCTGATACAGATCAAGATATCACAAGCCCCATATAAATGGTTTTTTTTTTCCTCCATAGTCTCAAAATTTAATAGAATGTCAGTGGGAAATAGATACCTAACTCGTGAAGCCCAGAGGTGTCTGCTCCCCAGATGTACCTGGCCCAAATTACCTCAATTCCTGCGCTTGCCGTTAGCCAGTAGTGAAGCCTTCTTGAGACCTGGAGGCTCTGTACAGAAATCAGAAGGCACAGGACTAGCTTGGTTGGCTTAATTTGGGCCCATGTGCCTGAAAAGCTTTGTAAATTCAGCCCTGTTTCCCAGAGATGCACCATGTCCTTTCACTTTGCATTTTCAAAATTAAAAAAAAACCCATCTTTATTAGCCAAAGCTGGTAACAGTAGTTATTCTGGTATTTTCTGTCTTCTCTTCAAACCTGTCTCCGAGACAAAATTTTATGATTCTATTTTATGTGAAGAAACAAAACAAAAGAAGAAAATAAAGTAACTCTGCAGAAGGCAAAATCAAACCTTAAAATCTGTGTCAGTGTTTCTGGGGTCAATGTATGGATCTCAGCAGTGGAACTAGCACAGTGTGGGGGGCTATAAATACAGTCCTGTCTTTGGAGTAGTGTAAGTGAAGTGTTTCTGTCAGTCTTGTTCTTCAGTGCCTCAATGCCCTGCACCCTTCTCCTCCCACAGCCCCAACACCTGCAACCAGGAGTGGTGAGGGCTAATCAATCCCACCTGCCCTGCCAAAATGTTACAACAAGCAAACCACTTAACCTCTGAACCCCAGTTTACCTGTCTCTAAAATGAGAATTATGGTAACAGTTACCACAGGAGGGCAATGGGAGGATTAATTAATGTTTATAAAGACTTTGAGGTCTTCAGATGAAAATTACTACAGTATATAAGTGCAAAGTAATTATGATTATCGTTACTTTCACTTGCATGTATCGATTGTAATTAGTTGTGGATTGTATTGCATTGACTGTGAATAATTTAAAAGCTCTATTCAGGAAGGTGTCACTTCAAATGTTTTTATATTTTGCATTTAGTAATACCAAGATTTAGCTTCTTTCTCCCTTTCCTTGCCCTCTGATAATGATATATCCTACAGTGTTGGTTATTGGAGCCCTGAATATAAAGTAGTCTGTTTCTTATCCTGCTTTCCTTCATTTGAGGAGAAGACAGAATATGATGGAATAGAATTCTATGCTGATTAAGGAGCTTGTTTAACACTGCAGGATGCCCTGGCAGGTCCCTCCTGTGCAAACTGCTGGGGAGAGCCTTGGGCTCACCACCCCCTGGCACTCGGGGGCTGCTCTTAGGGCACCTCCAAACTGCCCACACAGTGATGCTGTAGATGTGACAGGGGTTGGGTGTATCCACAGCCCTTGTGACAGCTGTGTTGAGTGCCCCCTGCACATTTACCTCCTGACTCCACTCCTTATTGAACACACAAGATCCCCATTTACCCCTCTTCTCTGCATGTCTTGCAGCATAAAGGAGTAAGGAGAAAGGAACAATAGCTAGAGACTCCTTCTCTGGGCTTGTGTCCTCTCAAATGCTTCCCAGGTGTCTGTTTAAGCCTGTTTTGCAAGCCCATGTGTCACGTGTGGCAGCTACTCACCTTTGCTAGTCCTTGTAGTAATTCCCTTTCTCTTGGAACTGAATGGATTCAGAGAAAAGAGGTGCACCCCTCAGGTTGTTTCAAGAATCAGCTGCAATTAAAATCAGATTTATCTCCTCAGAACTGGAACAGTTAAGTTAGGAATGTGGGTACCATGGAGATCCCTCCATAGCCTGGGGAAGGAGGAGGACAGGCCAGTTCTGCTGACTGGTGTAGGTTATATGGGGAGCCAGGTTGCTGAAATTTAAGTGCCTCACTTAAATGCTTAAAAAATGCAGAGCATCCAGTTTTGTGGATTGTTCTGCACCTTCTGGATACATGGACATCTAAATTGCTTAAATGTCTAAAATTCATTGAGTCTGGTCTCAGCACATGTCCGCTCACTGTTGGAGATGAAGGCAGGAGCTACAGTTCTGTTCCGTAGTGGTTCTCCTGAAACTCAAGAATTTGCCTTCTGAGAATGTAACAAGCACCAGGTTTTTATGATACGTAAATCCCAGGAAGTCAAAGCCAGTTTGTTTGTTTAGTGATCCCAAACCCAAGGCCCTGGTCTTTGGAGCTTATTTGAGATTTTTGTTTTGTACTGTGAAAGCAGAAGTAATAGTGCTTCTTTAGGCAAACATCAAAACCCAGACTTAAATTAACATCTTTTAATTAGGCAAAGGAGAAATTGCTGTTTGTATTGCATGTCAGAACACACGTGTGGCTAGAAGGCAGCAGCTGTAGCTGTCTGTTCCTTGGTCCTGCTGCAGCGTGTGTGCCACGCGGTCCATGCACTGGGACCCCGCTCACATCCCCTTTTGTGCTGGTGGTCGCTCTGCATCACACATAGGGCCCCTCTGCTGCTCTGTCCTCTCAATGTAGCAGCTAAAGAAGCAGTAGAATATGTCCAATCAAGTGGCATATTCGCATAGAAGTTTCCAATTACTCAGTTTCATAGCCTGGCCTCCCGACTTTAGCTCACGATCTCAGAATCATCATAGAATCATAAAATGGTTTAGGTTGGAAGCAGTGTTAGAGCTCATCTTGTCCCACCCCCTGCCATGGGCAGGGACACCTTCCACTGTCCCAGGCTGCTCCAAGCCCTGTCCAACCTGGCCTTGGGCACTGCCAGGGATCCAGGGGCAGCCACAGCTGCTCTGGGCACCCTGTGCCAGGGCCTGCCCACCCTCCCAGGGAGGAATGGTGGAACACTGTTGTTAACAGCACACCTTGGGGTGGCTTTTGGTGATGACTTCAGTGTCTATCTGTGTGTGAAGGGAGTGTGCCAGGTGGTGCACCACGTTCTTCTCGGGGGTGCCCAGCAGTGGCACCAGAGCCACGGGCAGGGCCTGAGCCCAGCAATTGCCCTGCACAGGAGGCAGAACTGCTGCCCTGGGCAGTGCCCAGCCCTGAACAGGCTGCCCAGGGAGGGGCTGGAGTCTCCCTCAGTGGGGATATTGCAGAGCCCTCTGGACACAATCCTGTGCCCTGTGCTCTGGGATGGCCCTGCCTGAGCAGGGAGGTGGCACCGGGGACCCTCTGGGGTCCCTTCCTGAACCATTCTGGGATTCTGTGGTTTGGGGGTGATGCAGAAGACCACTTGAATCTGTTTTGAGGGAAATGCCCTTGTTTTCCAATGATTAGGCTAAATTTACAATTGGCAATGCTATCCATCACTTCAAAGTACCTTGAAAAAACTCATACTGCCTACAGTCATTTCTGGAACTCATAATGTTCTAAATGTGTTTGTCTCTCGGAGGAAGGGACGCACAGCCCTGTTGTCCTGTTGTTATCAGTGAGGAGCAGAAGCATGAGGAGTCTGTGGAAGAGGAGGTAGTTAAGACAGAGCAGGATTAAGGGAAGAGGAGGCAACTTTAGAAGGGGAAGAAAGTAGTTTGTCCTTGTTATCTGCAGGAGATAGAACAAAGATGTTTAGGTTTTATACTGCAGCTAAGGAGATGCAGATTGCTGCTGTGAGGAATAAATGGTGAGGCCTGGAACAGCCAGCCTTGGGAAGCCCTGCAGCTGGGGCAGTGTCTTGGAAACATTACAGTCAGATACAGTCAAATAACTAGAGAGATTGATGATATGATGTTTTGAGAACCGTCCTTGCCCTGTAAGACAGGACTGACTGGATCACTCATGCTTGGAGTCGCAGGTTAGCTTCTCATTCCAGGACCTGCCTCTTTCCCATGCTGAAAAGTGCGTAATTTACACATCAAGGCTGGGTAGAGATTCACCCTAGGGTGATTCATACAGGCTAAATTCAGGCATCTATTGAAAGGTGCATGGAGCATGCTGGTTAGGGCCAGGTAGTTCAGAAGTGTTTGAAGGATTATTTTTCTTTTTATGTTTTGAATAGCAACTTTGGGTTTGGGAGTCTCCATCTGGTTTTGCTGCCATAAATGTGAGCTACCAGTGAGTACTGCAGTAAGCTTCCCAACAGCAAAATTAGCTGAGGTCAAGCTGGGGACCATCTCTTCTTCCATTGTAACAATAGTCTGGGCACCCCTAATCTTTTAACCACCAATAAAAGAAAGAATCCACAATAAAAAGCATTTTGTTTTCTTTAGGCTTTTACTGGAATGATGAATAAGCTTTACAAAGTGATAACTGAAACCTGAATCTTGTTGATTTATTTGAAATGACTACAGGAAATCAAGATATCCTGCAGGTCTGTTCATACCAATAAGCTCTGAGTTTCTCTTCCTCTGCAGGGAAGTGTACAGTGATAACCTTGCAGGACAGGTTTGGATATCTTGTAGTAACGAGGTGGGCGTGTGTCCAGCGTGCAGCATTGGCTGGAGCTACTTAGCATGCTATGTGTAGACACTGAAGGAAATCAAGAGTTGTTTACTGTATCTGTAAATGTGGATCAATGGCTTGTTAATCCATGCCAGCCTCACTAAAATTAACAGTGTCTGAAAGAATAAATGATTTTATGGTGATGGATAATCCACCTAGAGTAAGACACTATTAGAGAAGATGTAGAACCTGGGAAGGCAGGAGAAGTAGTTCATTTGAGAGGAGAAGGCTGTTGTCAGCAAATGCTTTTGCAGGCAGTTATGCATGTTGAATTACTGTGGAGAGAAAGGGCAGGAACATCAGCTGACCTCAGCTGGCATAGTTGTGTGACTTCAGCAGAGATGCAGGGATTTATGTCTGCTGAGGATCCAGGTCTGATCCAAAGACAAAGATCAAGTCCATGAAGAGACTGCTGATGATTTCAGTGGATTGAGATTTCCAGTCTATAAACTCCCACATCTCAGCCTCCTGAGCCTCACCACCCCCCCAGTATTCCTAAAGTGTGAATATTGCTCTCCTGAACACTGGAGACTACAGTGGCCCTCCTGGAACAGCTGAGCACCTCATCTCCCTGGAGGAGCTTTATTCATGTGTTCTGTCTGTATCCCACTAATACTGTGTTGATATTGAGGTAAGTCAGGGCCAAAGGAATTAGATTAAAAGGTGGGGGCAAGAAGAAAGCTCTTCCTCAGTTCCGTCTAATAGAATTCCTTATTGGCTCATCCCATGGAGATGTTAATACCCCCCACATAAACTTAACTGTGTAAGAATGGCCACACCAGATCAGGCATTCTCCTCTCCAAAAACGTGACCTGTTTTGGGGTGTAACACATGAGTATATTTGGACTTTCTTTTTCCTTGTGCTTTTTCTCTGTGGGGTTTCAGGATGCTGATTGGGCTGTGGTTGTGAAAAGAGTGCAGTGCCATTCCTGGCCAGTCCCAGTTCTCTGCTGTACAGAAAGGAGACAAGTTGTTGTGTTGCATTTTGTAAAGAGAGGCTGGGAGCCCCTCTGAGTTCCTGGCATAAGTTATGAGATAAGAAGAGTATGTACAAGGACTTTTTTTTGAAGTTGCACTCTTAGGAAGAGTAAATGAGAGTAATTCTTTGGGGCATCAGCATTCAGATCACAGCTTCTTGCAGACAGGTCTCTTGTTGCTGTAATTAGGCTTAGTTTACAAAATCTTTCACTAGCATTTTACAAACTGCCTGGTGATTTTTTAAGTGCCAAGTTACCCTTAAGACAAAACCATTAGAGAGTGTGATGCTAGAGGCTTGAGCAATTATAACTTAAAAATCCTAGGTAAGAGTACTTAGCCTCAGTCAGACCCCAATTGTGGCTTGTGATTAGCAGTGACAACCTGTGGCTGTCCTCTCCACCTCCAAAACCTGCTACAACCTCTTCACCAAAAGCCACTGGAACAGTAGATCTGTCTCTTTAATTAGAAGTGTATTAATAAATCCATCTTGTTCTCTAATCCCCACACACATAGTACAGTGATACATTAACACAGGAAGAGACAATTTAGATTTTCTCAGATAACAGCAGCTGTCACTAATCCAATTAAAGGAGGAAATGCAAATCTGAAGTTGGACAAACTGGTCTGGCAGGGAGGAAGGTGACGGGCTGGTGTGAAGGACCTTCTGCACAGCTGAAAGGAGGACAGGGGCAGAGGAAATTCCAGGGGCAGCAGCAGCTCCAAAGGACTTGTCCCAGTGCAGGGACAGACTGTGCCCCACTGCTGTCCCCATGTCTAGAGCCTGAGTGCTTTTGCTGCCATGTACACCTTCAGTGGGGCTTTGAAAGGTGGAGAAATAGCTTGTGCACACAGGGCTTGGTGCAAAACCTCCTTTCTTAACATAGAAACATTAGGGTTTGAGCCAAGAATACCTTTTTTGCAGAAATTATCAGGCTTCACTTGCCAAGGGATATGCTCACATCCTCAGTGGAGGGCCCTCAGGGGGCTACACTACCTGGACAAACAGAAGAAAAAGGATATAAAAGAGAGTTGTACTTAGCTTGTCTGAGTGAAAAATGCAATATTTGTTTGGGTCTTTTTTTGTTTGGGCTTTTTTCTGGTGGTGGTGTTTTTGTGGGGTTTTTTTAAGATGTTGATGGCCCGGCTGGTGCTAGTGCTAAGCAGCATGAGCTGTTGCTGACATCAGTCCTCATCAGCAACAGAGAACCATCCAGGCTGCACCAGCAGCAGCTCCAGCTCAGGGGCTTCTCCCTGACAGGCATCAGGAGCAGATACCTGAGACTGTGAGTGTTGAAACCCCTGACAGACAGATGAGGAGCAAACACCTCACAGGAACCCCCACTGAAGGGATATTTTAAGATCCCTTCCTCCGTTTTGAGAGCCATTGACTTTAGACAGCCATGATGGGCATGTGTATTTCCAACACCTTTTAAAGTCTTTTTGCTTTTCCTTCAGGAGCATCCCATGTCAATGAGTGCTGTAGGCTAATCACAGTATAAAAATATTTCTTTTTGTGGCTTTGAATTTTTGTCCTTCCAGCTTCCCTGACAGCTCCTCACTGATGTGCTGTGGCAAGAACTAAAGGTCTCATACTCCCTTTCCCAAATATTTTTTGTGGTGTGATCCATTCCTGTTTGTCCCCATCGTAAAGCAGTGGCTTACCAACTGGTTTTTATGTATGAAGAGGTATTTTGTTAGTTGGTTTAGCTCCATGTGGAGGATGGGACACTCAGGGCCACAGCCACCCACTGCCAGTGGCAAGAGGGCACAGACCATGTGCAGGGCTCTGACCTTGGGGTGGGCGTTGGCAAGGAGCCTTCATGCATCTTCCTGGTTCCAATTTTGATAAACAGATGAAGGCTCTCTTGTTTTGGTAGTGTTATAAGCAATGAAATGTTTGGGAGAACAGGAGAAGCATGAGGTGGCCTGTCCCCAGGCCTTGCTGCCACCCACGCTGTGTGGTTTTGGCCATTCCACACTCGTGCCTTGTGCTTTAGCCTGAAGCAGAGCAATTCTGAAGGTTTGCCTGATGTCCAACATTGCCTGCGTGTATTGGAAGCAGGAGATCAAAGGAATGAAAGTGCTCCCTTCTCTAGCACCTCAATGATATGAGCAATTAAAGTATGAATTAATCTAAGCAAGAGGAAAATGCAGATTTTGAGCAGAGCTGCTGGAGTCACCTTGAAGTTGTGCCTAGTGCTGTTTAGCCTGGGTGATTAAGGACACTTACAGTCTATTTAAAAACTTGTCATTCTAATGTGAAATCATAGAATTATAGAACTGTTTAGTTTGGAAAAGACCCATAAGATCATCAAGTCTAACTGTTAGCTCAGCATTGCCAAGTCCACCAGTGAACCATGTCCCTAAGGGCCACATCTGCAGATCTTTTAAATCCCTCCAGGGATGGTGACTCCACCACGTCTGGTGCCCGCTCCTGAGCACCCAGTTCCAATGATTGGCAGCCCTTTTGGTAAAGAATTTTTCCCTAATTTCCAATCAAAACCTCCCCTGGCCCAGCCTGAGGCCGTTCCCTCTCCTCCTGTCCCTGTTCCCTGGGAGCAGAGCCCGACCCCCCCCGGCTGCCCCCTCCTGTCAGGGAGTTGTGCAGAGCCACAAGGTCCCCCCTGAGCCTCCTTTTCTCCAGGCTGAGCCCCTTTCCCAGCTCCCTCAGCTGCTCCTCATCAGATTTGTGCTCCAGATCCTTCTCCAGCTCTGTTGCCCAGACTCCGTGGGGGAAATGGGATTGAGTTATTCAGAGAAAGGAAAGGGAGTGACAGGAAAAGAGGAATGTGTGTTTGTGGAAACTGTTTATATGTCCTTGACCATAATAATCTGCCTTCAAAGAGGGAGATACTGGGTCAGGTCTGACCCTTGAGAAGGATGTGAGACTGCTGCTTCCCAGAATGTACTGGAGGTGTTTGAGAGAGACCTTTGGCCAGGACCAGGGCAAGCCAAGCAGGGGGAGAGCTCATAGAGTGGCAGGGAGCTGGTGACTGTGGCTCAGGGACAGCAGCCTCGGCAGTGGCACATAAAAAGCTTCCTAGATATCCTGGCTGCCTGCACTCCAGCGAGCTGCTGAGCACTGCTCTGAGAGAAAGCTTTAAGGAAAGGGATCTATTCCACAGGAACACAGTGGGAATCCTTATCTTACCTGCAGTCCTGAGTATTGTAAAAAGAAAAGCTGTTAGTTCTGTTTCCTATGTAAAGAAAACCTCACTGGGGTGTCCCAGGAGAGGAGGTCTGGGCAGATGGAGCACAGAGATGTGAATGCCTTGGTTGCTGTCACAGCAGTGCTTCTCAGTGAATTTACAGTACAGTTTTTAAGACATTTTCATTGTATGCAGAAAATTTCATTCAATACTGGTCATTTTACATTGTATACTGCATTCAAAACATAAAGAGCTTACAGTCAGTGTTTACTACAGATGGTTGTCAGCTTTGCCAGGCACTAACTCCCAAATCTCTTTTTTTTCCCTCAGCCTGAGAACCTCAGGCATTATTAACGGGTCTAAAATATGTTCTAAAACATCTCTGCTGTGTACTGCTCCTCCTTTCTGGTCTGGCCAGCAAATACAGCAGTGGAAGAACTCAGGCCTGTGGGGACAGTACCTCTTCTCCCCTGGAGGACAGCAGAATTGATGAGTGGAACTCATCATTGGACTGTGAAAAACAGAATATTCTTCAGCTTGAGGTAGACGTTAGTCTTTTTATCCCCTCATAAAACCATGATGGGCAGAGGGTTCATTATCACTGCTGCTTCAGTATTCTAATGTGAGTGAAAACGTTTCCAAGTGGCTGTTGGGAATTCCTGGTTCTGGAATGCCAAACTGAACTTTTTTCAGAAGGAAACATATTTTTACAGCAGCCATGGAGGTTTGGTATTTTCCACCTATCCTAATAAGAAAACTTATCGGAAACAATAATGCACTGGGAGAAGTAATGCTCATTATGCCAATAAGCTGCATGTAAAAATGTTTAATCGCTTTCCCTCAGCTCCATTACTGATTATTTTTAACCGTAACCGTCAGTAAAGATCCAATGCAGTTTCCACTGACATGTGAAAGCTTTTTAACTGTAGCTGGTGCTGAATTAGTTCCTAAATAAACCTCTAGTCATCACTTGAAAGGACTGTGCTAAGTATATTATAATGGAACTCATAATAAACACATTTCCCTGAACTAATGCTAGAGGATCAAATGCATCAGGTTCCTGTGTTAGCCACTGAGCCAAGAGAGGGAAATGGAATTGAAACATCTCTTCTGTCATTTATACATGGGAGTGAGAGACATGCTTTCTCATTATAGGTACTTTAGGGCTGTGTTTAAATAAAACACCTTCTGTTGGCTTGCCCTTGAACTCTGTCCCCTTTGTCCAATTAAGCAGAGCTCTGCGAAAGAGAAATGTTGCTCCAAGCTTGCCCTGCAAACTGTAGAGACTCAGCTCTAATCCTGCCATCAGGGGGGGTTTGAAAAGTTTAAATGAATTGTCTGTGGAAAATCAATTATGAAGCAGACAGGTTTGCCTTTGTGGCGAGTGGAACTGATTCAGCTGTGGAATGCTTCCTCTTCAGAAAGTTATATTTGAGGTCTATGGCAGCAAATACTGGGAGAGAAACCAAACAACTTTCTACTTCATGATAAGCAAAGGACCAGCCAGAGCTGCTTGCAGCCCACTGACTCGATGCTTCAGCTGCTGAGAGCAGTTCTCTTGCTCTCATGTCTCGTGTGCTGATGTGCTCGAGGCGTTCTGGTGAACTCACAGCTCCTCCTTCATTCTGTTATTTTTGTGAAAACTTGAATTTGGTTGATGTGCAAGTTACTGCAGCATATACAATAACCCAGGAAAACCCCAGGTACCAGTGATTTCACGGGAGCCCTTACTTAATAATGTAAAAATGTTGTTGACCATTCACAAATGGTCCCTGACACCACAGGATGTCAGCTATCATTGATGGGAGAACCTCATTAACTTTAGTAACTGCAGAGTTAGACCTTAGATCTGGGTAAGACTTAACATATCTGAGGATGTGAGCACTGGACCTGCTTATTACAGAATATTGCACAGTCTTGATGCTGTCAGAGATCTCCACACAGCTTGATTCCAGCTTTACCTCTGCTAGGAGAAGAGAAAATAAATACAGTATTCAGTGTAGGAAATCACAGGGATACAAGGGAAGAGGAATAAGGAGACATTTTCAGGTATGAATCCATTCTGGATATACCTTTGAAGATATTAAGAAACCAATGTCATTGTGAGAGTGATTAGACATGACCAGAGGACCAGAGAGGTTATGGGATCTCTACCAGTGGAAATACTGAAACTAGACCAGGTCCTTGGCAATCTGAGCTAGCTGAGACAGCTTGGAGCAGGAGGTTAGCCTAAAGGCTTCCAAGGTCCCTTCTCACCTAAATTATTCATTGGTTTTGTTTCTATCCTATAGACAATCAGTAGTGAGAGAATGTATGACAAATAACTATCATTATAAGCATTTTCTGGTTGGCGGTGTACATTTAACACTCTCCACAGCTTGAAGATCATTCAGAACAAATATGAATCCTCAGTGAAACAAGTCAGTGTCAACAGTAAGTAATTTGGTTTCCTATGCATCAGGTATCACCAAGGGAGCAGAGGCAACGCAGTTCTTCAAATCATTAAGTCTCAGGTTTGAACTGTGTATATTTTTCTCTGAAAACCGAGCATTGACTCAGTGTCTGACAATCTCTGAGTGTCCTGGCATGACAAATAAAAGCTGGAAATGTGAATTTCTCTGGAAGACCACCTTCGCTCTGAGCATGTACCAGTCACCTCATCAGCTGCACTGAGCTGTGCCCAGTCTTGGAGAAAAGATGACCTGTATAAACCCAACATCAGAAAGCAGTTTCTGGCTTCTTCTTTCACTTGTTTTCCTTCCTTCCTTCATTATTTCTTTTTTCCCCCCTTCTTCTGGGGATATTTTTCAGAGTTGTGTGATACTTGATGGGACACAATTGGGCAATAAAGCAAAAATTGTTGCAGAGTCATTTTAGTGAAGTGACATTAAAGTTGTCATTTATTTGTTGTCATTTAATTGACAACTTGGATTAGGGGAATGTGTCACTGGATTTCTCCTGCTGGGGATGGGGAAAGGACATAATGTCACATGGTGATGGGGAAAGGAAGCACTTTAGCTTTTCTCCATTGCACAGGAAACATTGTCTTGCCATAATGTTCCACTGAGGCTGCGAGTAGTCCTTGGCTCTACAAAAGAGGAGGAAAACAGTCTGTTTGTTATTAAATCCACCCTAGTTGCAGCATTAGTCTTCAGGAAGCCTTTTAATAAAATATCTGTTCAGAACGGAAGGGTGGTTATGGAGCTGAAGAACTCAGTGGTATTTCTCATTCTCACTGCAGCCTGAATAGTGATGGAGAAAGAGGAAAGGCAGAAGGGGATGAAACTCCACTTTTGAATGGTCAAGCAGCTGCAGCGAAGAGAGATTTGCTTACAGAACCACGTGGCACAGGCAAACAAGAGGTCAGACTGAAAACCAGGAACACAGCTCATCAGGGGAGTAACTGGGCAGACAGTGGGAGCAGTGGAATGACTGGGGATTCACGGAGCACGTTGCAGTTTTTACTTTCCCACATCTTCCATTTTATTGTTGTATAAGGCAGTATTGAGATGATTTTTAAACAATGCAGGTCTCACACTAAAACTTACCACAAGTGATTTGCTCTGAGGTTTTTCAGAGCAGCACCACAAAAATCTCAGAGAAGCCTCTCCCCCCTTGCCACCTGTATTTGTAGGGTTGTACAGCAAATGTTGTAATTACAAGTTGGTACAAGTTAAATTAATTGCCCGCTAGTCTGCTTTTAATTAGAATCAGGCAAGCTTGGTAATCTTCTAACATGTCCAGGAAAGCTGGATGAGCGTGTAAGTGCACCCATGCATTTTATTGATTTGAGTTAAAAATTCAACTCCTGAAATGAAACCCATAAAAACCAAAGCACGTTCTGGGATCTGAGAGTCTCTTCCAGACACAGAGTGCCAATGTTTCTAAATTTCCTTTTCTCTGGATACAGAATAAAACCAAGAATATTTAACAGTTAATACCCAGTATCTTATTTTAGAGAAACAATTTTTAATAATAGTTAGAGACATTGTTTTATAATTGCATATTTCATACCAAGGGTGTAACAGTCACCATCATGAAAGCATCTCTGAGACACAGAGGGTAAAATACATCCCTCCTCCAACTCAGAATGAAATCTTCCCACCAAATTTGAAGCCTGGCACAGAAATAAGGTGGCATTTGCAATATATCTCACATTTTCTGTCATAGTTACTGGAAAATACCAAAGTATCTCAGAAATCCTGGCAGGGGATATTGATTGGAAAACACTGGAGGAGGCCTGAGTTTAAATGCAAGCAGTGTGTATCAAAGGAGCTGCTGACGGTTACAGCACATGCTGACAGCATGGATGGGGCACAATGCAAGGAAGTAACTCCCAGAGCTGGGACAGAGCCAAAGAATGGCACAGACAGTGCAGGAGTTCCCAGTAAGACACGATTAACCCACTGTTGTGGTGAGCCATGGCCAGAGCCATGGTCAGCTGGACCAAGCAGACCAAAAAGTCCACTGGTTTGATGCATCCACAGCTCAAGGGCTTGAAGGTACAGTGAGCACCCAAAAAGCTGTGTAAAACACACTGACCATTGGCTGCTGCCCTCCCCTCCCCTTAAGTTTCATATTTGGTTGCCTTTCCAGAAAGTTCCATGTTCCTCGGTAGTTGTTTGGCCTCTGTTGCTCCTCTCCCCCCACTCCTTCTCCCACTCACTCCAATCCCTTCTCCCTGCCCTTGTAACACCCCCTAACTGATATTTTATTGGTTATTATGTGTTCTCCATGCCCATTATGTAGGGGTATAAAACCCCACGACACCCTCATTCTCGCAGCTTTCTTCGTGGCTTTTCCGTGGCTTTTGTATTCTCCAATAAACCTTTCCCTGCCCCACGCAGAAGTCCCTCCGCTTCATTCCTGCCTCCTTCACGCACCTTTACCACTGGTGGGCAAGGTGAACTCGAGTCAGAGCTTCGCTGCCCTCCTGCGCCACAATCGGCTCCCACCCTCCTCTCTGGGGCAGGTGGAAGATTGCCCGGTGCAGGGCAGCGTGAGAGCACCGCAGCAACCCGCCCCAGTCTGGGCTGGGTTCTGGGCTGGGTTCTGGCCTCCCTGCACAGGAGGCTGTGGGGACACCAGGCCGGGCTGGGCCTGTCTCACATGAGCCATCACAAGAGTCAAGTCATATCTAGCTGAACTGCCTGGGAACCAAGCTTTTTGCTGTCATGCCCCAAGGTACTTCACTGAGACAAGTAAGCACCTTAATATGGATTTAGATGCCTATCTTTTAAGCACCTAAGATCAAAACTCAGGCTGCAGGTTTGATCTCCTGTGTCTTGTGTTTCCTCTCTGCTGTGATGAGTGAACCCTCTCTCTGTGGCTGCTGTGTTGTCCCAGGAGGAGAAGCTGTCTTCTACATCTCTAAAACCCAGCTGAGGTAAGGTCAGGCCTGGCCAGTGGCACAGAGCCGTGGGTCTTGTGGGATTAATCGTTATAGGGAGGGGTAGGAAGTAGGAAGGCTGGACTGGCATGGGCATCTCATTCCCTTGGGTTTTCTGAGACCAAACCCCCCTTAACCTGCAGGACTGGGGACAGATTGCTGATGGCTTTGTGAGGTGACAGCATACAGGAGGGTAGGAGAAAGCAATACTCAGAGGGTAAAATCTGGGGGACACTACTGTTCTGCTGGTGACCCCTTGACTTGGAGGGCCTTTCTGCAGTGTGTGACCAAGGCCCCTGCTCCACAGTCCTGACCATTGTGCCTCTTCATTCAGGCACTGCGAGTCCCCCTCAGAGCAGCTGCATCATTTCCTAAATAGACAGGGATGCCGTGTTACCCATTACTGCTGCTCTCTCCTTCCCCAGCTCTTGGAAAGCTTAACATGATCTGTCTTGTGTCTCCTTTATGCTCAAAACTTTTCAGCAGATTTCTTCTGTTTCTGTGGTGCATCTGCTTGGAGGAAGTGTTTTCTTCTTTCCAGGTTTCTTGTGCCTTTTTGTAAGTGCATTTCCCACTCTGCTCTGCCATATTGCACTGCCAGGCTGCTTTTCTTCTCCCTTTTTAATACTGTAAGTGTGTCTTACCCTCATTAACCTTCTTGTTGGTAAAATAAGAACCACAACACTGATATGTTTATATGAAGCTGACTTATTATCCAAGACTGGAATAACAAGTGTTTCTATGGGATGAGACTGTGAGAAGAAGCATGAAGGACAAGCACTAATTGCCCTTTAAGGAACTCAAGCCTAATACTCTCCTGCTGTTAATTCCTCATTTTCCTGATCTCCACAGTCACGGTAGTAGTGCAGTTTGAGGAGGTCAGGGCTATATTGGCTTAAAAATGATAAATGCCTTAATAAACGGATCAGTACAGCCGGTGTCAAAGTGCAACAAAGAAGAGACAGGCAGCTGGTCGTGCTGGGACAAAGGGCTGTGCTTCGGCCGGGAGGCAGCCCCGTTTCATCTGCCAGCCAAAGTCCCTGTTGCTCAGGTATCTCTTCTTGCCTAATTAAATTGTCTGTGTGCTTAGGTGGAGAGAGATGCAAAGTGCAGCAGCAGTGTACAGTGCTTACATAACCTGAGTGATTTCTGCAGCAATCATTGGAGGAGTTAGCTAATGGCAGGGTACGGCAGCCTCCCGCTGAGTTTCCATTACCTTGTAATTTTCAGCTTGTTCACTGTTGCAAGAATGCCCCTGTCTTGTAATTCCTCCAGCATTCATGTCTCATCTTCTCCAGGCTTGAAGTACATAAGATGCTTTCTGCAGGGGGATTTATTGAGATAAGTTATTGAAGTCGAGCTCTGAGGCAAGCATCCAATATTATGCTATTCATCTCTGAATTTATGTTCCTTCTTTCTTTTGAAGGTCTAATGTAATCACAAACAATTTGTTTTGTATATGTTTAAAAATTCATCATTTTCTTGTACAATGGAAAAAACAGCACTTGTAGCTGATTAGTGGTGGGATTCACAAAACATCTGGATTTTCCTTTTGATGTAATTTCTGTGTGACTAAAATTCTGCCTTCATTTTGAGTGGTTCAAATGAGGAGGTAAAATCACTCTGCCAGAAACTCATTGCATGTGCCCATGAGTCAACCTGTGTAATCTTCCAATTTGAGACAATTACCTTTTTTTTCCCTCTGGCATATTCCGATCATCTTCCTGGGATATGGGAGAAACCCCTTCTGCTGACCCTCTCACAGGGAGGGTCTCTGTTCCTTGGCTCTTTCTTCTCTTAGAGCCCCTGGAGCTCCCTGTGCTTAGTGCTGTACAAACATTTCGGACCCCAGAGCCTGGTACTGAACTTCCAGCTTTCAGTAAGTGGGAGAAAGGTGGTAGGATTGTCCCTGTCCTACAGCTGTGGGTGTTAGTAGAGATTTTAAGGGCCAAGCGCATAAAAATTCCACTGGGTAGCAACTGAATTCAGTGCTTCTGGAATAAACCAGACTGTTAACAATCTGGCCAACCTCACTTGGGACATCTGTGGTTGAGGTGGGAATTAACCAAGCCCTCTTCTTCCGATTCCTTAACCACAAGCCAACCACTTATTTTTGAGGAGCTGACATTTGACTGCAAGCTGAATGTTCAGAAAGAATAAAGAGGCCCCAGGAGCCCCACAGCAGATGAAGAGTCTAGTGCTGATCACAAGGAAGACTACTGGGGTAAAGCATGGGCAAGGTCTTTAGGGCTTACTCCAAAGCACACCAGAGTCAGGAAGAGTCTCTTCGAAATGTCAGGTCAGGAACTTACTACTGCTGTGTCAGATGTTAGAACTGTTGCTGCTGTGTGCTGCTAACATAATAGTGATTTTCTTTTAGGGCAACAAATCACACTGCCCAGGTTGATAGGGAGGAAAATGTGACCAGACAGCAAAATTTCCAAATTTACAGAAATGGTGAAATATCCTGGGTCTGCAAAATCTACTTTAGGGAGGATGTATTTTCCTTTGCACAGGGTTAACAATATTGTTGAACTATTCAGCTGCTCCTGACAAGAGAGGTGAGAAAGCAGCTGTAAGCTCCACAAAGCCACACATAAAACTTCAGAGGAGGGTTTTCTGCCCAAGTGACTCAGCAGCAGCTGACAGCCCCTGATTCCACCTCCTGCCATGTCCATCACTCTGGGCAGATTTGTTCATTTGTAGAGCTTAATCCACTTCCAGCCTAGTGGAAACTTCAGAAATTCAGTGGAGATCTATACCTGCCTGGGATGGCTGTTGTGGGGCTCAAGATGCAACTGACCTCTTTTGGTAAAGGTGTCTGTTTCCAGATAAAGGCATGGAACATTGTGAGGGCTCTCGGGTCACTGGGAAATGCTAATGCTCATCCTGGGATCAGCTTCATCCAGTGGATGTGAGCATGCTCTGCTGCCAAGGCACAGCTGTGTGCTGGTGGGTCACCTCTGCCTCCAGTTACACCTATTTCCCTCATTACTCATGACCTCCTGTATCTATCCTGCTAGTCTGCTAGGTTGCAGTTTACATTCCCGAGGCAAAACCTCATTTCCAAGGTGCATCCACTAGTTACAGTATCCTGAAAACAGGTTTCACTGGCATGGTCCATCACTTGCAGTCTCCAGCTGTTTGATCTCCCCCGTGGCAATCGTGTCAGATGGAAAAAAATTACTTTCACAGCGGAATCTGTCTTTCCAAAAGGGATTTACAGGCAGTGAAAAGCCAAGCTGCCAGTGAAAAGTGAAGCTGTGTGCAAGCTGCTGATGGGGGCTGTGTCACAAATGAGTGTTTTAGGTCACTTAAAGAATCACTGGCAAAAGTATTGGCAAAAGCAGGTTCAATATAAAAGAAAAAGCATGACAAAGTTAATGGGCAAGGTTTACTCTACTGCTTACTATGTGGTTAAACACACAGAGAAAAAGCAAACGAAAATCTAAAATCAATCAATTGAAAATCAGAATCGGCCCAAAAATTGTCTTTGTGAAGGTTGGGGGGTGGAAGGTGGGGGCAGGGAGGTGAAGGATGAGGATAGGTAGGGTGAGGGTAAAAAGGAATATGAGAGACCCTCTGGCTGAGGCACGAGGTTCAGAGTGGACCCCGTTGCCAAACTGAGCGCTGGACTTGGCCAACAGTTGAGGCCTAGAGGTTTAACAGCACTTAAACCTAACAGCACCTATTCAATAGCTTGAGTTAACTTTACAAAGGATTCATATAGAATTTACTGTAGCACAACAGGAACTCACGGGCCTCATTAACTTACAATCTAAAGAATTTAATAATTAGCAGAGCAATGTTCATGGACATTTGCTGTGGCACACACACAGACCTGAAGGGTCTGTACAAGGTACAGACCTGTGAAAGAATTGCCCTCAAATTCAGTGAAGTGCCCACATCAAAAGCCTTTGGATCTTCCCAATGGGCAAAGGGTTGAGCCTTGGGGAGTGGGGGGATCAGGCCAGGATCCATCACTGTCATCCAGCAGGTGCTCCAAGTACAGCAAACTTGAGATTTCCTGAGCTGGGAGAGGCCCCAGCAGAGGGAGGTCGCTGGTGGCAGCTGCTGCGGCCCAGGAGAGCTCCAAGGGTCTCGCTGGGGACCGCTGTTGGCAGGGTCACGAGAGACGGGCTTTAGCCACAGCCATTTTCCAGCCTGGCTGCAATTCAGGTCGGTCACTTCCTTAGCAATTTCGATAATGGAATTGTTATTCCAGGCTTGGTATTCAGGAGAGAAAAAGAAGTTTCCAAGACTTGGTTAAAGCGCAGGAGCTCGTTGGACAGCAGCAGTGCCTGGGAGCTGACAGTGTTTCTGATAAGCTCAAGAGGAGCTGAGCCCAGGGGCTGTTCATCAAGAACGAGGCCTAATGAGCATTTATGAGGTCATAGTACAGCCTGGGGAGAGGGGGGATACACCAGCACAGGCTGGCACAGGAGTCAGGTGCCAGGACCTCAGAGCCATCCAGGTCAAGTACAGTGTGGACACAGTTTCTGAGATCTGGGTTTCTGGCTCCTATGGCCACTTTCTAATGTCTCTCCTGAAATATTCCATCTGGTCAAGGGGCATCTCTTCCCATCCTGTTTTTGGGCTGGCTGCCTGTCCATGCTCTTACTACTTACAAAGGATGACCCAGGAGTTGTGTCAGGAGCCCGAACTGTGGAGAAGCCCAGGCTGGTTCTTCCAGCTTCCCTTGCCAAGCCTTGCTGGCCTCAGGAGGAGCTCAGTTCAGACACCCATGCCAGCAGGGCTGGTAGAAGCTGCAGAGCTCGGGTGGCTCCAGTCCAGCTGTGGCTGTGGACACAGCAGAGGATGGGTTTCCTCATCCCCCAGCCACTGCCCAGCATCTGGGAGGTTCTGTTTCACTGTATTTAGATGACTGAAAGGGTACCAGCTGCAAAACACCAATTTCAGCTGTGAATTTGGACTGTGGTTTTGGAGCTGAGTTTATTTCCTTGTCACTGAATATGTCTGGAGGAGGCTACTTCTTCTACAAGATTTTTATGTGCATATAAGACTCATGTACATAATTATTAATTTTTCTTTCCTTATCTGCTCAAACAAAATTTTACCAAAACCTAAACATATGTTACTCAGCTACGGGTCCAGTCAGTTAAAACTCTCAAAGGCATTTGTGAAGCTGGAACAAAATTCTCCCAACAGTGCAGCTTGCAGATGCACACCAGAAACTACCAGGCCCCATACCATCACCTTGATAGAGACTATAATTACAAGTGGATAATATGGCATAGAATTAACCCATAGTTAACATTTTTGTATAAAAAACTACCAGGAGTCATCATAATCAGTTCACCAGAGAAAAGTAAATTTTATAAAAAACCCAGGATATTTATAATAACCTGGCAATTACAAAATGCTTCCTGCTTTTAAAAAAGCAACCCTGTGTTATGGTCAAAAAGTTTACTTTATATAATCCTCTTTTTGATGAGAAATGGTAATGTTGGCTCTTGTGTTACTTAGGACACCCTCTGAAGTGGTGTCTCTCTGCCTACCCCTGGAATCTGTAGTCTGGGAAATTTCCTAAAGGTTCAGGGAGGCAAAAGTTGTTCTATCAAAGCAGGCCTTTGAGAACAGTAAAAATGTGTGCACCAGGTTTGATCCTGATGTAGATAGATGTCCCAGTTCTACTGAGGGCAACAGAGTTGCTTCACTCATATTTACTCAAAGCTTTCTTTAGTAATTTATTTTGTAGATCAAGAGTATTATTTCCAGAATATGATAAAACATCTGATCTGAAAGTTTATCTCGTTATTTCTGCCGTATGTTAAGCATATTTTGGGATTCTCTGAATGCACTGCAGTTTTACTAGCTGAAATTTATTGTGTTTTAAATGAAGAATAATTTGGAAAACTTCTGCTTCTATGTCAAAGGCTTCTAGTATTGGCCAGATCATACTCTGATATTATTTAGAAACCCCTCATTTGTGACTTGGCACAGAGGAGATCATGTGCACTCCCAAATCCTTTGATCTGAATGTGGCCAGTATGTCCTTCAGCCCATGTGTTTGTCACACTGGGGTCCCAGTGAGTCTTTGCTGCAAAACCAGATTCTCATGTACATCTTCTCCTGGAAGGGGAAGCTTGGAGAGATTTCCATGAAGCAGATGGTGAGGACACTGCATTGTGCATCACCGTGGAGAGCAAACCACAGCTAGCTCTGGAATACAGCAACCCCAAAAGGCAGGAAAATAGGAAAACTCAGCACAGCACATACTGCGTGTGTGGTATACTCGAGAGGCCATTGTTTAATGCTGAGGTCTTTGTTACTTTGCTCCAACATGCAATAAACATCTGTAGGGCCTCTCTTAGGCAGCAGATTCAGAGGATGCTCAGAGCAGCTGGGTCAGAGCCTGCAGCCACCCTGTGCTGTATTTGACACATCTGTGACATGCCCTGTGCTGTATTTGACACATCTGTGACATTCAGAGCACGTGGCGGGTGTGGAGCCAGGCTAGGCTTGGCCTACCGTGGGCTCCCTAGCCCTGAGGCCTCTCAGTCCCTGTCCACTCCTGGCGTGGGGGCCAGGCTGTGGCTGGCCAGGGCAGCTCTGCAGCTCCTGGAACAGTTTTGGAGTTTGCTTCCAGCACCCAGTTCAGCAGCAGATACAGGGGTGAGAAGGCCCTGGGGAGGGCATCAGGCCGGGAGCTCACACGTGCAGTGACAGCAGAAGGCTCCTTCCCCCAGGGACAGAGAATTTGTGTAGTGTCATGTTTCTCAGTGCTGTGTTTTCATTTGCACAGCTCAGTTTATTTGTAAGATAACCCCATCTGTCTCCTACACAGCTTCATCTCCCCACAGCTTCTGGTTTGTCTGGGGCTTACCTGAGGACTTAGGTTAAAGGAACGGTATTTGTAAAGGGAAACAAGTTCCCTGAGGTGTTATTTAATCTGTGTAAACTGTTTAACATGAGGGGTTTCATTCATTTATTTATTCATCCATCCACTTATTTTTTACACCTTCCTGTAAACACATGGCTGTAATCACTGTGAGGTGCTGCAGTTTGAAGCACTGCCCTGGTAAAACATGACAGCTTTTGTCTTTCCTCAGAGCTCCCAGAGCTTCAGATAGAAGAAGATGGAGAATTAGAAAGTGATCTCATTATCCTCTATTGTGCATTAACAAAACCCTGGCACTAACACAGTGAATACAGATGGACATGAAAATAATTGCTTAGTGCAAGTCGGATTTGGAGTTTTCCTCTCACTTTATTATTTGGATGCTGAAGGGAATATTAGTGAATTGTGGCATGGGAAAGTAGGTCAACATCAAACCTGGACTGAGGGGAAATGTGGTCAAAAAGTACAAGACTGACCCTCTTATTGTGGGCAATTGAAAGATACACTGAAATTACAGCCAGAATGATCCGACAGCTCTTCCTCTGCTTGCTCTTTTGAAGAGCTCGGCAGTGAAACTGTTGTGTAGGCATGTCCTTAAAAAAAAAAAAAAAAGGAAAAGAGAAAGAACCCTGTATTGATTTAGACAGAAAAGTCAAATGTTTCTGTTGCTGCAACTGTGATAATAAATTCAAAAATATTTCAGGAGCTTCTGTCTCTCAACATGACATGCCAAGGGGATGTGTGTCCTGGAGGAGAAGCTTCCCAGTGTGGCAGGGAGTGGTGGGAGAAGATTGATGACTGTGCTGCTGAGCCATGCACAATGCCCAGCATTGGGAGGGCTTTGCTCTAATGAAACCTTCAACCCTCTGCTGCCTTGCAGCCCCTGAATAGCAGCTGCCAGCACTGAGGAGAAGCTCGGCACAATGGAAGGGTCAGACTGAAAAAGTGGAACTGGACTTAAAAAGTGGTGGAGATAAGGGGACAATAAGAGTGTAAGAGAAAAAGTGTGGGGGGGGTTTTTTGCCTTTGGTAACAGCTTATTGCAGCATTTCCTGTTGGGGAAGGCATCGTTCTGGGAGATGAGGTTTGCACACAGGGATTTCAGTGCGTTCTCCTGGGGACTGGCCTGCCTATAACAGCTACAGGGAAGGGCCAGAGCTAATCCATCCTCCTGCTTGTCCCATCTTTCTTTCTGGGCCTGCAGTGATGAAGCAGAGCCTCATCTTGTGAGGTGCCATCACCCACAGAGACTGAACACACTCCTCCTGCTCCAGAGTGGGTACAGTTTCTACGTAAGAGAAAAGGCAAAGTTTATGTAAAGCAAAGGAAAGCAGGTGGAAGAAATGAGGTGAAGTGCTGTTGTACCACCTGTCTTCCTTAATATCAAGAGAGGAAGGTAAGCTTAAAACACATAAAACTCAACACTTTCTCTAAACTTCACTGTTCTACAGTTAAATGGACTAAAACAGGATAAAAGTGTCATTTCTTCTCACAGGTAGTGTAAGGACTGTTGACTCAGTTGACTGCAATTTGAAAGAGCGTT
The DNA here is from genome assembly GCA_013398055.1 of Ifrita kowaldi. NCBI lineage: Eukaryota > Metazoa > Chordata > Aves > Passeriformes > Cinclosomatidae > Ifrita > Ifrita kowaldi. The sequence continues at coordinate 76,765 of VZRS01004052.1, read as the reverse complement.
GGTCTGATTTAGCTCTGGGGAACACAGAGATACCAGTTATGGCACAAGAGAAGTTTTGGATTAAGCTGTTACGAACCACTTAAACCTAGTCAGCAAACTGGAAAATAATTTTCCCACCGCCAACCTGATGAATGACCTGATGCTCAGATGGAACCACAGTCTTTGAGATCCAAAGTCCGTTTCATTACAGGTGCATTGACCTGCAAAATGCCAGGGTGATGAGGATTTTTTGAACAAAAGAAAACCCAAGAATTTTAATTAAAAGGAGTCATAGTTCTTCCATTTGCTAATCACATCTCTTTTTTAAGAATTGTCACAAACACCTCCAGCACTGTGGCAAGGACACAGCAACTTATAAAAGCCTGGGGAAAATATTGCACACAGGCTTCTCTAAAGAGACAGGTGGAGCCTGGGCAACCTTTGGTTTCATGGCCTAATGCAATCAGGGAACACAAGATTTCCCTGACCTTAAATGCTTTCACTGGACTGTTTTTTAAAGGAATAACCTTTAATACAACACATCTGCTGCAGTGGCCTGCAGAATCTCTGGGGTTTTTAGGCTAATACAGATTTTTCTTTTCAAGAGACACAGTTTTGTCTGCCTTTTAAATACCTGTGTGCTTTTCCCCTTGAGCAGGCACTGTGGTACTACTCTCTCTGAGCCAGAACCCCCCTGTGGCTCTGGGCACATCTCTGACCTTCTTCAGCACTTTAGCTCCTTGTGCTTCGGGATGAGGGCACCACCACACATCCAGAAGATGTTGGTGTGCCCTGTAGATTTGGCTGCACATGGCCTGAGTGAAGCAACCCGCAGCGCAGGAGGCCGATGCGCTGTCCATGTGTTACTGCAAAGTTAATGCTCATTTTCTGTACATGGATGCAAGCACTGGTTCAAGCACTGATCTGAAATGAAGAGGTGTAAAACTGGGACAGCTTCCTGGACAGCAGCAGTGGTGCCTCAGGTTCCCCCTCACACTGAGATCAGGACATGACCTGTTCTATACTCCAGAGATGAGTGGGATCAAGTGGAGAGCTGATTGCAGTGGCTGACTTTGGTTTGGATGGGACTGAGGGGGGTTTCCTCTCAGCGGTTCCGAACAAAGGCAGCTCCAGACACTTACGTCGCTCAGCACGTTGGAATTTGATTTTATGGATTGACACAGATTTCATTCAACACAGGGATTTGCATAAAAAGGCTAATGGGTTATGCTGTGATAATACAAAAGTCAATAACAGTGTCGAGGGGAAAAAAGGACAGATCAGTGTAGAATGAGAATGCCTACCAGGAATCTCATGACCTAGAGAGGCGAGGCTGGGAGAAAGAGTTCCTGCTGCTGGCACAGGGCAGAAACCTCAGATAACACAGAAGAAAGGTGCCACCTGCAAGGTGAGCAGTGACTGTGTGCCACCCCAAGGAAAGGGTGTGACTTGTGGGGGGAAAGGGAACCACATTGATAAGAAAAGAGAGATGTTTTGTCTGAATAATAAGGCAGGAAGCTTGGGCTTATTTATCTGCTTTTGAATTTTAATGATCAGTTCGAGTGATAATTACAGAATTTCTATATTTATATAAAACCAGCACATAAAATAGCACAATTTGATATTTATGAAGTGCCAGTTTTCCATAAATACAGAGATTTGTTAATGAGTGCTGGGAACTATTCATTAAAATTCAGAAGTAGATAAATAATGAATAGGAATTGCTGTTTATTCATTAAAATCCTAAAAAAAAAAAAAAAGGGGCAAAGAAAAAATATCTCCTCACTTATTGTTGATGAATCCAGCCTGTTTTAAAAGCGATTTGTTTTAATTAATGCCATTTGACAATATTAGTGCCAAAATAGCAGAGAGTCACTCGCACATTGCAGGCTATAAGTAGGTCTGCATTAAAGCATCTGAGGCCCTGGAATAAACAAATCTGGGCCCAATATGAACATTCCTGACTGTCTCAGCCATCAGGGCATGCCCACTCAGGAAGGAAGGGTCAGTCAGTCAATGCCTGCGTGATGTAGGTCCCCTGTGGACCGCAGCTTCTGCAGGGATTTCTGTGCTGCTTCTGATGGAGGATTTACCCTTCTTCAAAGGACGGCCGTGCTGGTGAAATATCAACAGAGCAGTAAATTTCAAAGGAGAGGCACAGTTTGAATTTGGTACAGGTCATAGGTTTTGTGTCAACCTATCTGCAAACTCAGCCAAAGGTAAATATTGGGTATTTTCAGGTTCTTAGCTTTCAAACCTCACTTCTGAACTTCAGAACTGACATCTGTTCTTCTCAGGAGATGAGAACTGGGCCTAGATCTGAGGTCTAGGTTGTGGCATTGCTCTTTGGGACCCTCTGCCCTGGTTTGTGAAGGGTGGGGAAGATCTCTGCCATGGATCCCTTGATGTGGAGTTGGGCAAGGACATTGTGCTGGGGCCAAGTTGTTCAGCACCTCTCTGGTGTGAGCCCTGGGCACTTCAGGCTGTCCAGGGGCATGTCTGGTGGAATGGTGTTGGTAGGAAAATGGACAGATGTGTGAAACGTCCCTTCATACTACATGGATGCACCCCTAGAGGAGTTACTTGTAAGTGAGGCTAACTTAGGTTTTGTGTAACTGCTGGATGAGGAAAGGCTCTGCTGTGCCTGGAAACCTGGATGCTTATATTGTGTAGCTGACCATCAGCTCAGCATTCAGACCACTGAACAATCTGGAGCAACATCGTGCTGCAACCAGGGCACAGGCTGTCAGGAGGCAAACTTCCAGACAAAGCCCTTTGTTTGTTGCAGTCCTTTTCTTCCTCCACCAATTTTTTTCCTTTTTATTGCTTTGTTCTATATATATTTGTGCTTTTACACTCTTTGAAGTGCCCTGCACAGTGTGGAGGTGGCAGCTCTGAATGCTGATGAGTCTCTGGAAGCCTTGGCAGTGTTTTGTTGGTTTGGGGGTCGTTGGGAGAGCTCACCCCCTTCCCCACAGCCAGCCCAGGAGCGTGGGGGCAGGGCCCAGGGGGGTTTTCCCCATTGGATTTGGGGATGCTGGATCAGGCCCTGCGGGGCGCTGGCTACCTTGTTTCTGGCTCTGGTTGTGGAGTATAAGGGGAAAAGTAACGCTGTCAGTGGTGTAACTGCCAAGAGCACAAGGTAAAGGCTTATCACAGAGAACATGGAATTGGAAATGAGGATTCAGGGGCGCCTTTAAAAGAGTTTCTTGTCTCTTTTTGAAACCAAGACAGACAAAACGGGGCTTAGGATATTAAAAAGGGTCTTAACAACATTTGTGCTGTAAAAGGTCCCCTCTCCACTTTTAATTCCTTCTGTCTCTCCTTGACCTCTTGTCTTTTGCCTGAAGTTGGATTTAAAACAATAAAATGGGG
>VZRS01004052.1:0-73382 GCA_013398055.1 Ifrita kowaldi | reverse complement strand
ATGTAAAATATCAAATTGACTCCTGTGAGGAACAAAATTAATTCTACTCAGGAGCAGAAAACGAAACCCAGAAGCATCAAAGTGTAGACATAAATTCAATATCCCACTGAGCCCATCACTTAGGATACTTCACCCTTTCATGCATGTCTATCTTTCAATCAAATGTAGATGTAGGGAAAGGGTTGGTTTTAGTTTAGCCTGGTGCTACAAAAGCAGAAGGGAAAGAGCAGCAGCAGTTGCTGTCTGTTTACTGCGTGAGGTTTATAATTTCACAAATGCCAGATGCATTAATCCAACCTGTCATGTTGCAGCTCTGTTTGTAGATCAAATGGGATTAAAAGATTTAGTTGAAGCTTTCCTGATACATTTAAATAATATGACTAGAAATGTAATATTTGGGAAAATGAATATTTTAGAGGTACAATTTGAGGCACCTGATATATTAATACCTGCTATATTAAAAAGGAACAGAAAACAGAAAAGAGGTGATCTAAATTCTGCAAAACATGCCACTAATTCACTCTGTGTTAGCACCAGGAATGTGGCCTGACTCTGGCTCTGGCATGGCTGGGTGTGCTCACCTATGGAAAATCCAACCAAGGTGTTTTAATGCAATGATTCCTGTGCAGGGCTCAGCATTAGGGATACACTTACACACTTTGCTGGAAAGGATTTTTGAAAATTCCTGCAGTACTATGCCTGTTTGTTCCCTTTATTTTTTCCCACTGTTTGACTACTCTGTGTGCAGGAGAACTGGCTTAATCTATTGTCTTTTTTTGCCCAGTGATGTCTGTTTAAAAAAACCCCTCTTTTTAGTGGTGGAATTTCCCAGAAGTAGGACATCCAGTGCACAAGTTTTGTTGAGCAGGAGCAGCATGGGCCATGTGACTGAATGAAGAGCTGTGATAAAATACCTATTTAGGAGTGACTTATTCTGCACCCAGAACATGTGGTTGCAGCGTGAACAGAGGCATCCAAGCTGCTCTGGTTTTGGTCTTGTGCAGGTGAGTGGGACAGCAGGGAGGAGACTTCTGCTCTGTGGTTGTGGGCAGCCTGCAACGGTCACTGCAATGAATGGCACCATCTCGTCAGTTTGACATTAAAATAGCAGCAGAATAATTTCAAGCATGTTTTCATAACATCAGAGGGTCACAGGATATCTTGGAATGGAAGGGACCCACAGGTATCAATGAGCTCAATTCCTGGTCCTGCACAGACACCCCAACAATCCCACTCTGGCAGCGCTGTCCAAACGCTTCTGGAGCTCTGGCAGCCTCGGGGCCGTGCCCATTCCCTGGGGTGCCTGGGCAGTGCCCAGCACCCTCTGGGGGAAGAACCTTTCCCTGATACCCAGCCTGACCCTCCCTGGCACAGCTTCATGCCATTCCCTTGGACATAAAGACATGTTAAGGGCATAGTGTTGATGACAGGGAGAGAAAGAAAGAAATGTTGACGTGGCTCTATCTGTAGTAGGTACACCAGCTTGCAGCAGTGCAGCTGCACTGTTCCCATACGGGAGCAGCTTTGGAGATGGGCTGTTAAGGGTGATCAAGAAGTCAAGCAAAGAAAGCTTTGGCAGCATGGCTGAGCAGAGACATGATTGCTCTAAGTCCACAGGGTGGAAGGGAGTTTATGCTGCTATGGTGAAGAGCCCTTGAAGAGAACAAATAGGTATAGACTGGCCATCAATAAACTAGAAACCACAGGCTACCACAGGAAGGAAGTTCTGGAGCAGCAGGAGTGTGGGATGTGCACTTACTCAGCCTCATAACAAAGCTTCTCTGTTTCTGAAAGGGCTTGCCTGACAGGGTTACTTCCTGCAATCGCAGGAGACTGGACCCACAGGCACAGGAGGCTGGAGTTAATTAGCCCTAGCCCAGTACAGCCAGCTGGGGTTGTTCACGTTGCCTGGGGCAACAGTTTGCCAAACAGTGCCTGGAAGGTTAAATCAAGGCAGACTGTAGGATGGGGGAGGTTTCTGCAGAGATGAGCACCAAGCTGTGAGAAAAAAGAGATTTGTTTAGTGTTTCTGGGTATTGTGGGAGTAGAAATTATATACTGGGCTGAGAAAAGAACTGCAGGCACCTCCATATTCATGTGTTGTTCTTCAGTGCCATCAGGAGCATCTAAAGGTGTCAGGGTGGTCTTCACTGGTGTCTGGGTGCAAGTGTTGTCAATTAAATGTCAATACTACTGTCTTTGAAAGCACCTTCCTCTTTTGGCTCTTCACCTCGCCAGTCTCCCATTTGAGACAGTCCAGCAGAGAGTGAAATGAAGGTTAAAAAGATTGTTCACTGTCATTTGAAGAAAGAACCTGTGAGCTTTGGGCAGAAAAACATTTCCATTTTAACATCTGCTTTTCCCTTTGTCAGTATGTGGTGTAGTAATTCATACACACGTGGCATTTATATTTTCCAAATCAAGAGTCAGGTTAGCAAGGGCCCGGACTCTTGGTCATTTTGAGGTTTGGATGATGTTTTCTTCCTCTTTCCCACACCGTACCAACCTATCTTCTCAAGCATAGGCAGTCACTGGGTCATTTTATGTCCCATTGTGCCGTTTAATACTTTATAAACCACCTGTCTTTTAAAGTACATCATACATATGAAATGGAAATTCCCTTCTGACGTTTGTTCTTAACAAAACAGAAAATAAATCAGAAGCAAACTTAGACACACTGTATCTTGCATGGCACAAAATTGTTCCATCTTGTATCTTCAGATTTTTTTTCCCCACCTCTTACCTACTGACACAGTGAGAACTATAAGCTGTGAAAAATCAGTGTCTATGTTATGTATTTCTGACAAGCCCTGGAATTACCCAGGGAACAATCCATTTCTTACATATCGAGAGATGAGAGCATGTGCCTTTAACTCATGTTAACTCACCATGATTTCAAATATAAACACTTCTCAGAAGTGGGTGAGTAGAATTGAAGGCATTAGGATTCTGTCATGTCCGGTTACAGTCAACCTTCACACTGTAGCCTACTTCTGAAAATAAGGAACAGGGGGATTTTCATCCAGTCATTTTTGGCTGAGCTAAGCCCCTATTTTGCTATTGAAATAGTTCAAAGAAACAGCTTTTTTTTGCAAAATATTTTCCAGGAGGGAAATATCCTCCCAAATATTTTAAGTAACTGCTAGATCCAAAGTTAGGTCTAATTATAATAGCATCTGGTTACCTGGGACCAGATTTGGATAAGCCTTTAGGACAGAAGCCTAGATGGATTTCTGGACCCACTTAGCCAGGTCTCCGGTGAAATTAGAGCTTGTTTTCTCAAGATGTATTGATGGGTGATGGAGTGGTATTTCCATGATCCATTTTTGGCACCAGAATTAGCCAGGCTGAGGTGACAGGAGAGCTGAGGACCATATCTGCCTTTGCCAAGTGTTGCAGCGATGGTCTGGGTGAACAGACAGAGTCAACAGCAGCCCTGCCTGGAGCCAGAGCAGCAGCTGGGGTCCCCTGCCCTGCCAGAGCCCACCTGGGGCAGGCTGATGCAAGCATTAAGCTCTCCTGTATCCATCACTCACAGCCCTTCAAAGGCCTGAGCACCACTTTGGGGTCAAGGGCATGGCCTGATGGGATCCCCTTCGACCTCAGAGAACACCCAGGCTGTGTTTTGAGTCCCCCTGAACTGTTACCATAAATGAAGAGAATTGCAAACTGGAGCACTTGGTGTGAGCAGGCCACTGAGCCCAGAACTTGGGTTGGGTTTTGAAACCAAGGAGGATGGATCCTCCCTGCTGTTCCCTCTGTGCATGTCAGCCTAAGCATCTTTATTTTTTTGAAAATCTGTCATCTTTACCCTCTCATCTTCATGTCTCCTATCACAGAAACAATCTTTGAGGAGAGAATCACTACTTTGGGGCAGCAAGCCCTGTCCCTGCCTAGCTCAGCTCATAAATCCTGCATGGTTTGATGAACAGCTCACACAGAGAAAGTTTCTGATGTGTCTATGTGCTTGCAGGAGTAGGACCCAAAGCAAATCACGTTATCCATGACATCAAGACACACTTGCAAAAACAATTTTAATCAATTACAACTACAATTGCATGCTGAACAAGCTGCAGCTGGATTGTCTTATGTACCAGCCGATCATATTGGGCATGTAAGATTAAATTAAAGTTTTCTAATTGCGTTTAGGAACATACAAAATACTACAGTCTAAAGTGTATCAAATTAATTCTTCAGGCGTAGCCTAATTGGATGGAAATTGATTTATCATGTTTGGACCAAATGAGCCAGTAAGGCATGACTAGTACAAGCGAGGTAAGGAGAACAACGTCTGTGTCAGTAATGCTTAGAGAAAAGAGAATGTCTGGAAGAAATGAAGGGTGTTATGTTGAAAAGTCTCTCTAAAGAGGGAAGAAATGATACATTCAGAGTCTCCATTGTTCATACATACAAAGTGACTGAAAAGCCTTTGGTTATTTCTGAAACTCCAGGAGATAGTTAGGTCAGCAAGGGAGGGAGAAAATTACTTTTTTAGGCTTAGTAAATATTGTTGTTCAGTAAAAGGAGATTGTCTGCTGATCAAGCCATTATGCTAATGCATTGTCAAAATGGGGATAAATTGCTCCTTTGTAAGAGTTGTGCAGAATCTTTAGACAGCCAGGCAGTTGGGCCAGCCTGGAAGGCATCACAGGAAAGGGCAGGTTCTCTATAGGAGACAGCCTATTTTAGACTAGTTTCCATATCTCTTTATGTTCTCTATAGACCTGATTAAACTCTGTAGCACTTGCCTGTAGTAATGGCACAGAAAGCTTCTGGATTTATCTCCCTGATTCACCTTTTGCATAAGAAGAATATTCCCTATCATTAACATACATTCAGCCTTATTCTGGCTGCCAGCCTGAGGAATGCACTGACTGGTGATCTGAAGGTGTGATGGCCCAAAAAGCACTTGCCAGGGAAAAATGTGTGCTGTAGACTGTGGGTAGGTAACAGGGACAACCTGTGGGTTATCTGGGCAGAGCAAAGGTGGAGAGGTGGTGCTGATGTTCTGTGCCTGCCTTGCACAGTCCCAAGTCTGACTGAGTGCTTTGGAGTGTGCAAAAGCACAAAACATTGTGCTCTAACACCAAGTGCATCATGTTTTGCAGTTTGGTACTGTGGTGGGAGGACAAGGGTGTCTCGGCCAAAGCCTGTACCCGGGCTGTGGGGAATGGTGGGCTTTGAGGGGACCCCTCCCTAGCTCAGACAGAGGCAGGGCAGAAGTGCTTGCAAATAACATTTAACATTTGTGAATTCAGGACAGAGCCTTTTTTATTCAGAGGTTCCCTATTTGGAGGCAAAAAAAATGTCAGCAATAGTAGGAATGAGTGAGTCTGCTGTTGTCCCCCTCCTAAGGGTTGGAATTACCTTCTATCTTCCCTCTGTCTCAACATCCACTTATGAGGGACTGAATATTTTCCATTTACCCAAATATTGTATCAGAAAAGAGGATTTTCATACTGAACAAACTGATTCAGACTGCCTATTATACATTTTCAAGAGATGCTTAATACTATTAATAATATGAGTAAAATTAAATTTTCTTATCACAATGAGAGGAAGAAGAATGAAGTTTATTAAATCTCCCCACCAAAAGCACTGACTTACTGAAAATAACAAGTCTTCATTTAGAAGAAGCTGATTTGCCCTAAAGAATTGCTTTGCTTGTGCAAACAGGCCGATTGTTCTGGCTGTGAGCAGCACACAGAATGTCTCCTGGAGAGGAGCGGAGTTGTGCTTTCTTGAATTTTATCCACATAAGTTCTTGTTGTTCTACTCTCCCCAGAGTGAAATGAAACCTTTAAGCATCTGGAAAATTTGGGGTATGGACACCGAAACTGAGGGGAGATGCTGCTGCCCTCCCAGGGAAGGTCCAGTGATATAGTTGGTCACACTGGGCAGCCTGTCCAAAAGCCAGTGGGGGGCTGAATGATTCAATGACTTTCTGTTTGCTTCCTTTCTGCCAAAGAGGAGAGAACATTTCCTGGGCAGGTTGTTCTCAGCATAGCTATTAAACAGCTGTGGAAAATTCACATATTCCCAAAGTCGACCCTGACCTTGCAGTTCATGGTACATTTACCTTGTGAACCTGTCAAGCAAATATTGTGCAGTAAAGCAGAAAACGGGCATGGATCAACTTTACGTCCATTTCTTGTTGGTTTTCCCCCTATCTGTGGGTTCCAGAGGAAAGCTAGGCAAAGCAAATCTGGTCTTCTGGCTTCATGGAGCACGAAAGCACAGTGTAAAGCAGGATGCAGTCAGGGCTCGTGTGTCTCATGTGCGGTGCCTTTACAGCACCCATGTGTGGCTGTACTTTATGCCTTGTTGTTGAGGTCATTGACATCTCAAACTGCCCACAGTTGCACAAAGAAAAAAGTGGGATATCCTCCCTTTTAACTTTGTAGCCTATTGGCACTCTGTCTGAATGACATTTTTCCATCAGCAGGGAGATCCTGGCTGCTGAATGCAGCCAAATGCGATGGGGAGCCTGTGGCACACAGCAGTGCTGGCAGCTGCAATGCAACAACGTACTCTGACAAAATTTCAGTGAGTAGATGTAGTTTCACACCCAATTTCTTTTTAGAAAATCATCTTCAATATTCAAGGTGTTGTTTTCCTTTGCTCATAGGAGAGCAGCCTTTAGCTATTTGTAAGACATGCATTTAAATTTTTCAGTCAGCGCTGCAAAACACACAATATCAATTGGTAATATGGATTTATGTTCTAGATATATGTGGCTGGAGCCCAAACTGTGCCATGCCATGGCTTGGAAATGGGACGTTTCCTGCCCAGCCGAGCTGTGCTTTGTGTTTTTTGGGAAGGCAGTATCAGTGCAACTTTGCAAGCTGAAGATACAACACTGGTGTAACTGTGCAAGGCTTCGCCAAAGCCACTGGATCTGCTGTGCTTTATATCAGTCATGGATCATCCTCAGAGCCTTAAAATGTTCCTCTCAGTGACTTTGAGCCCATCCTCTCTTCCAGCAGAGCCAGGCCAGAACAGAAATTGAAAAGCAGAAGGAAAAGCCCAGAGACGGACACAGATCAGAGCAATCTTATGCTGTAAAAGTAAATCCCTGTGGAGGCTTCTGGGATTATTTAAAGGAGGTGGTAAATGACTCAGAATAAAAACATAACACAGCTCAGAATCACCAGCTGTGTTTTCCTTCCTACGATCTGACAGTGCTTGTGTGCTGTGTCTGACAATGAAAACAGAGCAAAATTCTGCTGCTGGAGTTCACAGGTTGCCAGATTTCTGGGCAGTGAGACACTCTTGAGAGCTATCCCTCGGACAAGGGAGAGACCTCCTGCCTGATTCCTCCTCAGCAGCCTGTGTTGGGGTCAGTGAGTCCCAGTCTCATGGATTCACTGACTTTGTAAGGAGATTCACGTAAATGCTGTTGTTATAAATGCTTAGAAATAGCAGTTACAGAGGTGACTAATACATGTATCAAATGGTTGTGTGCATAATGGGAGCTGACACTGTAAGGCATTCATAAGCAGCCTGTGCCTCTGCTGGTCTTGTAATAATCTGTGCAAATTGATTAGCTACTTATCCAAACACCCTTTACCTAACCCTTTAGAAGCTGTTCATAAATATACTTCTAACACAAACCACTCTCCCTCAGCTGCTTTTCTGGCCTTGGACACAGTGCAAGAGGAACCAAGTGCATTAATTCCTTGGAAGTCCAGCTACTGATAACCACAATGCTGAGCTTGCATGTGGATCCTGCATGATTCACTAAGGTTTCTATGGGACCAGGAGCTGGCTGTGTGTGCGACTGCCCCTGGTCCACACGCATCGCTGCACACCAGCACAGGGCTGCTCTGGCACAGAAAACAGGGCAGGATGTTCCCAGTAGCACAGGATTTCTCCCAGTAGCTTCCCATCACTTGTACTGTGCTGCAGGGAGATGTCTGTCTGCTGGCACTCTGGACTTGTTTCACACAAGCCACATTTGAAGCACCAGCACTGGAAATCCAGATATCTGAGAAGGAAAAGCCTCTGTGATGGGATGCACTGACACATCTGCCAATACTCTTTGTGCAGAAACAGAGCACTGTGCTTGATCTGTCAGTTCATTCTCCCTCTCATTCCCCGATTTCTAGGGCATCCCCAGGTCACCATCAGCCCCTTTGCTCAGCCCCTCGAGCAGTTTCAGCCGCATTGGCCTCCAGCACATGGGCTCTCCCTGCCCCAGCACTGCCCCTGCTGCAGCCCTCCGAGGGAGCTGCCGAGTCCAAACCAGCACCACAGAGCCAGGAGTGAGGGCAGGGGCTGAGCTCAGGCAAAGTGGAGCTGCAGTGGCCCATCCTCCCTCCTCAGGTGGACAGGCTTCGCTTCCCAAGGAGCTCCTGCAGAGATGGTGCCTGTGGCAGTTCCCTGTATTTTCTGACTGTCTGTTTCACTACCTGTTTCAGGCTGAGCAGGAATGAGCTTGGAGTGCGAGCATTTAGCACTGAAGGGAGCATATGCAGAGCTAAATCTTCTGCTGGTGGAAATCAGTCCAGCCCCACTGCTTCCTAGACCGGTGGGAGCTCCTGTCATTCACATCAGCTGAAAACCTGTTCTGCAAGCTGCCCTGAAGGCTCTGGAAGGTGTGGTTTCTAGTCACAGTATGCTTTTCTCTTTGCTGAGACAGTTAAATGTCCCAGTTTTACACAGGATGATGTTCATGGCTAGTAGAGATGGAATTCTCCTATTTACCATGAACCATGCAGGAATTTGCCAAAATGTGCAGCATGAATATGGTGACCGTATTATGAAAAAAGTACAAGGTGGGAGAAAAAGGAAGGGAAAGTATTTTCATTATGATGGATGCTATTGAAAAAAACCCCAACAAACACACACTTTAATTAAAACTATCCACAAATTTTAGCCATCTCTAGAAATTGCTCCTTGCAAAGCAACATGAAGATTTCACTGACAACAAATGATTTCCATCAATTCAGAGAAATTTTATCATTTCAAGTTTTTACTAACTCTGCTGATGCAGGTGGCTCACGTAAAAACAGGCCATAACAAAGCTGTTTCAAAACCATTTGAAATAATTTCAAGAGGGATTACTGCAAAAAATCACATCCATTACTCACTGAAACTCTTTTTAAATATCTGTCCATATTTTCTGGTTAGATGCCTCAAACACGTGGTAGAATAGAGTGGTCTCCACGGTGTCAGTGGTAGATCTTGCCCATCAAGGATAATTCTGCCTCATTTCTTTTTTCCCTCTTTTCCTGGGTCTCTCAGCAGACCCCACACAGGTATTGATCCCTCCATTTTACTCTCAGGACTTAACTAAACAAACCAGGGTTGTCTTGACTCCTTGACATTTGTTTCCCCTCTTGCAAGAATATCTACACAGTGGCAAACCATCTGTGATCAGGCGAGATTTATTGTTTCACTGATTCCTGGAACTGAAAATATTAATGATGTAAAATATTGATTTGACAAAACAAACCTCTGAGTTGCTCAATGAGCCTCTCATCCAGGCACATTGCTAAGATGTCCATCCATTTTCCATTTTCATATTTATTGGTAAGTGAAAAATCAGGCATGTCAAGCTGTTCAATTTCTAAAGTGAAGTACTTCTCTCCCTCAGATGCACATGAATAATTCTCATTAACCTTCAAGGGATTAATGCAGTTTCTTGCAAATGGCTGCAATATACAGTATTTAATATTTATGCTTTCCATATGGCTAGTGCTGTCATACATTCTTGTCAAACATGCTGCACAGTTAATGATATTTTAACTAAATGTGGTCCGGAAGACCTGGATGTTTGAGGGACACTTGTGCCCATCTCCATTTTTATGGATGCTATTTGAGCCTCATAAAAAAATTCCTAAAGAGATTAAATCAGCTGCTCTACCTAAACATAATGTTCAGCTGCCCTTAAAGCAAAGCTAAATGTGATGTTGTCAGATGACACCCAGAGCCAGTGAGCTCTGTAATATCCATGCAGACCCCAGAGTGCCTGAGAGACACAGAATCACAGAATCATCTCAGAATGGTTTAGGTTGGAAGGGAACTTGAAACTCTTCTCATTCCAAGCCCCTGCCATGGGCAGGGACAACTTCCACTAGATCAGGTTGCTCCAAGCCCCATCCAACCTGACCTTGAACACTTCCAGGGTAGGGAGTAGGATGGAAGATGAGCTGGGAACAGTTTCCAGGTTGGAAAAGAGAACAGAGGGTAAAAGTGACCTGGCCAAGAGCCCAGCAAACCAGTGCCAGAGACTGGGAGAGAGCAGTGCCGTGCCCTGTGCTCTGGTTAGACCCTGCTGCCCACAGGATCCCTGTTCCCTGTGCTGTGTCAGTCTCTCACTGGGGGCAATTGCCTGCTCGCCTGGGGCCATGTTCCATCCGTGGGATGAGTGGGAAGATTGCTTTTCACTCACACTGATCCCATGGGCAAAGGCTGTATCCCGCATGTTAGATCAGACTGATGGATGCCCAATACACTGTCTACCAGTGATGAAGCAGTTTTAAACATTTTATTAGCATTTTTCCCCCGTAAATTAAGTTTGACATATTTTTAAAAATGCAGATACAGATTTTGTCTGAACAAGTTTCCTGGAACTATTCAAAATAAAGTAGGAACTTTATTGCAATCTTTGCATTTCAATTTCCCTGTAATCTACTGCATGTTCCCCCACTGAGAGACATCTCATTTCATTTTCATTCCCTTCTTTGCCACTCCTTACCTCAGAAAGGAACATATTCAGAATTTCTCTTCAATGTCAAGGCAAATGTCAAGAGTTTCACTGTTGATTTTGAGTAGCCTTGCACAGCTCTTCAGTGAAGAAACCAGCCACAGTGGGGAAACACTGGCTACTTCTCTTATTTACATGTCCACGCTTTGCTGCATAAGGAGAGATGGTCACAGACTGCAGACAGGAAACCTCCTGCTCCTGGGACCTCAGCCCAAACACTTCTGCCCAGTTCCCAGGGAACAGTTCTACCCCAGCACTTAGTCTGGTAAAGCCATCAAAGAGAAAGCAAACAGTTTGCTACAGCTTCCTGTTTAATGGACTAAAAATCCTCTATCAATCAGAACTGTAAGCATTTCTTCAAAAACTAAACCCTTACTTTCATGCTAAAGGGAAAGGACCTGTAAAACATTGATGATGCTCGTGGTCTGGGGAGCAGGGTCATGGGTTGTGATGACAAATGGCAGCACAGGTAGAGAGGACAACCTGCCAAGAGATGAGTGCCAGTTGTCATGACAGGGTTGCCATCACAAGTGAGGATGTGACCTGTTCTAGAATACCTAAACCATTTGTCTTTCAAGCCTAAAGCAGAAGGAGTTAAACCAAATGGATTCAAGTAGGTGAGAAGGTCAAACACTGCCTTGAGATGAGATCTGTAAGGGAGGCTGGAGAGGGAGTGAGAGGCAGGGCTCTGGGCTCGTATTGCCAAGGCTGTTGGATGATGATAATTTCTGGCCCACTCAAAGCATCTAGAGTGGGTTTTTTCTTAGTTATAATTATTGACACACTTACATTTTAGGGTCATCCAGTGCCAAGCAGGGTCATCACGACTCATTAAAGTAAAATTAGCCTCCCCATCTTTGCCCTTCTTGCACCAAACAAAAAAAAGCTGCCTGTAATGGTACAGGATGTGGCCTGTGAGTGTGCCCATAATTAAAAGGTTGAGCTAGTCTTGTAAACAAATTACCATGAACAAAGGGGTTTACAAATGCTGGCTAATTAGTTTGGATTCCCTAAAGCTTTTAGCTGTTTTTTAATTCAATAACACAGTGTAAATTCTCTAGCCTGGAAAGTCTAATAGGAATTGGCAGAAAACTAAATAATTGATATTGTCAGCGATTGCAGCCCTCCGATGTTATTGTCTGCCAGTAAGCAGGACTGCCGTTGTTTCCTGAGAGGATAAAGAACTGGTTTTAATGAATTAACAATATAAATGGTAGACAGCTGGCTTTCAGCAGCAGCTCAGGAGGCAATGTTTCAAGTCGAGGCTGTGGGACCAGTGAAAAAACCCCTTCAGAGAGGGACTTGATGAGAGATGTGCTCATCACCCCTCATGCTGAGGGCCCAAATCCCTTTTGCTTCATTCCCCACAGACATCCCAGTGAAGCCTTCAGGCTCATTTCCAAGGCTGGAGGGAACGGGAGCTGGCTAGCACCTGAGTGGATGCCAGTGGGGAAGGGGAGGATGCCTCAACCCACACGAGCTGCAGCTGCTGGGAGGGTGCTGCAGAACAGGTTCAGTGGGGAGCAGTGAAGGGCAAACAAGCAGCCCAAGGTGTGAAATGTGTCCTGGCACTATGAAGGTCATGTGGGTGCTTCCTGAGGAGCTCTCATCAGGCACTCGGTGTCTTGTGCCTGCTGGGCAAACTGGTTTGAGAAAGCAGTCGGGGCTGGCCCTCAGCAGCATGATGGCTTCTAGGTTCTGACTGTGGCTCTGCTGAGCTTCTCCTGGTCCAGGGGGTTTCTCCTGGGTTTTTTGTTTGTTTGGGTTTGTTTATACTTCTGTTAAAGCATAATTACCTGACAAAGTCCCTGAAAGTGGAATTTGGTCACATCATAAGCTAATATGTGTTTTAATCCACGTTGCCCACCTCCATCTTCATTGTGTTGGAACCCAGCAATGTGTAGGCCTCTGTGCAGCCCATCTCCTGGTCTCCCAGCCTTACCAGCCTTTCTCAGCAGCAAAGTAACAAAATACAGTGTTGGCACAATGCTTGTGTCATACGTAGATTTTCAAGTGGGTTTTTTTTCTTGCAGAAGTGAAGCATTTAGTCTCTGGAGAAATGTTTTCTTGGCTCTGTTCTTGTGAGAACCGACACATTGCCTGTGTGCTCTCTGTGATC
Organism: Ifrita kowaldi; assembly: GCA_013398055.1. NCBI lineage: Eukaryota > Metazoa > Chordata > Aves > Passeriformes > Cinclosomatidae > Ifrita > Ifrita kowaldi. The sequence continues at coordinate 60,552 of VZRS01004052.1, read as the reverse complement.
AGCCCCGTGATCTCTTCTATCAGCACTTTATTTGCCCCAGTTTGTCATCAAAGCAGGCTGCCTGCTTTGAGCAGAAGGTGTAAAGACCCATTCCCAACCCACTCCTCACACCTCTCTCAAAAAAGAGCTCAGAGTAGATTAGTTTGGTCTCCACCAGAAGCTATTGTTTTAAAGCTATCAGTTGGTAGCAGCTGGATCTTGACCTTGCTTCTTACTTGATATGAAGGAAACAATCGACTTTCAAGGAGGCAAGCTGTTACCAGCTCTTCCAAAAGAGGTCAGAGAGAGGAAGTAACAGGAAAAATCAGAGCAAACAGTGATATGGGCCACAGCTCAGCAGAGTTAATAGCGAGTGAGAATGTGGAGAGAGCTGAAGTGGGCTTGAATACACAGGGCCAAATCCCAAACTGGCATAAACTAGTTAGGCTTTGAAGGCAATGACCTGATCTGTGTATAGTGCCTGTGGATCCATCCTGGAGCAGCCTCGTCATTGCTAGCAACAATGGCAGAAAGAAAAGAGAACTCTCTTTCTCTTTTTTTTCTCTATTTGTTGAAAAGGCATTGGTTTCCTCTGAAGAAAACTAAAATAGCTTCATACAAGGACTTGCCAGCCTGGAATATCTCTCAATAGTCAGTGTGAAGCACAGCAGAAGAGCACCTCATTCTTTACAGAGCATAATGCACAGTGATGCCACTCAGGGAGCACATGAACAAAAGTAATGAGTTTCACAATTTTTTAAGCACACACACCTTTCTGCTTTCAGAAGCATTTCCCTTCAGTACTCCCATCTCATACATGGCCTGAGACCAGTCCTTCACTCCTGCCCTTTCTTGGGTGTAGCAGAAAGCTTTCCTTCATCCTCGGGAGAGGACAGTGACCCCTTGTCTCTGCTTCTCTCTCCCAAGTATCCTGCTCTCCTGATTGTACCCTAGACTGCTTTTCTAGTGCAGGGCTGGGATGAGTAGGAAGAGAAGGATCAAATCCATGCAGGTTGCTCAGCTTGCAGGTGATGGTACATTTTCTTTACCAGCCTTTTTTCTCCAAACCCCAAGTGTTCAAACTAATGACTGCATTTTCTAGCAATAGGAGCACCTAAAATGCATTTAGACCTTGCAGAATGCTGAAATCACTGTTTGTTATTGTTTACTGTTGCCAGTGCTGCTGCTCTGGAGGATGTGTGGTGTAGTCCAGGAGCTGCATGCAGGGAGATGACATCACACTGCCTCCTGCAAGGCACAATTAGGTCAAAATAAATATCTTCAGGTGAGCTCAGTGAGTAGGTTCTTCATCTGAAGCTGGGAATGTTTGTGCTTCCAGTGCACAGTACTTGGGAGAAGGGGAAGCTGGGGGTGGGAGAATTGGCATGACTTGGGTGTGCGTGGTTGATCAAAGAAGATTTAGAGCTGCATGTGGGCAGAAAGCTGGGACAAACCTTGAGTGTTGGTAATGTTGAAACCCAACGCTTCTAAGGCCACCCCACTCCCCTCATCACCACAGCCCATGGCTTAATGTAGAGCAGAGACAGTGTGGCACCCAGGCTAGATTTATGATGGAAATGGAGCATATTGTCATTCAGAATGAAGGCTCAAGAGCTGAATTCTGAAGGTTCTCTAATTGAAGAAAAAAGTGGCTTCTCAATTAGGAAGCTCAGCTTACAGTCAGATGAGGTTTGCACAGAACACTGAGTTTTTGTTAATTCATGCAAAAGTACAGCTTTGGGGCCTGCAGGATACCCTCTGCTCCCATTGCAAGAATACACTGCACTCTGTGGAATTGCAGCCTAGTGGAACAGAGATTAAACTGAACTTTATTAATTCAGAAAACAAACACACCTTTTTTCTTTATCTTGACAAGCTGTAGATTTATTTCCCTTGTCTAGACTTAGGGGCTTTGGTTCCCCACCAGTGCTCCCGAGCCATCCCAAATGCTGAAGAACAAAAATACTTTCTCCACCCCAGGATAGAGGATGTTTGTTTCAGGCTTTTAGTGAGTTGAGCTGTTTGTGCTCCCATCCAAATGTTATCAGCTGGGAAAACTGGAGTTCTGATTCAGATTCTCATCTTGGAGTAAGTGGTTTGTTCAGTGGAGACGTGTGAACTCCTGCAGATGGACTCTGCCTAGGCTGCCTGGGTCCTGTGGCTTTCCCAGCTCATTTTGAGGGGTCCTTGTACCCCATCTGTCTGGCCTGAAATGGGCATTACTAGTTCCAAATGCCGTTGGATGAAACTCACAGCTTCTCACAGAAGTAAAGTTCTCTGGGTACAGCAGCATGAAAACGTATGGCATAAGCAGGAGTGTTATTGAAGACTTGTTATTTAACAGTCTTGTGGAATGGAATCTTGTCTGATGGAGCCTGGCACTTCTGCTGTGGGCAAAAGCTTTCATTTTTCTCCTCCCTTACCCCACAGTACAGTTCTGAGCTTTCCCAGTTTTTAGGGTTTGTGCTCGTAACTGCTCTAAAGGAGGCTGAAATGATTCAGCCACGGTCAAAGGACTCAGCCTCTGGGGCTGCAGGGCCTTCCCTTCCCCACTGGCAAGCTTCTCTCACACTCTGCTGGCCAGCAGCGGGGGATTAGCAGATCCTGCAGGCCAGAGCTCCACACGGCAGGCAGGCTGCACGCTCCCCAAAGACCTGCTGACATTGCCAGGTGACCAGAGCTAATACTGGTGTTCTTGCAATGCTTCTGCAGGGGAGAGGATGGCTCAGGAGGTGTAGACAGCACAGGAAACAGCAGCACTGAGCTGTCAGCCTGTCCCCATGGGTTTAGATTGCAGGGATGACTTAAAGGGTTTTCTTAGATGTGTTAGCCAGGCAGGAGGGTCTTTCTGCTTGCTCTTGTGAAGACAGAAATTGTAAATCTACAGGCAAGTATACAAAAGGTTTAGGCTAAACAGTGGCTGGACTTTAATATCCATTTGATGCTCCCAAAGAATAATTTTCAGTTGTATGGCAGTGACATTTTGAGGGTCCCCAGTCAGTGTATGTCCATCTGTCCAGTGTCTGGGTCACTGAGCTAACATTCTGAACAGATAAAGCAGTGTGTTCCCTGTTTTGCAGAATGTGGAGTTCACTGATATCCAGTCTCTGCCCAAGGTTATGCAGAGAGATTGTCTCAGGACCAGAACTGAATGCAGGCCTTGGGTTCCCAAAGCTGTGCTTCAAACAGAATGGACATATGGTCAGATGGTGGATCTAAAGACATGGCAGGACACAACCTCCTGGGGCTTAGGAAGCGCTGAACAGAGTCAGAGAAGTGCTTGTGAGAGTGGAGGGGACCCAGAAGACCCCTGGTGAGAGCCAGGCTGAGCCCAGCAGCCAGATCAGTGGTTCTGGTTCTTGCACAGTTGTCCTGAAGATTTTTCCTGAGAAAATAGAGCAGGAATCAGCCTGGCTCAAACCAATCCTTCTAGCAACATTCCCTCTGCTCATGAGATTATATTACTTTTATGGGTGCACTGGTGTGCTTTCAGCTAAGAAAGACTACCACTCACAACTAAAATGTCTCTTCAGACGCACGATTGGCATGCCTGTGTATTGAGCTGCAGGCAAAACACTGCTGCTACACTGAGTCTGTGACTGAAAACAGCCCACCCAGGCGTGGGAAAGGGATTTGGAAATGGCTGGCATTTTGGGAAGAATCCACCTCCTGGAAGCTCTCAAAACAGCAGCACTCTGCACTGTCTGGAGGCAGCAAGACCAGGCTGGGGTCTCCTCCTGCCCCATCAGCCACCCCATGCCTCACTCTCAGTGCTGGGTGTCAGGTGTGGTAGCAGATTGCTCAGGTTGTAGGGAAATATCACAGAATCTCAGACTGCTCTGGGTGGGAAAGGGACATTGAAGCTCATCTGGTTCCATGCCCTGCCATGGGCATGGTCACCCTCCACTGGACCAGTGGATCCATTCTGGCCCAGAGCACTTTCAGGGAGTTTCTGGAGGGTGTTCCCAGTTTTGTTGTGCACTCTCCGGGGAGGGCGCATCTGCCTTCTGGAAAGGAGATTCTGGGATTAGATCCCATCCCTCCAGCCTCTTCCATGACCTGCAGGGTCCTTGCATTTGGAGAAGGGACGCTGGTAAGGGGCAGAGCACACTGGGAATGTGAGCAGTACGGGTGTGGAGGCAGCAGAGTAAGGGTTCGGGAAGGATGAGGAGTACAGATGCAAATATCATATAGGAGAGAGGACAAAGCTATAGGAGGGTGCAAGGAAGCCTTCAAGGGGCTCTGCTGCTCCAGGCAGCAGCTCCACGGGCCAAAGCTGCTGCCACTGTCATGCCAAACTGCCTTAGGGACCAAATCTGGCCAGTTCCCCTTCGTTCATCATGGGGAATCCCATCTTATTCCAAAAGACATTTCAGGCCACTTTCTCTTGACATTTGTTTCATTCAAGTGAAATGGGCAGGGAGGAGCCAGAGTCCTTTGTTATAATTCATGCAACTCCCTTGAGTCTTGCTCATGCCAGACATATGAATTTACAAGTTATTTCATAAATTGAGTAATCTTTTCTTTCAGGAAGCAATTTCTGACAGATTTTGATGTGTGATACCATCAGGAGACTTGTTAAGATTTTATTGTTCTCAAGGAAATACAGATTTTGGTTGTTCTTTCTTTTTGAAATTTGGGCTTACTGCTTTGCCCAAGGACTCCAAATCAAAATTAATTTTCAGTAATAGCTCTGTGCAAAAAGGAAGAAAGTTCTTCATATCAATGGATTCAGACTGAGGTCTGAATTTGGTAGGTCAATTTGCATGCAGAAGGGAAACTAATTGATAGAAGGGAAACATCAGATTTTTCTATCAATAATTTTTTGAGTTCTTGTGCTTTTTTTCTTCAAGGCTTTAAAGAACTACAGTATTCCTCCAAGTGAACACTTTGTTTTACCAAAAATACAATTTTCAGGGTGTTTTTTTCCACTGGAAGATCAAGAAGAAATGTGTGGGGTTGTTGTCTTGCTTACATTTTTTATTTTGGAGGGTCAAACTAAAAACTCCCTCTCTAGTATGGAAAGGTGCCCTGTTGGCTTTGAAAGTGCTTGTGGCGGTGCCTCAGCAGGCAGGGGTGAGAGCCCTTGCTATCACAAGTTGTCGTGGTTCATTGTTTTAGCTCCAAAGGTGACTGATGTGTCAGCAAGGATGATGGCTATCATGAATATGCATAGCAAGAGATGTAGCCGCTCCAAGCAGCTCAAAGTCAAAATGTCAGCCAGGCTTATACAAAAGTAAAACAACCCCAACCCCCCAAACAATTAAAAAATTGAACAACCTCCTTCCCCCCTTGCTCCTGTTCTTGGGAAAGGGGGCACAGAGAGGCAGCAGAGCTTGCATTCCTCAGAGGACAATGCATCCAGGTGGGGTGGGAGCTCCCTGGCTGTGAAGGTCACCACCTGCATCCTGCAAATGCCACTGCCAGGGGATTGCCTCTCTTTGGATTCATTGGGACTTGGATGTACAACTTCCATCCTGGGATTGCTGTGCCGCTTTTCACACGGGATGTTCCATGGCTGTGGTGAGCAACCTCCACAAGTGGGAGATGCTTCCCTGCACCCCAAACACAAGCAGCTGGGGTGCTCTGCAGGCAGGGGTTTCCTGAGGAATTCTGCCATGTGGGATCCTGTCTGGCACTGTCCTGGGAGGGAAGCACTGATGTTTGCATCTGGCAACCCACTGGGAATCCTGGTGTCAGCTTCATGTTCAGGGGACAAAGTGAAGAGCCTCTGGGGTGTGGGCTGGCAACCATGGAGGAGACAGCTCCATTCTCTGCCATGAAAAACCCATTTTCAGTCCAATTACCCAGAAAATGTGGGTTGAAAAGGCAGTTTCTCTGTGGGGAAAAAGCTAAGAAATTGAGCGAGTGGAAAATTCCTCTGGAAATCTAATGTGAAGCAAATTCCCATAGTGATATGAAGTTATTTTTGTAAAGAAATGGGTTGATTGTTTTTTCCTGCAGATTTTTCTAAGGGACTCTGCCTGTGTTCTAGAGAACTATTGTATCTCCCAGTGAGCTTTATCAGAAAGGACATGAGAAGCAGTCATAATGAGAATTAATAAGTTTCTGCTGATTAGTAAGGAATGCTCTGGACTTGTCGAACACTGTGGAATTAGTAACAAGTTAATCCATCGGATCTGAGGCCAGCACCAGTAACTGACTCTTCCAGATGGGGACACATAAAGATGAAGAATAATTTGTTGAAGGCCACTGAAAAGTCGAGAGCAGAGCTGGGATTCCCCTATATGAGTCAGAGGACCTTCAAAATACTTCCACTTGCTGCAGAAGAGGAATAATCCCTTGGATCCCTCCTGAAGCTATGCCATGCAGAAAGAAGGGCTCCAAACCATGTCCCCCCATCCTCGGTGCTCTGAGTTTGCTGGTGCTCTGTGTGCTTGAGATGCAGCTTTTCTTCAGCAGGACATCCTTGTCTGGAGTGACTGGCTCCCTGGAAAGGGTGAGCTGTGCCTGGGGATGGCACAGCAGCAGAGACCAGCCCCTGAGAGCTGCTCTCTCCTGGGCACACACGGCCCCCAGGGCATTCACCCAGCACATCTCAGGGCTCTGGAGGTGTCAGTGTGCAGCTGGCAGTATTGGCCAGTCTGGGTGAGCCCCCCGGGCATGTGTGTTTTTCCCAGGTATTTCAGAGCTCCACTACAGCTGATTTCCAAGGGCATTAGGACCTCAAGTGCCTTTTGAGAATAGGAGACTGTGTCTCTCTTTCCTCGTATGTGAAATGGAAGTAAGAGCACTTCATCACACTCCTGTGTGACGACTGCATTAAAGACATCAAATGCTACAGGAATAAAGGACAATAAATAACAACTTTGCCTTTTTGCTACAGCCACCAGCAGGGACCAGCAGCAGCAACTTGCTCTGCATTCCAGCCATCCCCTGGGGCCAGGGTTTCTGGCTTACTTCAGTTTTTAGCAATAATTATTTGGTCAGCTTTACCTGTTTGGCCTTTTGTGGGTGTTTGATGGGAGACACAGAGGACTCTTACACCCCTTTTGGTGTGAGTTTATGGATAAGCCGTGCTTGATCAGTGCAGCAGCCCAGTGCACGCACTCCTGCCCTTTAACCCAAGCCAAAACCTCGTGTCACTCCACACTGCTGCTGTGGTCACATGTTGTCTAAGCAAGGAACAGCAGCAAAACTTTTCAGTTCTTGTATTTGCTGCTCTGTCCTTTGTGAAGAATAGCAGGTGTCCTTTGGCTGGGCTGGATTTGAGGCAGCATTAGACTGGATACAAGCCAGGAGTTAGAGAAGAGTGTGCAAAACAATTACAATATAATGACATGATCAAACAAGAGGACAGCAACTTAGAACCATGACAAGTGCAGGTGGAGCCAGAGCAGTGTCCCTGGTTGGAGAGCTTTGGTTTCCCTGCAGAGGATACATGGGTGTTCCAGCTCGTGTTACACTAATAACCTGAGCAATTGCCCCTTGTGGCAGGACTGTGAAGAGGGGTTTGGGGAATTCCTGCCTGTAACCACAGCAAGATCTCCTCTCTCTCAGCTGATGGAGAAAACCCTGGCCCAGGGCTGCAGCTGGGGAGAGGCAGGTAGCTCTGTGCTTCTGACTGCAGGTGTAGCACTGGCACTGCCTGGCGTGCCAGGACTGCAGCAATTAAGCACAAAAGAGCATCTAATAAGAAAGGTACAAAACCCTCTTTGTCCCCTGGCAACTCTGCTCTAGGCACCTGCTTGATATCAAAGAAAGCTTCCAAAAATGGAAGCTAGCAAAAGAGGCGGAAAGCAGGAAGAAAAGAAGCATTATTGTTAAAGCTGACATTAATTTGCATTCTCAATTTAGTCTCACAAATGGCTCTTGGGGGTAATGAGTTACCTGAATCAAACCCTATTGAGGATAGAAATTGTTTTTAATTATAACACAGAATAGCCTGAATGGCTTTGAGAAGGTGCCCTTTTACTCTGTGTCTGCTGGAAGCAAAGCAGAATTCCTGGTGGCATCTCTCTAAATAATGTGATTTGCAGTAATGATGTGAGGCTGTAGGGAGGTTCCTTTCATTCATGAGCAGTAGCCATCAGTCTTAATTTGATAATACCTCACCTCCACCCCTCTTCTCCCTCTCCCTACTTTTCTATGGAGGAGATTCTTCATGACACTTAAACCAGCTAATGGTGTTTAACACCTCTGCAAAGGAGATGTAACTAGAGAGCCAGCAAATGAGCCAGGTTTAGCACCAGTGGTAAAGACTGTGACCCTTTGAAGATGTTCATATTTGGACACATAATTGGCCTTTTGTCAGAGAAGGGGCCAGCTGTGCCCCCTCAGAGGGTGGATGGAGGTTCTCTGCTCCCCTGGGAAAGAGGCATGAAAATGCAAGGAGTTCAATGTTTCACCGCCAGGGAAGCAATGACATTCAAATCCTTGCAGGATATGTTTGAGCTTTCTGGAGAAAATGTAGTCCTGAAGTATTGAGGGGCCTCTTGTGGCCCTGAGAGTGCAGACACAGGAACTGAGGGTCATGGGGACCATGTGCCACCAACACACAACCAAACCAGCTCAGCACAGCCCCACGTTCCTGCACAGAAAGATTTTAAGAACAGAATTAGCTCAGAGAAAGGGAAACTACCAAGGACAACTTTCTAATTAAACAATGGCAGTTAATTCATTTCTACTGTCTTTTCTTCCCAAAATCTGGCAGATGTACAGAGAGACTCCCATACTCAAAGGTGCTCCCTCTTCCAGGGAGACTGAACACTTGTGAGGATTTCTGCTCCTGAAGACGTGTGTCTGGTGCCATTAGAGATGTGCTGGCAGGTCCTGCTGGGCTCCCAGCTGGTGTTTCAGAGGGTTCAGGTCTCCGTGGGGTCAGTGTCATGTCTGTCCAACCTGGCAGCAGAGCTGTACATTCAGAACCTCAAATCTCACCCTTTGTATGGTTAATGATGCCCCCTAACTCTGACCCCACCAGGTCTGTGCTTTGACAATGTTCCCAAAACCATTCCTGACCAAGTGCTAATGAGATGAGTTTCCAGTCTGAGCAGTTGCACTGGTGTTTGGGAGAGTCCTCTGTCCCCAAAGAGGAACCTGGGGGAAAGGATTGGGGTTCCTAGCACAGAGAAATGGGAGCTGCAGTCCTGGGTGGGGAGGAGTTCCCTACGTGCACAGTATCAGAGCATTTTGTGGTCTTTCATAACCTCATGTGGCAAGTGAAACATTTCATCGAGTTATTTTAATCCATTAGCAATAGATTTCAGGAAAACACCAGTAATGTATGTAATGTGCACCCAGGAGAAACAACAAATGGTTAGTTAGAGAATTTAGATTTTAATTAAGTAGATAACGTATGCTTGCATTTAGTCTTATAAATGAAAATGTATTCACTGTAGAGTAGCTGGGTTCTATTAGATTTCCCTGAACATAAAGAGAAGGGTTGATTATTACTGATTACTGAACTATTAAAGGTTTGTACCTTGGGCTGCTTGATTGTAGCTCTGTTTGCTTCTGTTGCTAAAAGGGCTCTTGTCTGCTACCCAGATACGTGTGAAATAGGCAGCGTTTGGACTCAATGTGAAAATTAATTCTAGGTTACAAACCTCAGCAAATGATCCAAATAATAGTGCTGGTTGCTTCTCTCAGTCATAACAGCAGGTTTCCATGACTTATGGAAGCTGGTGGTAGGGATGCTGACATCACTCCCACTCACGAGAGGCCAAGGTGAATGTGCTGCTAAAAGAAGGGGTCACTGAGAAAAGAGCTCTTGGAAGTGAAGAGCAGGTCAGAGCTTGCCCAGGGTATTCCCATGCTCTGTGACGTCTCTTTTGCATGGGAGCATCAAGAGATTACAAGACATACAATGCAGTTATGAAAGTGCTTTATCTCTTGTGAATGTTAATTAGATAAGCCCAGAGGTGACTTAGGAGGTAACCAAACAAGTAGTGGGGAGACTGAGGGAGAGGGTTAAGTGATTTACCTTTGAGGAAAGCTATGGGAGATCCCAGCCTGGGATGGAAATCTCCCACCTCCAGCCACTGCCTCTGCCTCCTTGGTGCTCTATTTACCCATGCTCTCGTATTTGCAGCACACCATGGAATGCTGCTGTTCTCCTTTTTCTAAAGCCAATGCTGAAGCATTACATAAAATGCAAGATTTCGGGGGCTTCTGTTATACAGAGGACCCAGGTTTCAGAGCTGTCCCAGCCACTTTCTCACAGCAGAGCAGCCACAAAGCCAGAGGCTCTGCCTCACACCTGGAGTGATCTCTTTTGATGGGTAATTGCCTGGGGAAAGGGTTTGCCCAGAAGGTAGTACAGCCAGATGACACCCAGCTTTCCAGCTGGCACTTTGGGCTCTGTCAGATGGAAACAAGCTGGGATAGCTTCACAGTGCCCTGATTCACTGAAGACCAGACAGTGGCTGCTGGCCTCAGGGGAAAGGGAAGGAAAATCTATCTGAAACTTCACTTTCTTGTCTTGGGTCTAGTTTGGCATTGCTTCACCAGACCACAGCCTCTAGACCAACATTCTTTGTTTACGCACGTATTTTTGGCCTTTCTTGAGCTCTTGTCATTTATCTCCATAATCTTAAAATGCCTCCCAGCATTTGGAGTCCTGTCTTGGCTGTGCTTCCCCAAGCACCCAAGGAGGACATCAATTCCAGCCGTCACCCCGAAGGATGGAGTTACCCCATGAAATGGTTCTCCCAAACTGTTACCTCCAGCACAGACCAGAGAATTGCCCTGCAAGGAAAGCTTATTCAGGTTAGTGTGATGGTAAAACCTGAAGGAACTGATCATGGAAAAGTGGAAAGAGTCCCAGACTTCTTGCATTCGTGCTCCTGGCAATATATCTGAATACCTGGAAGAAGGACTTTTTAACAATTTCCATTAATGGAAGAGAAGCTTCCTAAACTGCCTTTGTTTCAGGTGGAAGTCTGTTTGCTTAATTATGGTTCATTGGAATTACCTTTGGAGAGTATTGATCTGTTTGGGGCTATGGATATTGATAAGGGGTTTGGGAGGGCTGGGCTGCTCTCTTGCTCTGTTTCAGATTTAGTGTGTGTCTCTGAAATGCCTGCACCCCGCCTCTTGGGAGTGATCAAGGCTGCAACTCACAGAGCTGCATTTTATTTATTTTTTGGCACCTATAAAGCTGGAGATAGACACCTCCACACACTGTAGAGTTAAGGTGCAGGTCTAATCTGATGGGCATTCTATAGACACGTGCATCCTAAGATGAAGACTTCTATAGAAAATGAATGCCCATGAGATGCATTGGAAAAGATTTTGCCTTCTGTCATCTCTTCTTGCTGAGTCCATAAGCAAAAGAAAAGCTGACCCTTCCTGGGCTCCTTGTTCAGCAAGTGTCACCTTGTCTTGCATTTGTGCCTCATGGCTGCAGCGATTGGGGGAGTTTTTCCTTTGTGCATTAAGGACAGTGGGGAGTAACTGAAATTGTTAAAAGGCCGATAGGCCTGGGAGGGGGTGCCTTCCATGAGGAGAAGGAAAACTCAGTGCAGGACAAAGGCAGTGTCTGAGGCCATGGCTGAGCAGAGGACAAAGCCTCTGCTGCTGATACTGCGTGGCTGCACCAGGCACCGTCCCTTAATAAAGTGATATGATGCCTCAAATGGACAAAAGCACGGTGGAGTCCCACCAGTTCCTTCTGGAGGCAGCATTTCTGGGGCTGCACTGTTGTGTGGAGCAGGGTACCAGGGCTGCCAGGCCCTTTGCAAGGCGAGGCTGCTATAATAATCCATGGGCAAGTTTGCAGCCATGCAACCTAATGGTAATGGGATGTATTATTTGGAATTTCAGCTTCTCGTAACAATGAGACCTTCCTTCTACCCTTCTCATTCCTTTAATGCTGGCCCATGTGTCCAATCCAGTTAAATAAACCAGGAAAGCAACCATTAATGTCAAAGTTCCATAATTAAATGCTGACTGAATCACCGCTCAGGCTTGCAACACTCTACTGTAATTTTTAAAGAATATCCAAGTTGACATTAGACTTTTTAAACAGATTAATTAGTCACATTTCATTTTAAGTGGTGCTGACTTAATAGGTACTGCAAATGTACAGTATGTATTTACTTAAAGCCACTATAACATAATATTTACAGGATATTAACATGTATTAATTACTGTATAATGAACCTCGTGACTACAATATTGCCATTCTTGCATGGTTGTAAAAGTTTTATCATCTTGTGAGGGGGGAGGGAAATTAAAATAAATTGCATGCACATTGAAAGCTTATTTTTCAGAGGAAATGTGCAAGTTATAAGAAAATGTAAAACAGGGGACCCAGTAAATCACAAACAGCTAACAAATGCTCCAAGACATGCTATAATGTTTTTATGAGCGCATTTTACAACCCATTCATTACGCTGTCTGTCCTTCTGAAAGCTGGTTATTAGACTGACTGTGCAAAGTAACACATGAATATCTGTGCAACTAGCCGTGAAATCACAACTAAGCTGATCACTTTTATTTTGCCTATTTTGTCCTGGAAGATATCCTAAAGCATTTTCCCCTCATGCTGCAATTCCACAGTACACGGCAACAAGAGAGGTCCTGCTGAGGAGCAGTGTGGGGCTGGTGCAGAGGTGTGTTCCTGGGAGCAGTGTGTGCCCAGCTCAGCCTCCTCTTCCTGGGGACAGGTCCTTTTGGCTGCTGGAGTTGGAGATGAACCATGGCTGGTGTCGCTCAGGTCCCCTGGGCCTTCAGCCACGGTTTGGAGATGTCCAGCTGCGGTTCGATGCCAGCAGCTGGAGCCAGGAAGGGTTTCTGTGGGTCACTCCTGCAGAGAGGTTGGGAGTCAGCAGGGTTGCAGGCTGCCAGGTGGCTCCGTGTGCCTCCCCTCTCATGTGGGATTTGCCTGCTGGAAACAAGGAGGATAATAATGCTTGAGGCAAGGGTCACCAAAGTTTGTCAGCTGACAGAGGGAGAATATTTGCTGCGTGCTGCGAGTCAGCTGTCTGGGGGAGGCTGCAGGTTGGGCTGTCTGTCAGGGGGGTTAAAGGTGTACTTAAACTCGGATGCTGGAGGAAGTAAATGCTCAAGGACCTCTCTGCCTGCTCCTTTTTCATTATGTGTCTGATGTGCAAAATAATGGAAGCAGATAACCCTGGAGACCCCGCTGCCGACCCTGCAGGCTCCTGTGAAGTGAGCACGCCACATGCCACAATAGGCACAAAGGGAGCGGCACGGGCGAGCGACAGCCAGGCAGCGCTGGCATTCTGTAATTTCCCTTCCACTGCCACGTTACAAATGGCTTCATATTCAAATGGCTGCCTGTCTATGATTGTCCAATTATTCACTGCATTCTTTCTTTGATGGCACAGATGTTCTCAATTTCTTGGAGTAGAGGGGGTTTTTTCATCTAAAAAGTCGTTCCGCCTCAGAAATGCAAAATTCTCCACAGTTCACCAGGTTCTCTGATGGGTTTGCATAATTGGTCTTCAATTTGCCTATTGTTTTGTAATAGAAAGCCTATGTTTAATTTCATTTTTGTAAACCTGTAGAAAGAGCAGAACATTCTGCCATTTATGTCATTCTTCTCATTAGGATCCGAGCGGATTGTGAGCATTTAGACTTGATTATAAGGCACAGATTGTGCTGAAAGGAACACATGCTTTCCTCTTCCATTGTTTTAAACACTTTAGGAGGCTGATCCAGCAAGATGTTAAACATGTTCAACTCTCTTTGTACCTTTGTGAGAGGTGTCTTTCTCCTGGCAAGGCCAGGCTGATTTCTTTGGGTGTACTGGCATGCCAGGTAGGGCAGCCCTGGTCTGTTGCAAACAGGATTTGTTCAAATTGTGGACATGGGTGACTGCATAATTTCCTGGGAAAGGACATTTTGATGTCCATTCGGAGTGATGGCTGCAACAAGGGAGTACCACACTTTCCTAGGGTGGTTAAACTGTTAAACAGCATTCATTAAATAGCTTGGACTTCTCATTTATATCATTCTTTGATGCTCACTTATATCTCATTCTTACATGGCAAGGCAAGGTAGAGATACCTGTGTGGTACAAATATTAAAAAAGCTACAGAAGAGAGAATGGCATTTCTAAAACTTCATAGGAAGAACAACAACTAAACTCCAGCAAAACCTTACACCAGCTAATGCCAGCTCTGGGGGTGAGGGGGAACTTAGTAGATTGGATCCTGGGAAATAAAAAAAGAAATTGTAACAGATTAGAGACTTGCTAGGATAATTCAAAAGAGATACAGGGATGACCCAGGGAATTAAAACCTCACAGCAATGCTACATAAAATCATTAGGTTAGACCCCCAGCAACGAAGAAGGGGCCAGCACTGAAGGTGTGCTGGTTGCTCCAGGGGCTGGCCAGGTGTGTTGGTACCCTTCCCTGTTCTAGAGAAATGCCCTAAGCTTGGTTTTCCCTGAGGCATTCAGTACCGTGTCTGTAGAAGTTGCTGGAAGAGCTACTGTGTCTCTCTGGCGCAGATAAAAACGCAGGGACACTGTGGAAAGGGCCTTCCACCTACTACTGGCAGTGGTACAGCCTTGCTGCAGTGTCATGTGCTGCTCACCACGGTGCCTTAATGTTCCTAAGAGGCTCATGGCAGTGTCCCAAAACAGCTTTAGAGAGGCTCAGCTTCCTGAGGTTACAGAAGAACAGTCAAGTGTGGCTCTTTCCTTGCACAGCAAAGGGGGAGCCTGGCAGAGGCTGAGAAAAACCTATTGCAGGCGAATACTGGCAGTAAAATAATCAGGTTAATGCTGTACTGGCTAGATTGGAGAGTGCTGGGGGCTACTGGTGATGGGAACGAGTCCATCCCACCACGGATATGGACCAGCCTGTACTGACAGGTAGGGTGTGGGTCCTGGAGGGACCTTTCCTGCTGCTGCCAGTCCGTATTCCTGATCCAGGAGAGCCTGTCTCCTCAACCCCTTTACGTGCTAGACAAAAATGACATTGTAGTTTGCATGAAGGGAACCTGCTTTCTGCCACACTGTGCCTAGAAGGAACCAAAAGGGACCTCGAAGTGACATGTAATGCCAACACTTTGGAGGTCTCTGCATTTGTCTCCAGCCTTGTTCTCTGTATCAGATGAACTGATGTCTCAGAAACAACCCTTGTACTATCTGTCTTAGAAGGCAGTCAGGAAATAGCTTTACCAAGCTACATGCATGTTCTCGGAGAAAATAACAAATACCTCTACTCAACAATACATCAAATGAGTGTGTTCTGAGAGGGGGAGCCACAGATGCTGCCAAAATCTCTACATCAAAGCCCAGAAGATTCCTTTCTCAGCACTGGGATTTCCAGTCAAAGTCACAATGTACTGACAATTACTTTGTGTTAGATCTTGGGGACACTGCCCAAAGACAGAGCTGAAAGGCAGGAGAACTGTCTCACGGGTCACAAGGATGAGCTCACTGACAGCACACATTTCTTTTAGGCTATTATCAATATCAAAGCCCCTTACTTCTTTTGTGCTGGTTTTAGAAGGAAGGGAGATGCTGCTGCTTTGTTTCACTTCCTTCCATCATTAAATAAGAAATGTCCCTTCCAGACCCATCTTTTAGAAGAAATTTGGTATTTCCCAGCCCCTGTCTCAATGGATAGTTCTGTTGGTCAGCTCACAAAAATTTCAGTGTTGTCTTTGTAAAACACTAGGTTGGGATTCCTTTTCCCCCATTATGACCCTCTTTCAGTCTTTCAGGGAGCTGCAGAGTGCAGGAAGAGAGGGCTGGAATCAGTCCTTACTTCAGACACTGAAATCTGCACTTTGGTCCTGTTTTCACATGTCACTGTCTTGTGCTGCCTCTTCCTTCACAGCTGCCTTTGCTCTCCATGCAGCAGCTTGTGAGCACTGGGGATGGGAATCACCATCACACCCTGGCATGAAGGAGCTGCTTCCAGCTCTGTCTCTGAAGAGAGGGCTACAGCTTCCTTAGCAAAACTTCAGCTGCTGTTGTTGGTTGCCAAACTCAGAAAACTCAGGGTTTGATTTTCTGGGAGGCCTGTGTTAGGTGGGAGGTTTGCTCTAAGCAGGGGGCAGTGCTGGCTCAGAGTCCTGGTACAGCCCAGCTCTGAACTCCTGGATTGAGCAGACGTCCTCCCAAGGTAAAAGTGGGCCACAGGCCTGTCAATCCAAGGAGCAGTCAGTGCTTGCCCTGGAGGGCAGGTGCCCGGAAAGCACCATTTCCAGACAGCAGATCTGATGCTTTAAATCTTACAGCTGCTTCTCACTCCTCACTAAAATCTTGCTGTCCGATACTGGAAATGCAGAGTGAACTTCATGTATCTGCAGGGAGGGGAAGCCCTGCTCACCCCACCCCGAGGTTTTGCCACAGCAGGAGAGGCAGAGCTGGGCTGCTGCCCTGTGATGTCGCTTCCCTGGGCTGTGGCACAGCTCCACCTCCCCTCTCCCAGGGCAGGACCCTGCCCTTCTCCGTGCACCACATCCAGCCCCTGGAAGCAGCAGAAGTGTCTGGAGGGCGAAGGCCCTGCTCTGCAGAGGCTGCTGCTGCCCGGGCTGTGGCGAGGGAGTGGAGGAGCAAGACTGGAGAGAACTTCTTCCCCTGAGTGCTCAGACTCAATCTCTGCTCATTGCTGGAAGATTTTAGCATCCCCTGCCACATTGGGGAGAGGTTTTGCTCAATCGACCAGAGTTTGTCATCTAATTATGACAGCTTCAGTTTTCCTTCCTGACTGCAAGGCCAGTAACATAGCAGGTTGGAGCCTGGTTTACACTCAGAGTAACTTCCACTAAGTGTTTGTGTCCCCAAGGGTAGAGACATGACAGCAATTTTCCATCTGATGACAATACTCAGCACCAGTCTCAAAAATGTCAACTGTAATTAAAATTTGTTTATATTTTCAAGGGTAATATTGCTTATTCTCTTGTTGACAATTGCTGCTTCAAGCTTCTAGGCTTAACTGAATAGGAACAATTTGTCTTTAAATGGCAAGTTTCCCCTTTCCCTAGTCACTGATTTGTGGCTACGTTTAGGAATGGCACAGTTTTAATTGCACGCTCCTCATTTTTTTCCCCAAGTGTTTTTCTAGGCCCCTTTAATAACCAGCACTTACTAAAAATTCTGAGAGCTCAGGGGGAAAAAAAAAAAATCTATTCACTCTATTATTCCTGTAGCAGATACAACCCAAAAGCCCTTTTCTGTGACAGTATCAATAATTGTTTAATCCATGTAAAACAAGCTGCTTTCCACACTTACTCCCTTGAGAAAACAGCAGACTCTGTTCTCTGACCACCAAAGACAACACAAACCTGCCGGGTGCTGGTCACAGCTCAGCGAGCGTTCGGTGACGCCGCGCGAGGGGGACACGGCCCTGCTGGTGCCAGCAGCTCACGCTGTCGGGGGCTGACACAGCCCCTGAGGCTTGATCCGAGCCAGTAATCCTTCAGAAAAAAACAAGGCAAACATGCTGGATTGAACATTTGGGCCTGTTTGTTTTGGGTGGCCAGGGAAATGTGACTGCTAGAGGTAAGACGGGGGTATTTACAGCACACTGGCAGACCCCACAGCTCCCTTTGAGGTGAGGGTTGGTAAGTGATGGAGGGGCCTGTGCCATCAGCAGTCTGGCTTTGGGTGAGGCACCGTGTCTGCAGAGTGCTGGACATAAACAGGCACTAAGCCATGGAAGACAATTTTCTTTGTGGGGTGGGTAACTCAGCCTGGACGCAGCCAACTGAGTGGAAAGTAAAAGGGTTCTAGAGGCATCCTGGGCAAAAGGCACCTCTTAGGGCACAGTTATTCAGGAATATACCCTATAAATACATCTATCTTGACTGCCACTTCTACAGATTGTGCAGAGTGGTACCTGAGGAGTTGTTGAGGGTGCAGGAGTCACCATAGGGAACCTGGGGCTTTGCTGAGCTTCTGTTCTCCCTTCCAAAGCTATTTGGACTTTTTATAGAACTGTTTCCTTATAAAATCATTAGAGTCTTCCATAATAATTGTTATTGATGTGATTTAGTAAATAATCCTATTAAATGAGCCAACAGATAAAACTCTGCTCTTGGCTGAGCTTTGGCACTGCTCGGTGCATGTGCTCTGCTTGTGCTGCTCACCAGACTCAGCTGATGGTCCATGTAAAGCATCTCACTCCCTGCCTTGTTTGGCAGGGCTTGGTTCAGTATTCTGCTGAGGCTTTTCTTCTCTCACTAAGGTTGCATCTATTTTAATCGGTTAGAACATTTTGTGTTAAAGTATCTCAAATAAGTTTACAAACCACTGTGCACTCTGCTTTCCAGAAATCACAGAATGGTTTGGTTTGGATGAGAGCTTAGAGCCCATCCAGTTCCACTCCCTGCCATGGGCAGTGACAAATTCCACTATCCCAGGTTGCTCCAAGTCCCGTTCAACCTGGCCTTGGACACTGCCAGGGATGGGGCAGCCACAGCTTCTCTGAGCCCCCTGTGCCTGGGCCTCACCACCCTCACAGGGAAGGATTTCTTCCCAATATCCCACCTAACCCTGCCCTCTGGCAGTTAAAAGAACCCAATGGAAGCTGTCCCTATGGTGCAATTGTCTCCACAGTCCGAATCTTCAGCATGCTACTTTTGTCTTCCCCTCCAGTTGGATAAGCTAGGTCCAGGCCTTATTTTGGGATATTTCTAATGCATGTCTGTGCATAGCAGTGTGATGGCTAAACTTGTTTGGGAGCTTGGTTTTACTTCAGGAAGGGAATCTCTGTCCCTCTGCTTTGGTTGTCTGAGCTGTCTCTAGCAAATACCACATAAAGTAGGGAGACTTGGCCCATCTGGTGTAAGATTTTTTTACAAGCCTTGGTCACCAGCCTGGCATGGTTTGGCTTGGAAGACTGGCCAAATGTATGGACATCTCTGAGGCTGCCAGCTGAAAAAAGGAAATGGAACAGCTGGATTTTTTTTGGCCTTCTTCAAGCCAAACTTGAATAGATTGGGGCCTGTGGAGGGATAAAGCTGCACATGCAGGTGTAGTGGGATTACAAATCCTTTTCCTTGCACCAGAAATCCTGGACAGTTGTGATTTGGGTGGCACATGACCAGGTCCACCATTCACCATATCAGTCGACCATCGAAATCCTTCAGAGGCACAAAGCAACCTTTGCATGTGCTGTGCTGAGGGACAGCACATGTTTTGCTGAGATTTGTGAGGGGGAGATGCTGGTGTTCATTCTCTTTCTGATTCCTGTGTAGTCTTGGCCAAATCACTTCATCCCCTCAGCCTGTTTTCCATTTGTAGAGAGGATTAGCAGTACTTCCCTTTCCTGTTCTGCCTGTAGGCTCAAAAAAAGAAATTACGTATTTTGCATACAAATTCATGCATTTTGCATGCAGTCCCTGGTACAGCCAGACCTTATCTTACATGAGACATCTGATGCATCAGATTATAAATGATAAATACCCATAACCACAAGGACACGTTTCCTTGAAGTCTGTGTGCATGCTGATGTGGGTAATGGGGCTGCTCAGTGCTTGCTGAAAGTTCATCACTACAGTTTCCAGTGGATCCCAAATTATTCCTTCTGTCTCAATGCCCCTGGTGGGGGGCATCAAGCACAAAAAATATGCAGGCTAAACTGAATAACCTTGCTTCTGCTGATTTCATGTGATCAAGAGATGCCACACTTGCAATTCAGGAGTAAATGAGAGACTGTTTTCCTTCGTAAGTGTGTTGTGAGCTTTATTGTTTAATATTAAAGCTGCGTTGTGCAAAGTGGCCCATAAATGGCTAATAAAATCAGTGTTTACAGCTTGTAAAGTGCATCAAGACTTTAGCCTGGCTTGCCTAGGGAGATTTATATTAGTGTTTGCTGTCTGGGGTTTAAGAACTCGCCATGGTTTTTCTTTTCAGGTCCATTATAAATGATTCTGTGGACAAACATCTTTCCCTATTAACTCATTTGGGTCCTGCTGAAGCACTGCCAAGAGGAGGAAGAGAAGCTCTGTAGCACTGCTCCTTCCTCAGCATCGGGGTGAGGAGTGGGGCACACTATCCTGTGCCACGTGGCATGGAAGGCTCCACGATGACCTACCAAACTCCTGGGAAGCCCTGAAAGTAAAATGAGCTCATCATACTCCTGTCAGTGTGGGCAGCAGAAATACCAGTTTTATCCTTGGATCTTATCTTTGCCTCCATTTCCCTCAGTTCTGTCTTCACTGATGTTACACAGATTTTTTCCTTTTCATTGCTTGGTTTTGCTTTTTTCTTCTTCTTTGAAGGAATTAAGGGAAAAAGGCTGAGCCTGCAGTCTGCTTTTTATCTGGTGGTTATACTGGAGCTGCATTTATCAGTTTTAATCATATTTCATAATCGTGAAAAATTCTAAATACAAAAATAGATAAAAACATGGGTTGTTTCTTCTGACCAATGGTACCTGTGAAAACTCTTTGTTTTCTTCTAACCTTGGAGAAAAGGGTTAAGAGTGTAGGTAGCTGAGGTCTTGGACCTAGCAGTGCAAGCTTCTGAGAGCAAAGCTGGCTCAAGTCTGGAGTTCAGCAGTTGTGAAACAGATCTGGTCAGATCTTCTCCTAAGATTTCCTTCAGAGGAAGGAAATGCAAGCAAGCTTTACTGCAGTAAACAGTGACTTGCTGACAAGCTTGTCTCCAGATATGTGGAGATGAACAGCTTTTCTATTTGCCAAAAAATACTTCACATGAGGAGATTCAGTGGCTGGAAGCAGAAACCAAAAACATCCAAGGCCAGTGCATTCCCTATCAAAGATCATGATGACTGTCCCTGCTCCCAACTGTGCCCACACACTCACACTCAACGTCAGCCTGAAGCTGAGGGAGGCTTCATAGCTGAGGATCTTTGTTTTATTTTCCCAAAGGACCTTACAGACTCTTGCAATAGTCAAAACTCTTCCATGTAAATTTTTCAAGCCCTTATGCACTTTGACTTGGGGCTTTGATGAAAGCTTTTCCTGCTCTGGACACTTGCAGCTTTAAATCTCAAATCTCCCTGTTCTGGGTCTCTGATAGACCTGTAGGAACTCAGTGCAAGTAAAGTAATGGGGAAGGAATTGCCCTTGAGATACTTTTGTTAGCAGGAGGTTTGAACTAAATGCTGGGGTGTGATGTTACACCCCAGTGTGCCAGTTTGGACAAATTTGGAGGAAAATATCCTCTGATAAAGGCAGGTTACAACCATCCCTCCCCCACCAGGTTCAGGAAAAAAAATTTCCTCAGAGAAATGTGAAAGAGATAAAAAACTATTTATTTAACAAACACACAGGAAAAGGATAATAATGCTAAATAATAAAACCTCTTGCTGTGGAGAGAAACCTGGTAAGATTTCAGAGTCCTTCTGTAGGTGTGGTCTCTCTCCTCCTCGGAGCTGGGTCGATGTGGGCCCACCTCCAGGATCTCGGGGGAAAATTCTCCTGATGTGTTCTGATGTTGAAACAGTCCAGAAAAGGAGAAGGGAAAAAACTGAAGTCCCAGGAAAACCAAGTTCAACTCTCTGTCTCCCTCCAGAGAAAAGGAGCCGAAAGCTGGCTGAAAAGCAAGAAGGGTGCTTCCTCTGCTCTTGCTGCTACAGCAGGAGCAGAACGCAGAGGAGTGCGTGTCTGTGTCCTTGAACAACTGCTTTGAAAAATTTGCTCAGTTTTTTTTCTCTTCTCCCTCTTGGGCTCAGTTTAAAGGCACAGAAAGGCATTAATTAAATTAATTAATTTCTGGGCATAGAGCAGCGATAGGGGATACACATCATAAAGTCACCCCAAGACACCCAGATTGCTACGAGGTCCATTGAATTTAGCATGTAAGGCTATCACACAGTGATATACTTGGAACTACTGCATGCTCTTTAATTACAAATCTGCCTTCAGGTGTCTGTTTCCTTGGCTCTGTGGGATATGTGTAGGGCCGTGCAGGTCCGAGCATGCGGCTGAAACACATATGCTGCCAGCTCATAACAGGTGACCCTGTCCACTGTCTTTGGCCTCATAACAGTTCATTACATTGTCCAGCATTTTTGAGCCAGACTAAGTGAGATTTATAGGTTGCCTGGGGATAATCATTTCAAGAAGAAAGATCAATGATATGCAAGTCAGTGGAGAGAACAGCAAGTTCCAATATCTGCCTTGTTAGAAGACATCAAACATCTTCATAAACTATTTAAAGGTAGCAATGATCATTAACCTTTGCTGTAGCCGATTACATTCAGAGTGGTCAATGCCATTTAGTATGAGTCAGGGTGACACCCCATTAGGGTGTGCAGGGACGTGGGGATGTTAATGCGTTGAAGTCATTCTCGCCCTGGCTCTGTCTTGGAGGATGCACTGGACAAGCAAACTGAACAACACCATGTGTCCTTGCTCACCTCAGAAGAGCTCCCTGGCCTTGCCTGCAGTTGAACTGCAGCTGCGTCACTTTGCATCCACCTCAAACAAACAGCTATGGATCCTTTTTCTACCTCCTGTAGTTAATTATTACTGTTTTTAATATGATGTGAAAGCATCCCATTTTTCCTATGGGGAAATCACAACCCAGGTTGTTCCTTGCAGAGCCAGGAGAAGAACAGATTGTTCAGGCTTGGCTTGCTCCTTTGAAACCACCTTGAGGAGCTGACGGCCCCATCCCTCTTTGAGACACTTGCAGCTCTACAGCAATGCATCCCTTGGCTGCTTTTCTTTAAATGCTGTAGTCATGCTGCTGCGATTTAAGTGTGATCTGTTGTTGATGATCTCAATCCTGCCTCTCCTCCTCCCGGCCCCACTGATGCTGAATCAATGACATTTTTTCTAAGCTGCCTACATCTGGTGTTTTACTGACGACTGCATGTGGCCCTCTCACTTTAATTACTTCTGCTGTGTCTAGCACTATATTCTCTGCAACGTTTCAGAGACTGCTTGCAATTAAAATAAAAAATAAGTAATACATTACAGGTTACAACCCAGTCAGTCTCCGTGCACTTTATACGCCAAGCTGTCCAAGTGGCTCAAAGCCCACAGAGCAGTAACGAAAGCCTGGAACACAGGAACGGCCAGGGAGGAGTACTGTCTTTCTAGGTTCCTGAAAGGCATCATTTCCTGGAGGTTGCTTTATTTTTCCAGTTCCTTTGCTCTTGAAAGAAAATGTCAACATACTTAACTTTACATCCCCTGGTTTCCAGGGGACTCAATGGAATCAGTCTCCTTACTGGGGAAAGGCTGTGTTTGTACCAAGTGAGCTCAACTGATGGTTGGGGCACTTCAGCACATTTTAGGCATTGTAAAGTTTTGTAACTGCTTTAACAGGCTTTGGACCAGGTTGGGAGAGACTAATCAAGTGCAGTTTTGAGTGTCCTGGCTTCGGATCAACAAAATTCTTAAGCATGTGCTTAATTTTAAGCACTGAAATGGTTTTGCCCATGAAAAACAGGGACAAAATGTCATCCAGCCATCCTGCTGAGTAATCCTAACAATTATTTCTCATTCTTGTTTTTTTCCTCAGTCCTTCTTTGCCCCCACAAAATCTTTTAGGCATTCTAGAAGAGAGAGCACAGAAAAGCTGAAATGAAACAGCTCATGCAGGGAAGCACAAGCAACGTGGGGAATTTTCATTTAGCAATCCAAGCAGCAGATTTCTGTTATTATAAATACTGGCTGAATTCACTTGTGAAAATATACAACAGTTAATTTGCATGTAAAGTGACAAATTAAAATCTAAAATTCCCCATTTTGTTCTCTGAGTAGAACGTAACGCGACAAGCTTTGAAAAATGCCTCAGCTCTGCTCCAGTGACACCCCCAGCCTGGTGGTGCTGCAGCCGTCACGTTGAACCTGAATGTGACGGAGCTTGTAGCAGCACATGGAAACAACTCGACCCAAATACTCAGAGGTGTTGGGTGCCTAAAACTCATTTCAGTTGGGTGATTTTTAGCACCTGATCCCTAGAAACTGGAAACTGGATTGAACTACAGCCACTCTTTGCACGAAGATCAGAAAACTGCCTTCTATCAGTAAGGGATAGAAGCATTTGTCAATCCCATACGGTGTAACACCATAGGAGTGGCTGCATTTTGTTTTGGCTGAAAGGCAGAACCTGTCTGAGCAGGGGTCGGGTGTTCAAAGGAAAGTGCACATGGAGCAGCCCTTCCCAGCTTCACCCTTCCAGGTAGCAGGAAGGAGGGAGTTAAACACATACTGATCCATAGGTTTTGTCAACCCTGCAGCCTTTCCTGGTATCTCTTCCAGTTCCTTTCTCTGATTTTGTGAATTGGGAAAGTTACAGCAGCACAGGGTGTTCAAGATAGGCATGAGTGGTGATATCTGCATTTTGTGGTAGCTGAAGGAAAGCCGTTCATCAAAGAAACTCAACAACCCATCCCTGCTTATGGTCTGCTGTGTGTTGGCATTTCACTGATATGGACATCTCAGGCTGGGCTGTAGAACTTCCCCTGGTCCACTGACCAGTCCAGGCTTTTTGATTATTGCCACCCTTACTACTAACCCCCCAATTATTGCAATGTCAGAGAATCCTCTCGTGCTGCAGTTAAAAATAGCCAAAACATGGGTAATGATCATACCTGCACCAGCCTGTTTTTGCCCTGGAATCAGCTCTCTTTTCTGCTCCCTTGTTTTGCACCTGCTGCGTGGAGGCACCGTGTAATGCCCCATCATTGCTGCAGCAGCTCAGCTTCCACTGTGGCAGGTTCAGGGCATGGATAGGTGCCACTGTTCATTTGTTATACTGGCAAACAGCATCAGCCCAGCCGACACTCGCATCCGTGAGCGCTTTCCTCTGCAGAAATTCACTTAATCTTTTCTGACACTCTTTTGGTGTTTAAAGACAAAAAGCACTGGTTTATTCCCATTCCCAGACACTGATGTAGAGACCTGGAGAATTCAAGTGTTGATGAACTCCTTTGTTTTAAATGAATGCAGTAGAACATAACAGCGAGTAGTTTTAACAAGGCTAAATGAAACCTAAGTTTTCTGAGTGATGCTGATGTCTTTTCTTAAGGGACATCAATGGCAGCTGCTTGCTGCCCTCCAAGGCAAGCCAGCCTGAACTGCTCACTGGCAGAAAACACGAGTGAGGTCTCTGCTGAACTAAAATCTGCGTTCTCTGGGCTGAGCTCCTTCTTCTCATGATCCCTGGCCCACTGAATCTAGTAGAAAATATTCCCGTGACATGGGATGAATTTCCGTTGGAGCAGGAAGAGCTGAGAAACCTCTGCACTGCAGTGTCAGGGCCATTGTGAATTAAAATCATGGACCAAAATCGTGGATCAAAATCATGGATCAAATGGAGAAGGGAATAGCACCTGCCATTCCCAAACACAGAACACAGATATAATTGTGGGTCTCAATATAGCTGATTCCCCTGTGTTCCTCCAACCAGACTTTTTGAAGAAGTTCAGCAGAAATCATTCCACGTGCCGAGTGTCAGGAGCTATGCGCAGTTCTGGTCCAGCCTGAGGGGCCCCAGGTTCCCTGTAAGGGAGGTCCACGCTCTGCTCTCTCTGCCCAGCCCTGTGCCTGGAGATCACAATTTCTCAGGGTAGTGCCAGCAAGAGACATCTCAACAGCCTGTCCCTGGAGTGCCAGCCCTGGCCTCTCACCCTACTGTGGAGCAAGAGAAGGTAGATGGGAACTGTGCTGGTGCTCTGATGATTGTCATGTTACTGTGCTCACAGGCTCAAAGCTCAGACTCGGGCGAAGTGAACCAAGTGCTCGTCCCTAGGACCATGTGTTGTGCCACACTCCCACTGCAGCCATCTCAAAAGGAAAATATGGTTTGGGTTTGGTTTGTTCTCATTCCTGCTCATACCAAATGGCAGCACTAGGCATGGGCAGTGCTACAGGGAGAAGCCATCAGCTAATGCTGAAGGAAGAATTCTAGAGGTAGCATACTCACAAAACAATGGTTAAGAACACTCTGAAGAAAAACCGATCTCTAGTGCACAGTGCCCAGCATGCAAGTGATTTTCCAGAGCAGGCGGGTGGGAAGGGTAGCAGTGGTATAAAGGAAGGTGTTTGAGCTCTCCTGTGTGCAGGAGAATTCCTTAATTAATTGCCAGAGAGGAATGTAGAGGTTGTTTCCCAATGCTTTCCAAGCCTGTGCTGCAGTTTATCAGGAGACATGGGACTGTAGGCATCTCATGAGCCTTTTTAACCCCTGATTTCCCTCTGCTCTCCACTCAGCCCCTCATTCCCTGTGCTTCACAAGGTTTGCCCTGCTCCCACAGCAGTGCACAAAGCTGTCAGCTGGCAAAGACACATTAGGGACATAAACTTTGCACGCACGGATGTGTGTCCACACAACACCTGCTCTCATCCACAACAGTCACATGCTGTGACAAGCCTCCCAGCAGCACAGTCAGCTTCTGATCTGAGGAGAGGGAGGTGATGTTTTTGTATGGGAAACTTAAAGGAAAGTTGGCAAGAACAACCACAAACCCCAAAAGCTCTCCCCACCCAGAAGAGCAAGATCCTCAAGGCCCCTGGTCCAGCATGGTTCACCTGGCTGTTCCAGGTGCTCCCTCTCCAGGCTGAGCTCTCACTGCAACGACTCTGCCACAGACCGGGCACATCTCCCCCACACAGTGATTAATTAATGCTCATGGTGCCTACTCAGTGAGAGACATCTACAGCTCCAGAAAGAAGGGTATTTTGATGGCAGTATCTATCCTTAAAGCCCGTGGAGCAGAGCTGGAGGGAGGCTCCAGCAGAGGAGCCCACAGGCACCGGGCTCTGCCAAGGGAGGAGAGCCAGCAGCTGAGCCAGCAGTGAGCTGTATCCAGCTGTTGTCCTGCTAGGCCACTGTTTCTAAAATCAGAGTTGGTGATTCAGATAAGCATCCTACAGCTTCACCTCTGCTGAAGGATTTCCCCGGCATGAAGAAGGAGCCTGGGTTTTCTCTGCATTACAAAACATTGCTTCCCTTGTAGAGCAAGGATGTGTTTGTTTAGGAAGGAGGTTAGTGTCCTGCTAGGGAGAGGGTAAGTGAGGAAGGTGTGTAGGTAAAAGAGAGTAAGTGGTACCCACTCCACTGCCAACTAACCTGTATAATACTACTATTCCAGCCTTTGTTCAAAGAGCATGATTATCCAGCACACCCTTTCGTTTTTAGGCAAGAGGGAAGGCCTGGATTCAACATCACAACAGCCTCTCTGCACCAAGGGGTTACAGAAGTACTCAAGGTGTGTTAAAGCAGAGTCTCAGGCTGCCAAGAAGCTGCTGGGCTCTGCGGGGCCCTGGTGCATCCCTAAAGAGGCTGTGAGGTGCCAGGCAGGACCTGGCTCCTGGCCTGGCTGTGGCGCAAACCGCAGGGGTTGCCGGTGGTCCCCGCGCGCCTTGGCAGCGCTGCCTGGCTGCAGCCCCGCTCGAATTAGTGCTGATTGAAACCGCTGCTGTGGCGGTGTAAGGTATTATTAACCTACAGCAGCCTTGCTGCAGCGTGTGTGTAGATGATACAAAACGCCGGGATAAAGCTGTGTTAATCAGGGATATTCAGAGAGCTAACACATCCCTCCCAGCGTGGGCGGGGATGTTGGATGTGTTACCCTCCGAGGTTCATAGAATAGCAGCAGTAGCAATGTGCTGCTCCTGCTTTGCTGAAAGGCTGTGGATTTAATTTCTGCTTCTAAGCAGTGCTATTTGCAAATCCATGGAGGGTACAGAGCAGATTTCTAGGACATGGACTTGTATATATTCATCCTTTTCATCCGACACTCTTGACCTTGGGGTATAATGTATGCTTGTGTACCTTTGTAGAGTGCCCTTTGCTAGACAAGTGAGGTGAGAAGATGAGCCAAAGGTTGTGGTACTGATCTGGATTTGGGAAGACATGGGTTTAATTCCCTATCCTTATGCAGACTCTTTGTGACAAAATCTTGCATGATAAAAACCTTCAGGAAGTGAGGTTCAGCAAGAACAGCACAGAAACTGCAAAAGGAAAAAAAAGCATTTGTTAAAAGGTAGAAAACATCCTAAGGCCCTTGGTTCTTAACTGTCAAGTGCTGTATCTTGCCTAGAGGTCTGAGACCTAGTGTGTGTGTGTGGTCTGTTCAGCTGCAAACAGTCAGAATAATGAAGATGGACATTTTTGGCTCTCTGGATCAAATAGTGATGGTCATGACTGCAAATTAATAGAAGAAGGGGAAAATAAGAACATAAAAGGCTGTTTTTCAAGCACTGGCTGCCAGAATCTCTTCACAGGGCAAAGGTGGGTCAGGCAGGGCAGCTGCCTGATAAATCCTCCTGGGATGTCTCTGTTCCCATCCTTACAGAAGAGTTCACATGATGGCTGCAGCCAGGGAATGGTGGGAACCCTGAGCAGATAAGTCCTGGTGATTCATTAATTTATTTATTTCCCCAAACTCCAGAGACTCTTTACAAGAATTTCCTAATGTGGCTGTAATCATTTCTACCCACAGACAGCTCTGACTTAATTTTCAAGGATGATCTCCTCTTCAGAGGTGGCAGAAGGATTATTTTAAATGGCACATGTAGGCAGCAGATTACATGCATTTGTTATAAGTCCAGTGGAGCAGCTAGCACAACTGAGATGTGGTGAACTCTTTTTGTTTATCTCTCAAAGGAACCAAGGCTGACAGTCAAGGAGCCTGAAGTTAGTGTTTGGGGAAGAGCAACATTATGTCCACAGCAGAAATCACCCAATTCAGTTCCTCAGGTCCATGCTCTCTGAAGAAATCTCACAAGTTTCACTGAAAAGTATTTGCTTTCTTCATATCTGAGGGTCCATCCACCCCTGGTGCCATACCCAGTGTGTGTGATGGGGTCCAGCCACAGGAGGGGGACAAAGATGCACTTGGTGAGAAAGCTTTATCGTGTAAGAGATTTAACCTGACCTCCCACGGGCAGTGGGACTTCCCTGCTGCGGGCACAGGATCAGAGCACGTGCCCTGCAGTCCTGTGCATCTCAGTCTCGCCATGTACACACATCAGATCCTGAGGATACAGACTGTGCTGTCTTGTTTGCAAAGGTCCTTCGACCACGTTACCATTGCAGGAAACAGGAGTGAGCAGTAACCCAGCAGATACAACAGACAGCAGGAAATGGTTTGAGAGGGAGGGTTTTACCAGTGGGAAATACTCACCTTGCCCTTGCTGTTGGCAGGCAGGGAGGCTCCTGTGTCAGATGGTTTCTCTGAGCCTCCCCACGTCCAGTGGCTGCCTCACCCCTCACTGTGGGCTGGTCCACCTCCACTGGAACTCGCCAGCAATGACCAGTCTGGTGTGATGCCTATCAAAACACACCCATACGCCCAGGATTCCCAGCATGAGACAGCAAACCTGCCCAGTCTGGAAGGCAGTGGCTGAAAGATGCCCGTGGCACCCATGGAAAACCCCTTTGCCCGTGGCTGTAGAGCAGGCACAGGGTGGCTGGCTGAGGCAAAGGCAGCCTCGTGCAGCCGGAGCAGCTGGGGCTGGAGATGGAGCTCACTTAGCAGGAGGGAGAGCAGGTGGCCGAGCAGCAGGGAGGAAGACTTGCCAACCACACACATCACTAGGAGCCTGAAAGGAAACAATTTGTTTAACTAGTTTGCCAAATAATATCTATATTATGAATGCACCAAACTTTGCTTATTCCTCCTCACTGGAGGAACTTGCTTCAGGATGAACCTGTTCTTTCCTGCAGTTCATAGCTAGGAGAAGTTGGGAAATGCTCCCAGTGGGGACTTCTTCTTTGCTGGAAGTCATTGAAGGTGGAGGGTGGGTTTGTGCTCCTGTGGGTCACTCCAGCTTTCCCTGGGACAAGTTTCCTCAGTGTGTTTGTGAGTCTTCCTTCATCTTCTCTCAGCTTTGTTTGCACCTGTTTATCCCAGTTTTGGGGAGCTCCAGGGTGCATGGCAAACACCTGGGAAGTGCTGCTTCTCAGCTGGTCCCTGTGGCTCCTAGTCAAGCCTGACGTTCTCTTAACAGTTCTAAAAGATGGAGTTTCAAGTGGTCACAACCCACATCTAAGGCCAACTTTTTCCAAGAGTCGGGTTAGGTTCCTAAGTTACCCAAATTCCTGGTTTTTGTCTGAAGCTGTTCAGTACAGGTCACACCCAGGCTCAAAGCTTTGTGTCTAATATCAATTAGTGTGTGTGTGTATGGCAGGGGAGCAGCTTGA
The DNA here is from genome assembly GCA_013398055.1 of Ifrita kowaldi. NCBI lineage: Eukaryota > Metazoa > Chordata > Aves > Passeriformes > Cinclosomatidae > Ifrita > Ifrita kowaldi. The sequence continues at coordinate 30,546 of VZRS01004052.1, read as the reverse complement.
ACTGAGACCTCAGTACATCAGGGAGCAGTGAACACCCAGAAAGCAGCAGAGGGAGGGTGACAGTAGGTGTGTAAAGGTGTGCAAGGGCTGCAGGGTACTTCAGTGTCAGAACCTTGTACTACAGTAACTGAGCACTGCACTCCTAATCCTCCGTAAAACTGAACAGTGAACTTCCAAAAGCTGGTAATGTTCAAGCTGCAACCGACTTCTCTGACTTTCCCTAAGTGACAGGGTTTAAAAGGAAAATTGATGAGGAGATGGATGTGACATATGACTTACAAGGGCAGTAGTGGGACTCTAGAAAAACATTCATAGCAGCATAAGAAAAATAAACACAGTGGAAAAGTATTCATGGATCTACACTGACATAAATGGTCACCAAAACAATTTCTTTTTCTGTCTCCCACAGGAAAAAAAATTGAAACTAGGAAACATAACAAAAACACAAACTTAGCACCGCCTGTTGCCTGGCATTTACAGCCTTTCTGGAGCTTGCAAAACATTGTATGTGCCTGGATATAGGCAATGCCACACAGGCACAGTGATTTTGCAAGAGCTGAGGTGCTTTTCCTGCTCTGTCAAAAGGCATTAGAGGTTAGTGGCTGGCAGGAGAGGAAGGCAGAGAGAAGGGCTGGAGGGTTTGAAAGTGGCATAACCAGGCAGGCAGCTTCTCCTCTGCTCCCAGTTGTACTTCCCCATTGTGACTGCAGAAATATTTTCCTCTAGTGCTTCAGCTTCACTTAACTCTCCCTTTGATCAGTGTTTATAGTAATGGAGCTTCGCATAAGCTCTAATATCCCTAAATGCTGTAAATATATATCTATAAACACTAAACAAAACATTCCCTATATAATAAACAGAGACCAGAACTGTGAATTAGGGCCCCAGACAAGGCAGATGCACAGCAACAATTCTCAAGGACTTTGAAGTTAAAAGCCTGGCTGTGTAAATGTAAGAGCTTTTGTAAGTCAAACTAAAAGTCTCATTAACGCGAAAGTTCCATGATCAGAAACCTGACTAGTTCAATGAGAATCCCCAAGGACACGAGTATTTAGCACACTTTCTAATTAAAAGAAGAGAATTATGGTACAGCAGTTAAAATATGGTTTATACTCGCCTAGGAAATATTCAATAGATTGTGTGTACAGAGATACCCTGCCAAGGCTCTGCAAATAGGCCACGAGCAAACCAAGGTGCACCTGGGCAGGGCTGAGAGCCTCCTGTGTGTCGGGGTGCTGTCACCTTGGCTAAGAAAGCCTGATCTTTTTGGGCCACTGCAGAAAGTTCACCTGTACTGGATTCCCCTCCAGAGCTGAACTGCAAGGAAACATTGCTTGGACACCACTGAGGTCAGACATGCAGAGCGTCCCACCATCCTTTGGTGTGCCCACCGACCTCTGGGGAAATTGTGTTTTTCACCTTGGGCAGGGGTCTGAGGGATCTCTGCCTGCTTTGGCTGCAGGTCTGCTGTGATTCCCATCTGGGCCAGGCACTGGCAATGGCTGGGCTGGGCAAGTTGGTGTCCATGCATCCCTCCCTGCTGAGCAGAGGCTGTTAAAAATTCACAGATAATGCTAAAGCTGTCCCCTGGACCTCAGTCCCATCACAGGAAGCAGATCAGATTTCTGGTTTGATGAGTGGATGCTCCACCCCTGCAAACCACTGCCAGTGAACACTGTCCATCCACAGTGGATGGAAAGGGTGCTGTGTTTGTGGCAGCCACAATCTGTCCAGCTCTGGGACATCAGTTGTCTTCTGAGGAATTGTGTTAATCAAAGATAGGAGAACATTTCTGAACAAGAAATAACCAACTATTCAATAAAATCACATCTTTATTGGGGAGCAGTGGAGGAGACGAATAAATTACAAACTTCTTCTAATAGTTCAGTTTTCTTAAAAACTGCTTTTGTTTCAATTTCCTGCATTTCCTGGAAGCTGTGAAGAATGTGACAACTTTACCTAAAAAAGAATATTTTACTTAATGCCAAAAGAAATTATGCATCTGAAATGCCATGGATGTTTTTTAAAATTGATTTTAGAAAAATGTTTGTCCAACTTGAAAACAAGAAGTTCAGTTTGTTACCAAATGAAAACCCATCCACAAACTCACATGTGCCAGCAAACTGAAACATCATTTACTGCATGGTTTTTGTGTCAGGACTGCGACCTGGCTAAATTCCTTAGAGAGCTCATCTAAATTCAAAATAAAGAGCCCGGTGAGGTTATTAAGCTTAATAGTCTTTTATTTTAGGTTAAATATTCTGCTTTTGGTCATTCTTTGCTGTTTTCTTTGGGCATGACAGTCTCTCTTTTCTATACTCCTTTCCTGATGTGTTAATGGTCTCTGTGCCCTGCTTGAGCCCAGCCTGCGGGTGTGGGGAGCCCAGGGGAGACGGAGGTTTGGCCAACGGGGGCATCTCCATGTCTGGGTGTGGCCCCAGTCGGCGTCCCCTGGGCAGTGCAGAGGACAGGCACCCTGTGAGGTGCTGGTTCTACACCTGCTGTTCTGAAGCACTGCTCTGCCTTGCTGCGCTACGACCAGGAAACACCAGGGTAACCACATGGCTACAGGCCCACAGTTTGAAGGGCCCCTTTATAACCCTTGAAAACTGACTGCTCGTAGGTTTTAACTTTTATATTTTTCAAATCCTGTACTGCTTAGTGTGTAACTCTGAGGTTTCTTGTATCCTGTTAATTTCTGCTCTCTCATGCTAGGTAGACATAACCAAGCCTCTCTGGGCCCGCTTTTCCAAGGACACTCAGACTGTCCTAGGCCCAAAATGTGTAAACCAAAGACTGTAAAGGGGATCAGACTTGGGGAGGTTACATCATTAACTGAAGCTTTAATTGGAGAATTAACCCTGATATGCAAATGAACCAAACATATAAAAGTGTGAAGAACTTGTGACCTGTGGTCCATCTTGGGGTCCATCTTGCCAGTAGCCTCTGGCTCCCCAGGCCTTTATTTGAAGGCCTTTCAAATAAATCCCAATCTTTATCCCCTTATCCTGTCTAGTCTCTGTTTCTAGGAGGCCTCATAAGGCATCACTCGAGTACAGTTTTGGGGTTTAGGATGGACTGGAAAGCCTGTGGGTAATGTAAATGTGTTTGAGAACGCTGTGTGTTCAGGGCCGTGTGCTGAAGCCCTCCCGTCCCCAGGCAGAGCCTGGCTGGCTGAGCAGGGCTGTGCTCAGTCAGAGGTCAGGGAAGCACACTCCTGCCCTGTGGCAGCACACCCAGGCTGCTTAGAGCCAGGCTTGCTTCGTCTTCCTCATGCCACAGAACACCCAGGTTTGGAGACTGGAGGTTAAGTGTTTAATTAACCCCTAAATATAGAATATCAAATTTATTTGAAAGATGGTGTTTTCAGGGAAAAAAAATATCCAAAGCACTGAGATGAACAGGAGAAGGGGGGGGTGAGGAGACACAAAACTTTCTCATTTAAGAAACAAATGAGTTCAGGCGGCTTTGGTTGAAAGGGGTAATTAAAAAGCAAAAAAGCAAGTGAAGCCGATTGGTTACAGGAGCTGAGCTGGGGGTGTTTGTGGAATGAAGGATTGTCCAGGTCCTGGGAGTTCCCACCCTCCTGTTTCAGATGCCTTCGATGCCCCATCCAAGCTCCTCTGTTTCTCTGTACAGAATAACCAGGGCAAGTACAACTATTTGAAATAGGTTTTTGTTGTTCTTTTAGGGCTAGCAGTATTACTGTTTTAATGAGCAGTTTATTCATTGTGGAGATGAACAGGAGAAATCAGCCTGTGCTGCCACTTGTGTAAGAGCTGCCTCGTGAGCTGTGAGAGCAGTGAATTGCACTGCATCTGACTGACTTCAGTTTATACTGGGGGGAATCAGAGAATTGACTGGCTTTATGATCTCAGTGAAATTGGCACAAATATGGCTTTTTGAAAATGTAGAAGCTGCCTACATGGTATGAAAGGTGTTTTTGCAGTGTATTCCCTTTGAGTTTGGCAGAGAACAGGTTTTTTGGCTATCAGTTCGACTGGGTCTCTTAATGAACAGCTGTTCCTCATTGGCAGCCACCAGTTTCTTGTGGATTATTTCTGAAACAGCAAGAGACAGCAGCAATCATTTCTGTTACCCTTGACTAAAGGCTGCCTGTCAAAATGTTTCTTCAGTCTCTGTAGTGAGGATTAGGGTGTATCTCCCAGCTTATGAGAAGTTAGGTGACTTCAGAGGATTTCCCAGTCTGCTTCAGGATTCCTTCAAATAGTCTGGTTTGTGACCAAATAAGAGAAATGTCTATGAGATCAACAGCTACATTTCCTTCAGGTGAGTCAAAATGCTGTATCTTCCCTTTGACATTCTTCAAACAGCTTCTTTTTTGGTCTAAAATGAAGAAGATAATGTTTTTAAAAATATTATTTCAAAGCAGAAATTAGGAAGTCTGAAAGTTTCATTTTGAAAACAGAGAATGAAGAGGCTTCCACAGCCGTGAAACTCTTGAGACATATTAAGTGAAATTTTTATCAGACTAGACTTGTCTAGAGTTAACTTTGCAAGAATGTCAGACTACAAGCATATTTTATTTCAAACTGTTTTTAAATGGTAGTGATGCAAAAGCAGAGCTATTTTGGGAAGGTCCCCTCTGTGAGAGCTGCTGCTGAAATTAGTAGCTCCTGGTGCCTGCCATGTGTTTGTACTTCTAATATAGGTAACCCTGAGCCAAGGTTGGAGACTAATGTCCCACTTAGTTTCTCACCAGTGAGCTGTTGCAGTTTGCCCTTTTCTCCTTCCACTCAGGATGTTCTCAGTCCAGGTCAGTAATTGCACTGAGAATGAAGGAGGAAAACAGACTCCACAAGAGTGGGTGAAATATGAACATGAGAGACGCCCCTGTGTTCAGGCTCTCATGGTAAGGAGGGAAGAAGGCAAGGGCACACCTGGATCAGTCAGAAGATTCTGCAGGATTTCTTGGGGTAAATAATGGCATATTTTTAGCAGCATTTCCGTCTCTGGTGCTGAGGAAGATGTTTCCACCATACCTGTTCAGTGCTGCCAGGAATTTATCCACTGGAGTCCTCCCCACCCTGGGTAATACTCTAGGAAGAAACAGAAGTCTCTGAGATGTTGAAGCTCCTGTTACATCTGTTCTTCATTTGGTCCCTTCCAAGCTTCTGAATGCCTTCAGCAACCAGGATCAGCCTCCTTCTCAAATCTCTTTCTGCTTTGCTTTTCCCAAGTACAATCTACCTCTGACTAAGACAGTTTTCTTTCTGCTAGCATTTTTGTAATATATATGAAAATGCCAATGTAATTAAATAAACCAGTGCTGAAACCCTCTAAAGAACAATTCTCTTTTGTCTGAAATAGTCCTGGCAGAAATATTGGAAAACTGACATGTAATTAGTACATTGAGCCCCACTGCAGCATTAAATACAACACATTAGGGCTCCTAACTCTTAACTTCCCCAGGATTCCAATGGACTAGCAATAGCACATTTGTGAACTGATTTTATACATTTGCACACTGTTAGTCTAATGATTTTAAATGCTGTTTAAAGCCTAGACTCCCCCAGTCTCCATTTTGCCTGTCAGGCTCTTCTCCTTCTTATCCACAAAGCCTCACCTTTAAATGGCTTTTCTCTGCCATCTGTGTGATTAGGGAGAAAGAGTAGTGTTGGATGTTAGACCAAAACCAGATTAAGCAGAATTGGATTAATTGCATTACTGCCAGTGGATGAATCCCTTAGGGTCAGATCGTAAAAGGTACCTGGGCCCTCGAAACAGCAGATGGGTTGGATGTGCAAGTATTTTGGAATCACCCTTCCTTGATTCCAGTTGTCTTAGGTGCCTGGACACATCAAAAGTTGCCTGACAAGATAGGGGCCTGACCCAGGATGTGATGAAGTCAACAGGAAGATGGAAGGAAATCAGTGGCTGTGTCTGAGGCACTTGTTGGACACGGAGCCACGTTGCCCGCACATGAGGCTCAGGTGCAAAGCCAGAAGCTGTAAGGCCTGGCAGGATCAGTGATGGAGGAGCTGGCAGCTCTCTTGCACTTTCTAATGGCAGAGATCTGCCAAAAGGGAACATAGCCCTAGAAGTCGTTCGTTCTTCTAACAGCAGGTTGAGTTGGCTTCTATGTTTCCAAATGTGTATATATGCACCTCCCTACTGATTCAGAGCAGCTGATATGCCAAGAAACCAGGAAGATGAGTCCTGGGGAAAAAAAAATTGGTAATAGAAAGGGAAATTTCATACTTAGATATCTGGAGTCCTTTTTATCATAAAAGAGGAAGAGCAAACTGTGTATGACAGGTATTAGTCATGTTATGCAATTCAGTACTGGGAAGTAACAAGTGCTGCGATGAGAAGGGACCTGTGTGAGAACTGATGTAAAACTGATTATTGACACTAAAACTACTTTAGCACTTCTGTGAGTAGTTTATCTTGAAAGCACCCCATATAAATATTTTCAGAGGTAAATGATGATGTGAATCTGCAGGGTATTAAAATCTGGAGGGGAGGATTAGTCTGAAAGCAGGTTTTGCAAGGAAGCTGCTCCTCAGGGGCAGTGGTGAGGCTTGGGACATGCTGCTCCCCTGGCTGCGAGCAGAGCTCCGGGCGCAAACCTTGCGGCAGTCTGGCTCTTTGTGCTCCCTCCAGCTTCCCTGCACCACAGAGAGATCCAGATTTGCTTCTTGTGACAAATGTTGAATGACTCCTCATGGGAGAGCTCTTGTGTTTGGTTGGGCTGTCAGTGATTTCTGCCCTCCCTTGAGCATTATCCTAGGGGGTGTCAGAGGAAATGGGGATTTGATGCTGCAGTTTGTCCCATCCTGATGGTTTGCCATTGCTGGAGTGATGATGTATTCACTGCTGGGGTAGGGCTTAGAAACCCTTTGACAGAAAAATGTGTGGTGCCCTTCTAAAGAGAACTTTGTAACACCATGCTCTGTCCTGTAAGGTGGATTTTTATGACAGGAGAACAGGAGGGTCTGGGCAGTACAGTGCAGGCACCCAGAAGTTGAAAGCCCCAAGGAAACCTGGACAGTCCCCCCTGCTCAGTACAGGGACAAGGACAGAGCCCACGCTGCCACCACTGCAATCTCAGCAAGGCTGAAAGAAGAGCAGTGGCAGAGCTGGGAGAAGGTACAGCCAAATCTGTGGGGGCTGTAGCAGAGCATGGACCTGCAGCAGGCAATGTGCAGCTCAAGGGCCACTGGTCCTTCAGCTGTGACAGAAGACACCTACCAGGAGGTGTCACAGCAGAGATTTTGTCATTGCAAAAACCTAAAAGAGATGGGGAGCACTGCTAGCTCCAATCAGAGGACTAATTAGAGGACTAATTACCACACAGAAAAGTGAAGTTAATGACAATGGTTAAACAAAGTCACATATTGGTGGTGGTAAATTGGTAGTGCCTTCTCAGCCTGCTGAGGACAAGGTGGCAGCAGTGCAGGATATTAAAGGACTATCAAGTCCTACAGATAAAAACAAATGCATTTTGTGGTTGAGGGCCACCTCTGTCTCTTCTCTTTAACAAAGAGTCACCTGCACTCCACACCCTCCACCAGTGGACAGAAGATGGGATTACTGTGCCGTGGCTCCAGGTGCAAGCTGGATGCAAAGCCCTGCTCCACTTCAGGAGTAATTCCATTTGTGTGGACAAGGCCTTTGTGCCTTGTGGTGATTCCAGGCAGGAGAGCCCTGGCTAAGCCTCCACATGAGCAACTGAATCATCTCCTGAGCTCTCTTTGGCCCTCTGATGTGTGAACACAGGGCAGCACTGAGGATCCAGCTCTTCCAGCCTGTTAACATCGTGGATGAAAATACACATTTCTGCCCTTGAAGAAGTGGAATCAGAGGAGTCTGTGATAGGGGAGCACGGCATGGATGAAAGAAGAATGTGAGGGACTTTGAACATGTAAGAAATGTGAACAGTGGCGATCCCAGAAGGGAAATTCTTCAGGGAATTAGAAGGAAAATAGATGTTAGGGAGGCAGGATTAAAACTGATTGAAGTCAGAGGGGGGAAGCTGGATCTCAGTTTTGATCATGAAAAGGCTGAGAGGAGGGAGAGTAATCTGAAATCAAAGTACAGATGGAAATCAAACCTGAACATTAAACAACCTGCAAATCTCCCTCTGGAAGAGACGAGATCCAAAGACTCAATAAAGCGAGGTGAGGGGTTTTCTTAGATCCTTGCAGAGGGATGGTCTCCACCTGGATAAGCATCCAAAATTCCCCTGGCCTGGCAGAGAAGGGCAGAAGGAGAGTGCTTGTCATGATTGAGAAAGTTTCGCTACAGGCCCTGAAGGAAGAACCAGCAGGGTTACATCCATACCCCCACCCAGTAAACAGGGCTTTCACTTGTCATTTCCACCAGCAATCATGTTTTCTCTCCTCTAAGTGTCTGTTTCTGGCACTGTCCAAATGGGTGAACTTTTTCTGTCTCTGCTGAGGCCCTCAGATGATGCCCCTGAGTGGGGCTGGCTGGGAGCCAGAGGGAAAACCACAGCTTCTGCAGCCAGATCCCTCCTTAAGCTGCTGCTGAGCCCTGTGCATGCGTGTGTGAAGTGTCCTGCCAAGCTGATGGGCTGGAGCTGCAGAATTAACAATGTTGATTCAGGCCTGAAGACTTTAAAAGAATTTATATCAATAGATTTTAGAGATCTTAAAATATACAGCTTGAGTAGCCTTAGGTTTCTCAGGCAGCTGCCAAATCAAACTGAATAATAAAATAAAACTGAATAATAAAGTGATCACACGGTGTAAGATCAAGACAGGGCCAAGTAGAGGCACCTCCAGTAATTACTGGATTGGGAGCAGCCTCCTGACAAGCCTCGAGTTTTCTGCTGACATGCTGAGAACCAAAAACAGCAACAGAATTTCTCAAAATGAAAACAGCTCTTCCATCGCCTCTGGATTTACTCCCTGGTTATTCCTTTTGCTCTTTCCTGTCAGCAAGAGCCGGGTAAGAGAGGTGCCAGGCAGGGCAGGTGAGGGCAGCGTGAGGTGCTGCTGGTCCAGAGCAGCAGTGCTGGGAGAAGAAGGAGCAGGAGGAGGAGGAGGAGAAGAGCTGGGCATGACCCGGGGCCAGTGGGAGCCTGTGGGAAGGGGGCTGTCAAAGGAGGAACAGAGTCCAGAGAGGACAGTGCTGATGCAGGCGTGAACCTGGCACCAAAAAGCACCAATCCCTGCTCTTGGGCTGCTGCCCACCCCTGGGACAGGTGTGTCCTCTTGCCTTCTCCCCAACGGCTGACAGTGCCAATGTCCCTTGTAGAGCCCAGCAGTGCGTGGGTACAGGAATGGATCCTCCTTTCTCTACCTTTTATTATTTACTTGAAATCTGGAAAAAAAAAAAAATCAATATTAAAAGCCTAGTGAGGGGTTTAAAGTAAAAATGGCCTTGAGATGCTCGTTTTTCATTATTTACATTGCAATAGTGCCTCAAAGCCCTAAAAAGCCCAACCAGGAACACTTCATTTGCTTTAAAGCTATATGTGTTTTGTTTGGGGGTCTAGAGGTTTTTTGATGGAAAGATTTTATTTTTTCATAAAAGCATCCTGGAAAAAATGAAGCTATTGAGGAAGGGGAACCAATTTTTATTCCTTTTTGATGACATTTTTCATGAGACAAAATGTAATTCCTGAGAAGCTCTAACTTTGGTCCTTTTTCATCCTTAAAAGGTTTCTTTCTCTCTAGACTCGTGGCATCCATTTCCCATTGTCCTATCAGAGTGCCAGGGCAAATATATCTTTCTATTTTGGTATTGTCAAGAGGTAAGGTTTGAAGGGAAAGGTAATATCTTTTCTTAGAGGGACTGATAGAACTGGGAAAAAAGGACTTATTTTTGGGCATAGAAGCCCTGTCTGACTCTTTTGTTTATAAATTACCGTTCTGTTCTCCCAGAGACCTTCCTGGCTCTACACTGAACTCTTTTAACTCTCGCATAGACACCCAGGAAGCACAGTCATCATTTATCTTTACTGCTCCTGCAATCTCCTCGTCACCTCTGCTTTCTCTCCTCCTTCAGCTACTCACTCTTCTCTGTTTTGCAATCTTCTCAAGTGGCACCTGCAGCTGATATTTTATTACGGATGTGTGCCTTTTTCTAATCCTCCATTATTTGGGGCATATCCTTTGTTATCTGTGTTAGACTTCTCTGTGCCCTGGGGATATTTAGCGCTAATTGATTCACATAAATGGGAAGGTAAACATTCATTTCTCTTAGAATACACATTTTACTTGCAGTGGGACAATCCCTGCAGCTTTTATTCTTACTTTCTTTCCTTTGTGGTGTTAGGCATGGCTGGTTGGAGCTAAAATGGAATAAAGGTGATGTCTGCAGTGGGCTGAGCAGCATGTTCAGGATTTGTGTTTGTGGATTTGTGGCTCACTGGCTGCACTGGGAGGTGTCACAGCTTCCCCAGAAGTCAGTGTTAGATGTACCTCCACCCCTCTGTGGGGAAAATATCCCCTGCAAGGCCTTAAAAGGGGCAGAGAGGCTGACTGAGGCTTGGGGAAGAGGGAGGCCCTCATTTCTGTTCAACATTTCCATCAACAACCTGGATGATGGAATTGACAGTACACTTATGAAACTTAGAGCTGGCACTGAGCTGGGAGGGACTGCAAATGTATTGGACAACAGAATGAGAATTCAAATGAGTTCAACAAACTGCAGAAACGGTTTGGGGGAGGGAAAAAAAGGAATTAAATTAGAGGCAAGTGCAAGGCACAAAACTTGGGTGGAATAATCAATGCAGGGTATGAGGAAGAGGCAGTGGTTCTGCAGAAAGGGAACTGGTGAGTAGAGGAAAATAAAGGCTGGACAAGAAGTTCATCAAGTCTCAGTGTCACATTTGTGGGAAGAAAAGGCAAGTGTAGGTAGGACATCAAGTAACAGGCTCCTTTGACAGCAGAAGTGATGCAGAGTGCATTATAAAAGCTTTTTGATGGTGAGCAGTGTTCAGCATGGGCTGAGGGTGCTGAGGAAGAGCATCTCCCAGGGATGAGACAGGCACAGGTGGGGCAGCTGTGGGGCAGGAGGAGGCAGCAGCATTGTCTCAGGATCCTTGAGCCCGGGTGCCTCACAGATGTGCTTCTTGCCCCTGTGCCCCACACCTCCCCCTGGGGGCCTGGGGAGGGCAGAGGCCAGTGCTGGCTCAGGCCCCCACGGGGGCTGTGCACAGCCCACATCCCCCCGTGAGCCGGGACAGCTCCGGAGTCCTCCCTGCTCCCACCCCTCTGCCCTGCCCGGGCTGTGACCCTCAACAGGGTTTTGTTCTGGGATGTGAGCATCAGTTTGCCCTGGTAGTATGTGGAGCAGACTGAGGGAACGTGGGCTTTTCCATCATTTTTTCTCACTTCACTAGACATAACACTGGTAAGAGGAGGATATGAGTTTAACTACGCTGTTGGCCTTGAGGCTTTAGGTATCAAGGAGAGATTATTTCAGAGATCAAACTGAATGCTGATTTGAGGGAGTAGCTCATCCCTTTGGAGTGCTCCAAAAGGAAAAGGGAACATTGTCAGTTCAATCTACTGTGGAATTTATAATATTAATGATCTGAAGAACACTTCAGGGATTTCTGTCAGATGTCTATTTCAATTTAAACTCTTGGGTGTTTAACTACCCAAAATATTGAGTTCTAGTCATTATAAAAACTAATAACTGGCTTATTTTGCTGCTAATTCAGAAACTGAGGTTAATTATCTATAGTGAAGGGATATGGTAGTAATCTAAAGTCTACCTGAATAAGACACTGTGGTTAATTGATTCCCCATGAAATGACAAAAGATTCCTTCAGACAGAAAAAGTGTTTAGTATTCTGGGCTTTCTCAAAGGTACTAGTGTTTTTTCTCAGGAAAGTATTTTTCTTTGGCTTGATCAGCTATACTTTATCCTTTTCTTATCATCATTAGTGGTTTATTTTCATGAAAAAACCCCAAATCCCAGGACCTCTGGGTGGTTATGAATCTCCCAGGTGAGAGCCCATGTGCTGCAGCCCTGTGGTTCACAGTACACCCTGTACCAGGGGCTTACAGCAGCCCCTTCCCCCACTGCACTTGGTGGGCACTGCTTGATGCCCAATCCAAGGAGCTGGGATTGCACCTATGAACTTGGCATCTGTGTTTGACTTGGATGCATGGGTGCTTCCACAGAGCTGTGTGTTTGGGGGTGAGCACAGCCAGGGTTTGGCCCAGCTGACTTTTCCAAAATCACAGAGCACATTAAGCCCAGAGCTGAAATTACTTCCTTGCTCTGTCCTATCTCCTCTCTGTTCTGCCGTTCCCTTTCTCAAGGGCTCTGAATCTGCCCACTCTCCCACTAGTTTATTTAATAAAAATTACTTTCTAAGCCAACTGCAAGCAGCTGAAAAAATTAATTTAAACTTCCCCTAAAGTGTATTTGTCAACGTCCACTGCTGTAATTCATTGCATTGTATCCTAGCATCCCCTGAACATGGCAGTGTCAGAACTCTGGTGATGTAGTGCAGTCTCCATGTATAATATATCATGAGAACAGTTTCAACTTGGATGATATATGAAGCCAGCCTGGGAGGATTTTGAAAATAGACCTAAATTTCGAGAATTTTTTTGTGTTGCTTTGAGTTTCTGAAGGCTTCACCTGAAGCATTTACTGAACATCTAAATATTTTTTCCCTTGCCTGGTAGGAGTTAGCAGTGGCAATTAACCTCTCAGGGCTTTGTAGGTTGGCTGCCCAAATTGCAAAGGTAGTGTGTGTGCATTCCTATTTACCTGGGTTATTTTACAATGCTGGTTGTGTTTAAAACAAAACGCTAGATGTGACTGCAGACTAAATTGGGCAACATGCAGTTTGGGAGGGCTTTTGGGTGATGGGATGGTGTGTGGAGGTGTGATGGGTGTGGGGGTCCTCCACTGCTCGGGATAAACCTCCCATCTGAGTCCTGTACTGCAGAGTAAGAGGCACAGGCTTTTCTCATAAGAACTGTTTTGGAAGGAATGTGTTGGGTGGTGTAGCCGGGTGTAACTGAATGCTGAGAGGGCAGCAGAGCAAGAAAGGGCTGAGAGCAAATGTTGGAATGGGTAAGACAAGAGCAGATAAATATGAGGGCAAAAATGGCAGGAAAAGGGAAGAGGAACTGGAAACGAAATTGGGAGCGCTCATTGATCTTTGTTTACAGACAAATAGTCTGTTACCAGGGCAGGTCAGGACTTCCTCTTGAAACAGTTCTTCAGTGCAAACTTTAGAAAAAATAAAACAGAGACATGAGCAGAGACCAGCTACCTCCTCTTCTTCCCACTTCACATAAAAATGCCTCTTCTTGTCTCTCACCTTCTCTTTCCGAGTTTGCTGTTCTTTTTTTGACAGAGGCCCCATGTTCCAGCCAGATTTCTTCTTACTTGTGAAATGGTGAAAGGTGAGTGTGAAATGCACTTTGTGCTGCTGTGCCTCATCAATGGGAAGCAATTCCTGCACTTTTTAAAGAACCTGCCTTCAGTTGTCAGGGCTGTGGTAGATAAAAAAAAGGGCATGCAAGGGAGCATTTAAAGTGTTATCTAACAGTAGTAAAGATTTAGCCTAGCTCAATGTCCAACTTAATTGCCAGGAAAATGCTATACATTATGAAGATTTAAATCATTTAACAAGCCTTGTGTGACTCTTAATGTTTTTTTTATTACTGCCCTTTTTACACAGTTTTTATGTGACAGGACAAAAGCAATAGTCAGCGTGGGCTCCTGGCTGGGGGGTCACCTCGGTTTGCACAGGACACAGCACAGTTTTCATTAGGAGAGAAAGGCTGAAATAGTTCACTCTGCTGATCACTAAACCTGGGGGAAGAAAGGACAGAAGCCCTTTTGTAGGCAGCCTGTTTGTGTACAAACTTCAGCAGGTTCAGAGTGGGCAGGATGCTCAGAACCCAGGGAATTGGCTGTGCTGTGGGAACTCCTGACATGGATTGAAGTTGGTGGCTGCTTGTGGTGATTTATATTTAGATGTCGTGCTACAGCTGCACCTCAAGAAACAGCTGTAAGGGAGGAAGAAAGGGTAAATGTTCTCGGCTGAAAGAGCAAATGGAGCAAAGAGGTAAATGCTGGGTTACTGCTTGTTCACTTTTGTCTAAACTGCTGCCCTTGTTAGGGGCATGGTTTGATGAAAAAATAATCTGACTTTAGGACCTGAAATAGCCAATTCCATAGCATGATGTGGTGTGTAGCAGTGCAACACAGACTCTGCTCACCCAAAAGCTGTGAGAAGCAGAATTCCAGTTGGAGGCCAGCTCCCACAATAGCTCTTCCTGGGGAGTTTCTCCCTGCTGCTTCCCCGATCCCAGCCCTTCTCCCTGCGCGGCGCAGACCGAGGGATCTGCAACGCAAACCCTTGGAGAAGGCTCTGAGTGGGGACAAGGGAGCTCGTCCCTCCTCCCCTGGCAGGTGGTGACAGCCTGGGAGATGTGAGGGGCTGTAACTAAACCTGCCCCAGTGCTGGTGCTTCTTTGCTTCATGGGGGACAGATGCTCGTGCCAGAGGGACACGATGTGCGCTCTCCTGATGGGCTCGGAGCAGCCACTCCACTGAGCAACATCCCTGCACGAGTTCCCTGTGTTAAATGTGGATCAAAGGTATGATATGTGTCTCTCTAGGCTGTAAAGTCCTAATTCCACCTTCTGCTGGAGCAGCCTAGTTCAGTGTGTGAGCCCTTCTGTAAGTCCAGCCTCAGTGAAGTAGGCTGGGCCTACTGAATGTACAGGTTTGGTGAGGAGAGGCTCTTTTCTTCTTTTGCCCTTGTAATTAGATGCTGTCTGAGCACTTGCACTCTGCTGTTTAACACCATTTTGGAAGCAGTTTTTTGGGTTTTTTTGTTTCTGTGAACCCCAGTATTTTCAGTATTCTGAGAAATACTCAATCTTCCTTTGGCTCTTGGGTGAGAGGAACGTTTCTGATGCCTCCTGCGGTGGGTATTCCGTGGCTTACACAGTGTGTAAGTCTGATATCCTGAGTCAGTGATAAGTCATCGATTCTCGTTCTTGTCCCTGTGCCCCCAGCAGGGAGCTGTGGTGCTGGTTAAATTGGCCCCAGTGCTACACCCACTGCAGGACAGCAAACCCATGGTTGAACTACCTCTGCAAGAGAACAAAGAAGCAGCAGAGTTGCATTAGCAATGAATTCATTAAACATTTGCATTTTCATGGAAATCTGATGCTATTTCATCTAATCAAAGATTGTACTTGGTTTCCCCAAAGTCTTACATCTCAATCTATAACTGACACACTGTGAAATATCTGAAATCCACTTGAAAGCCCATGGGATCATTGCTGAATTCCACAGCCTTTTAACATATGCAATTACACTGAGATACACAGAAATTACTGTCGTTTTTTTCACAGGCTTTTCTGCTAGTTCTGTAGTAGGCATATTTGCACCAAGTGGAGAATTTTAATTCTCACCCATAAGACTCTTTGTTCGTTTTTGCCAATAACTTTTATGACTGTCTGCAGTTTCACAGGCTATGTATACATCCAATACTGTGACTTAAATGTTTCCAGATTTTCTAGCTTATTACTTAAAAAATAGAGTAAAAAAATACTTTTGTGAAAAATTTGTTACAGTTGCTTCTAACATTTTTAGTTAGCATAGGTCTCCAGAATGTGGCTTGTGAAATATGTGTCTCTGAGATAGTCTAAGCTCTGGAAATAGCCCTCTCTGTTGAGCTCTGGTCTCGTCTGGTCTCCAAAGCTCAACATCTGCCTTTGCAGACAGAGCTGGCACTGAGCTGCTCCTGCTCACCCCACTGCTCCTCCTTTATTCTATGCATCACCTCCACGGATGGGCATCTGGGCTGGGAGTTCTGGGCTGGGCCAGCAGCGTCCAGCCGTGCCCCCAGGTGAAATGAGACTGAACAAGCTGGGAGAGACTGTTCAAATCTGTTCCCTGCACACTGAGAGGAACAAAGAGGGAAGCCAGCATTCATCATTCAAAAGATAAACATTTGACAGCACAGCTTGACTGTGTCAGGAACACTTCTGTTTTAATAGTGTGCCTGCAAGCTTTCAAAACAAGTGTTTACCTGTCACAATAAACATTTATGAGTGAAGTACACAAAACACACTAAACTTGGAGCTGGCAAGCTTCCAGAAATGCCATGTGCAGTTAAACTCTTGAGCTTGTCATTCCATCCAGCATAAATCTCTTCAGTTGTCTTCCCTCTTCTTCAGTGTGTACTGTGGGACTCTCCCGACTGCTTTGGAGACATCTGTCTTGGATGCACACAGAATCCTGGGAAGTGCAGCAAGTGCCTGGAGCTGACAGCCACATTAAGCCCTAACTCTCAAACAGCTGCAATGAACTCAGTAAGGGCTCCTGGTGAGACTGGGTGTCTTCCTGGTAAATAGGAGCTCGTAGTGGAAATGTGGAGCAGAGCACATGGGGCTTCACTTAGGTGTTGGATCAGACCTCAAATTTGGATTTTCTGGTGACTTAAGAGGAATAAAGAGTCTGATCCAGTGGTTGGCCTGGCCTGGATTTGAGTCTGACACAAGAGAAGGTCATAAGTTTGCTTGGCTGGAGTTTCCTTTGACCATGCCAAACAATGAGAATTCCCACTTTTTCAGAGATGTTATTTCACTTTGTAGGATTTCTTGCCAAGTCTAACACTGTGCAGCGTACTGGAAAAATAGCTAAAGTCAATAAATACAGCCCATAAAAATAAAGTCTGGCACAAGGTTTGCACAGGAAACAATTACGTCTTGCCTTTTTTTTTTTAAGGCCATTTCACGTTTCAAGAGCTTAAGGAAAAGCTAGGAGAGCAAGGGGAATTTCCTCTTGTATATACATTTTACTGCATATACATGTGCATTTAACGTTTGGCAAGGATTTTTACATTTTTACATTTTAATATTTTGCTTTTTTTGTTGCAGAGTGACGTACAGGACAGTTTCAGCTGGCCAGATAGTGTGGTCTGACCAGAAGGGACAGGTTGAAAGGTCCACCGAATGCTGGGGGAACAACAGCTGACATGGGAATTAGGAAGCTTGGTCTTGGGGTTCCTGGGCTTAGATTGGGGTTCTTGTGTTCTGTAAAACACTTTGAAATCAAGACAATGCTGCTTACACAGGAAACACTTCTCAAGATGGCACAGTCAGTTCTACAGCACTTTTTAAGTCTGAGTGAGGTGGTTTTGGACTTTGTTAAGGAATTCCTGGCCTGCTGTGGAATTGTTGGTGTAAACCAGATTCACACACCACCACCCTCCCCCTGGGCACCCACTTGGGACTGAAGTTCATGACTCCTGACTTGCAGGTGAGCACTGTAAGCTCCAGGCAGTTGGTTTTCTCCCATGCCCTGTGGCTTCTCACAATAGCAATCCTTCTTTCCCTAAGTCCTTGGGTGCTTTCCTGATCCAAAGGATGCCCAAGGCTGCTGCTGAGCAGCCCCTTGCTCTCGCCTCTTCCATAGTCGGTGTGGGTGGCCTTTTGCCTTGACTCCCATGCAGCATTTCAAAAGGCTTCATTTTTGTTCTAGTGCAGAATGTAAAAGGCTTTCAACATCTCCATTTAAAAAACAAAAATTCCAGTGTTTGTGCTCTCCATTTTCCTTCAAAGAGCACAGTGAGAAAAGGGAAGGTCTGCCCTTGTTCAGTCCTGGCAAGTCCAATCCAGAGCTGTGTAAAAATGCATCTAAAAAAAGGACCTTTCTTCCAATAAATGCCCATTTAATGAATAAAAGAGAAACAATTGAAGTCTGCAGTAATAGAACAATTATGTGCTGTTGTGCATTCCAGCTGGCTACACATTGAACAGTTCTTACAAATTGCTGGAAACACAGCAGCACACGGATCCAATACATTTCAGGACAGTCATTATTAAGGAGAAATACCATGTGTCAATCTGCTGATGCCCTCCGAGGGCATTCTGCTCCTAAAATCCGTTAATTACTGCTCTGGAGCTCACGTGTGCCCCTGGCCCGCCGTGTGTGAGAGGGAAAGTGCTGGAAGCAGGAGCCCCGTGTGATGCTCATTAACGCCCTCAGCCTCTGCTCTTGCCTCTGCTGAGCTTCAGAGGGAAGGAGGCTGGGCAGGGGGGCTGCAAAGAGGCAAGGAGCCCCAGCTTGGGAAGGTCTGAAGAGCTGCAGTGGAGCAGTTAAGGAAGTCAGGGGAGATCTGAATGCAGATCTGAGGCAGGAGAGGGACACACAGAAAGGACAAAACAAAAGGCAAGGAAGACAAAATAGCCAGTGGATGCTGTGCCTGTGAGCCCCACATGCTCTCTCCTCACACCTCTCTTGGATATTTGCCCAAGCTGGTATTCCAGTGGCAGTGAGGAGGATGAGATGGCCCTGGAATGCTGCTCTGTGTGTGCAGCCACACTAGCTAGCAAAGCACATCACCTGCCAGTGTCGTCAGTCAGCGCTCTGGGGTCAGGGTCGGTGCCTGTGGAGCCTCCAACCAAACAGTAACTGGATCAGATCTGCACCCTAAAACAGCATAAAACTGAGCAAGCTGCTAATTCACTGCCTACCCGCTTGTCCTTCAGGTTCAGGATTTTAATCAGTGTTTCAATGTTAATGGAACCATTTGATGGACATTTGTGGATGCAAAAGCATGAGAAAATGTGTCAGAAGGATTGTGGTTTGGTAATGGCACGAGGGCTTCGGGCTCCCGCGAGGTCCTCGCTTGGTTGATTCCATAATGATCTCTGGTCACTCAGTAACCAAAAAGGTCACGAGGAGTGTTCAGAGCTGGCGAGTGCTGATTAAACATGATATAAACACCTCTTCTGTGTTAGATCTGTGGAAAGAATTTAAATGTCTGAAGTGCAGAGGAGTAGGGATTAACGAGCTGTGAAGGAAGGAGATGTATTTAAGGTGTTTGTGAATAGGGAGAGGATGAAGTTCCTACTCCATATTTAAGACATTAAATCTACTTTGCAGGTCTTTTTTCTTTCAAAAGAAAGCCTGAAAGCCCCCGCAGTTCTGAGTACTTGTCAGGGACGTAATGATGGAAATTTTGTCAGCCTTGCTTTGCATAATAGGGATCATTATGTGATGGTAAATTTCTCTGTATATTCTGTATGTTCCTAATGTGGGAGGAATAAAATATTCCTGAGGTTTCTTTTGCAGAGCTTGTCAATGAACAGCCTGGGTCAGATTGTCTTCCCATTTATTAGCAGGAAAAGCTAAGATGACTTTATGCAAGCACAACAGTAGGAAATCACTGTGCTGGGGGAATCAGGTTTATTGGTTCAAATCCTCCCAGCCTGACAGGTACTTCTTTCTTGCATCAGCTCTATTTTAAGTTCATGTTGGGAAGCTCTGCTTCCTGCCCGAGCTCCTCATGTCCTGCTGGGACAGCACTGGACCAGCTGCACCCAGGTGGACATTGCACTGCACCTGCATCAGGTGCCAGCTCCCTGCCCGTCCCTGTGCCAGAACCGGGGCTGACGTGGTGGGCAGCCCGTCAGCAGGGAGCTGGCTGAGTCCTCCCGAGGGGCTGCAGAGGCCCACAGCTCATTGTTTCAGTGCTGCTGCTTTAGGAGTTCCTAGAGACTGTAGAAATCCTCCCTGGAAATACAAGCCACGGCGTTTTCCTCAGAGGCTCCTCCACGTTTTTTTAAGGACTCGACAGTGTCACGTGCCTGTGAAGGGCAGACCACTAAGCCCTAACTTGGGCTCCCACAAACCCAAACTGCCTGCTTGAGTAAAAATATGCCCAATCTGGCTAATAATAGCAGGTATGGATTTCAGAGAGGCTTATCTGACCCAGCTCCTGTCTGCTCCATTGGAATCAGTGGGAAATGCACAGGGAGGCGTTAGCCAGGACTTGGCAAAGGCAGGGGAAGTTATTGCAGTCTGCTGAGGGCAAATGAGCCCCACAGGGGCTACATGGATCATCTGGAGCTGCAGAGGGACAGGGCACAAGCCCTGTCAAGCTCTTACTTCCTTCTGAGTTCTTCATATACTTTGGCTGTCTGCAAGAGGCTTCTGTGGTGTCCACAGGACACATTTGGGTACCCAGAGCTGAGAATGACATTCAGGGGTAAAATCAGTAGTTGTTGGAATAAATTGCATTTTCCAACATGCAAGGCAATGTGTCCTTTCACAGGCAGTAAGTAGGTATTTGTTCAAAACAATTAGACTCCATAGCCTAGTTTAGTACTTAATCAATTTATGTAGTTCGTTAAAGTACCTGCATATGCCCTTAATAGGTACTGACACCTTTCTCCTAGAGCACTGCTATGTCCTTACAGAGAAATTACACTTTTAATTATACCACGCAAGCCTAATGGAAAATCTAATTATGACAGCAGCATTTTTCAACTTTTGTGCAAATAGTCTATTTTCTGTAATGCAGTTGCTTTGCTGTAGAGCTTTGGGACAGGAAATGGATTCAGTGCAGAGTTTGTGCCGTGCTGCATTGATTATTTATTAATCACTGCTATGTATTATTTGTATGCTGTCACAAATATCCTGGTAGTTGATGCAGTAAAACAGGCAGATGGGAGTCCTTGCTCAAAAGATTCTCACTGGTCTGAACCCAGCACTTGTGTAGTAGTGGAAATGCTGAAGCTGCTGCTCAGGGATTTGTGTCCTGACTTTTGATTCTCTGGTGTCTAATGTGGTGTGAACTCTGAAATGTTTGGCATGGATTAGGATATTCACAAGTTTCCCTTGTGCCTAATTAGGGTTCAACTCATCTTGGAGCCTCTTTTTTCTTGGGGACAATGTACAAATAATTTAGATCAGGACATCACTCCACCCTTCTCCTTCTGGAGTGACCTGCTGCTCACTAGCTTTCCATGGTCATGGTAGCTCCAACTCACCAGAGGGTTTATTAGTAGATTGTGTGGAATGAGTCTCTGCTTTACTCAGGTTCTCCCCTTTGTGAGCTCCAGACAGTCCCAGGGATTTTGTTGGAGCTCTCCAGTACTTTCTGCAAACTCAGCAATACTTATGGTGCTTTAAAACAGCGTGAGCTGTCTTAGCTTGGCTGTTGCTTATTCAAAGAGAAAAGATGGGGTTTTCAGTGCCATTCAGAGTGGGTCTAAGCCTGTTTCTGCTCAGTACCCAGCATAAGCCTCAGCAGGGACAGAGTCAGAACAACAAAGCCATCTTGCACATCCCATCCCCTCTGCAGATGGACTTGCCTTGGGGAAGAGGAGCCCTACAGCTGCTCCTCCCGAGCCTCAGCCACTCTCTGGCAGTGCCTGGGTTTGCTGTGAGCAGCTATCAATTTAATTGATTACAGCACACCAAAGCCCTGAGCTTTTCAAAATACTTGCTTCAGTGTCTAAAAAGTCAGTCAGGTTCTTAATTACCTTGGAGTTCATGTGCAAAGGGGTACAGTGCACCTTCTGCTCATAAAAGGAGGGCAAGCTGTGTCTCTTTGCTGTCTCTCCCCAGCCTGAACTGTCAGAGGCAGGGATTATCCCTCTGTGTCTGTGTACAACACCAACCACTGGAGGTGCTCCTCTGGGTTATTATGGAGCTACTGGGCATTAACAGAGGTGCCCTGGTACAGCAGGGACGCAAGGCATGGCTGCCACACGGGCTGAAATTTGTCCCAACCCCTAAAGCCTGTGAAGTGCAGGGCAGTGGAACACCCTGATGAAGGGGGCAGAGCTCTCTGACATGGGGCAAGCTGAGCTTCTCAGGACAAATCCTTGGCTCCTTTGAATGGTTCCTCCTCTGGTTCCTCCCCGAGAAGTGCCTGGACAAAAGGTGCATGACACTCTGCTGGTTTAAAACCCACTCAAGCTGCTCCCTTATTCCCCTGCGCCTTCTGATAGTGGAGGAACACCAGGAGAGATTATAGATTGGAATCACGGTTTACTGGAAAATTGCAATAACCACAGCAATATTACAAAAAGAGGGTTCAAAAGAGAGGGAGAGTTTTACCCACAAAAGTGCATTAATCAGTGAATAAGCAAAAATGCTTCCCAAAGATAGCACCCAGTGGAGTTTCCCAAAGGCAAAATGACAACTGGCCCTGGGCAGGGGCCATGTGGTATTTGGGAAGACAAAACCATTATATTTCAGGGAATCTCTTATGGCTTAACTTCTCCACCTCCAGTCCCAAGCCAACAGAAAGCAGGGACAAAACAGAGCTTGGACAGCTTGTTTGTCCCAATGAGGGGGTGTGCTGCCGAAATGCCGGCTCTGTGCACCCAGCAGGGTTTGGGCCCTGCTGCAGGAGCTCTCTCTGGGGCAGCAGCAGAGTGACAGCAGTCCCCATCTACCACCCTCTCTGGAGTGAGAGCAGCAAAATACATGGACAACTTCCCACTCCTGGCCTCAGCTTCTTCCTGGCCGAATCCACATCCCCCAGCAGTGACATGGGTGGTATCGAACAGACAGCTCCAAACCCTCCACACCCCTGCCTCAGTACCCAGGACACACTCCAAAGGTTGTTGACCTCTGAGGATCCTATTCAGAGCAGAGCTAGAGCAGCAGGATATTTTCTATTAATATTTTTACTTTGTCAATGGAACAAGAATTGCCCTGAAACCTGACTTGGTCAGATGAGTCCCTCTGAGTGTCACTGGGGTGACGTATTTAACAGGGCCCATCTCCCTTTTCTGGTTTATTGTGTGATAGATCAGAAGAAAAGTTGTTGCTCTGAGCTCGTAATTTTTCTTGGTTGCTTTAAACCCATTAGTTCTGCTTGGGTGCATTGTGGCTACTAATAGATAATGTTATGGGAAGGACTGTAAAACCTGATCACTGGAGAGTGCTGGAAATGTGGATGTCTGTTAGTGTGTAGAGTGTCTTTTTCTGCAAACTCTAAAGCATATTGCAGAAGTGTAACCTCTCCTGCCATCACGAGTCCTCTGCCTAGACCAGATGTGATCACCTGGTGTTATACGTTTCCATATGAGCTGGAAAGCAGTTAAAGCATCCTGCTGGCTCCCTTCTTCCTCATTGCTTTAATCACAGACATCTCCATTTTTCCAGACATTCCCAGCGTGGTGTATTAAGGGTGGCAGATTAAAAATGAATGAAAGGAAGGGGGAAGGTAAGAAGGACAGTGCCAAGCTAAAGCTGACCATCTGTCCTCTGTCCCTGAAAATGAAAAGCCAGTTTTGGGAGGGAACTAAGGGGACCTTGATGGCTGGAGTGGCTTCAGAGCTAATGGCAGTGCTCACTGCCCTGCAGGCAGGAGATTGTCAGACAGAAATCCAGTTGGAAATTATTTTAGTATTTCCCCGCCTGGTGTGGTTTGCTTTGGCCTAATCCACCTTTTGTGTTTTTATTCTTTGTCTCATGGAGGTACCTACAGCCCTGAATTGTCCTGCTGAAGGTACTGGTGCCAGGATGAGGCAATTTTATTTCAGCAGATCCATCCCCAAAGCTTTCCAAGTGCCTGAGATTATGGACGTTACCCTGCCTGTGCAACTTAATTGCACTACTTGGCAAAGGCTGCTGTAAAGATATCCCTGGTAAGTTATTAACTGATATCAACTCACACAGATTAAATTTTATTTCTTGAATTATGATGATCAGAGCAGTCCCACCAGGTAAAACTGCAGAGAACAGGTTTACTAATAAATAGTGCAGAGCAATCCTTCATTTCTCATGTCTGTGAGAAGCCTGGAGCACAACAGATTGCTGCTGGAGGGTCCTGCCTGAGAGGCTACCAAGCAGCAGCCTGCCATTCCATTTCAGCATTTGTTAAACTGCAGGACAGCATTAGGCTGGCCTGCATTTACATCAGCGAGAGGTTAGAACACTGCCGAGCGCTTCAAAGGCCTGCTGGGGAAGAACTGAAAAATGCCTCAGAAATAATGGCTTCCCCAAAACCCTCATTTTCACAGTGGTTGCAGAGTAAATCTTTCTCTTCACAGGCCTCCACATCGCAGCCCCGCTCAGAAGCGTCAATTCAGACCCGGCCTCTCACAAAATCACCTAACGCCTTTCAGCTGAATATCGTCCCAATTTTAAGCCCATTAGGTAACAAGAATATTCATTGTTGAGGGAATTAAACGTTTTGGAGCATGCCCAGGGTGGTAAGGAGATGAGGTAGCAGATAGAGAGGGAGAATGGAAGGCACGAGGCAGTCAGCCAGGATCACAAATGCTTTTCAAACCCTTAGAGCTCCAAGTTCAGGCCTTCCTGTTTCTCTTCCAAAATCCTCTTGCCCACTGATGCCCACTTTGCTTCAAAGAGAAAGAAAAAGTACCCCAGATATATCCAAAACTTTATGACTCTCTGGTATGTTATGACTTAATTTTGCCACCCTTGAGCTAAAAGCGGCATTTGTGTGGACGTGAGCGAAGTCAGGTTAAGGAAAGATTTCTAAAGCAGGAACCAGGCAGGGGCAGCCCAGCTGGGAGACCCAGGAGCAGCTCTGGACTGGCCCTTCATAATGATCATTAAGCTCTTTTGCCACTGAGAGATTCTCAGCAATTCCTTTACTTCAGAAGCAGGAGAACTTCCCGTGGCAGAGGCAGTGGGGGTGTTCTGCAGCCACCCATCACCCGTTCGTGTGCAACAGGGCTGGCATGTGCCGGGGCAGGCCAGCTCATCCCAAACCCACCACTCCTGCTTCTCATTGCCACCAACAAGGGGCAGGTGGCAGTCAGAGCAGCAGCCAGCACAGCGCCTGGCCGAGGGCTGAGGGGAAACACCCAGATCTGCACCATGCTGGAGAGCCAGCGGTTCCTGTGCCCCACTAACCACCCCCAGCCCTGCACAGGGATGTGCTGGATTTGGACATTTCTGTACAATCTGGAGGGGGCACATGCAGTCAGCATGGGAATGAGATGTAGGTTTGAGCAGGGCCACAACACCTGCCTGCAGGGAAAAGTCAGGGTGGGGGAGTTGCCATTGCCTTTCATGCAGATACAGCTTTTTTTCTTATTCTTGGTGTCATGTGAAGAGCAGTGGGGTCATTGTGGGTCTGAGAAGGAGCCTGAGCAAACAGCCTTGTTCCAGAGAGGAATCCCATGAGGCTTTCTGAGCAAGGCTCCACACACCACATGGCATCCCTCTGTGCCACGCTGATGGGATGTGCAGGAGCCCTGGCAGTGCTTCAGGCATCCCACACCTGGGAGAAGCCGTTCCTGCTGAAGGGAGACAACAGGAATCACCCCACTTTTGCTGGAGGAAACTGAATTTATAATCGATTGATGACACTCTGAATCAGTGCATTTATGGAAAGTGCATGTAATATGTTAGCACAGTTCTCAGATGAAAGTGGAGCAGAAATCCTACAGGAGAGGGAAGGGGGATGCACCAAAAACCTTGGATGAAGTCCAATATTCAGGCAATAAGACCTTAAGAAGCAGGCATCATTATAAGATAATTGACTGTGGAGAGCAGTCACACATCCCAAGGTGAAGCATAGGGCACTTAACATATCAATAAGGTCAATTATCTGATTATGTCAGCTGCCTTAGTGCTGTTATTAACCTATATTGCTCTTATTAACCTTTCTGATGAAGAATCTTTCAAAAATAATTATATTAAAGTACAAATCTCTCAAGTTTAAAATATGTGAATGTTTCATTTCAGTAGTCGTGTGTCATAGGATAATGAACAGCTGATTGCCTGGCTGACACAATGAGGTTTTTAATCAGGCTCCTTTCCCTAGGATCAGCGTGTTCACTCTGACAGCCTTCCCTGGGCCCAGGCAGGCTCATGAAAGCACTGCTGTCATGTTACCAACGGCAGGATTTAAAATTGAAATGTGAGTAAATAAGACAAGAAATGTAACGGATGTGCTGAGGAGAGGGGTCCTGGGAAAATACCCACGGAAAGCCTCTGCAGTCCATGCCAATTATTAAAGCATACAGCTGATTCAATTAGTGCCTATGTACTTGTGCATATAGGATTTACGACCTCGCACAGCTGATCAAAGGGAACACACAGCTCAGGAAAATTTGTCCATATTCTTTTTGTCCTTTTTTCCCTACTGCAGAGCATTTTGAAGTAGGAAAGAATTTTGCCACAACTTTCAGCCATTCTTTCATCTCTCGGGGGATGTGAGTGTTCTAATTTCTGCTGTGGATTACTAATTCATTACATGCTTTTGGCAAAGCCAATGCAAATTCTGCTCACTACGAGTTTTGATCACTGTCCTGTTTCTCTGTGTATCTGTGCAATAGGTGAAGCATCATTTCATGCAGTGTGGCTGTGCAGTGATCAAAACCAGGGGCCTTATTTTTGCCTGTGATGACTTGCCATGCTTACACCTTGATGTGGTTTGATTTTAGATGACTACACTGAGCATCCATTAAAGATGCCTTTTTTTACCCCTGGAATTTGTCACTAATTTGAATTCACTGGGCATTTGGAAAAGTTTAGGTTAAGATTTCTTATGTCCATTTTGGGCTGACATGTGCTCCAGTTAGAAGTGTCTGGTCTCCCTCTTTGATGTCCAAGTGAATTCCTTTGCTAGTCAAAAACGAGAGGGAGGGACACATAAAAAGCTAAAGCAGAAAAATTATCCTTCCATGAAATTTCCATCCAGTATCTTCCCCATTCTGCTTCCTTTGCCAAGATCACCACTGTCAGCACAAGACATCTGGTGCTTGGGAAGGGCAAGTATTTCTGTAGTCACTCCACATCTTCTGTTCCCTCTTCCATAAAAGATAACAGATGATGAAAGTTAATTTCCTTGTTCCCAGGTCCTACTCAGGAGACCCCGATAAACTTCTTGTTGCATGTAGGGAATACTGAAGGTGAATCATTATTCAGAATGGATCCCTGCAAAGTCACCTCCTTGCTCCACCAGTGTGAGGATATGGCCCTCCATCAGACCCCAAACCACTGCAAAGTTCAGGCACTTTCATGACCATCACGGGTCACAGCTCCTGGCTCAGGTAGTTCAGTGTTTTGGTGCTGATGAACATTTCTTCTGCCTCACACACCTTTTGTACTTCTTGTGGGATGAGGTGCATCTGTCTGTGCCACACACACACATTCTTGGTCACCTTCCTAGCTGTAATCCTGTTGGAGACATTTCTGCCAGGAGCATGGCTCTGCTGATGTCTTGCAAAATTCTTTGTACAGTCTGCTGTGAACACTGTGCCTCTGCAATGTTCTGGGAGTGAAGTGAACTGTTAGGACTGCATTGGAAATCAAAGTCTGCCGGAAATAGTTTGGAGGTAAATGGAGGGCAGCTCTCTGAAATGAGGACTCAAGGAACACTCTGTCTTGCAAGTAAGGCCTCTGAGCCATGTCAGTGTATCTGGAGAGGCCCACAGGAACAAATGCACATCCCTTCCAGGAAAACAAGATCTGCTTTTACCTCCCACTAAGGTGTAAAAGCTGCAGCAAGACTAAATGTTTGGGTAGTTTTTATCCATTAGCCTTCCACAGGGGTTGGAATTGGCTTAGCCAGACCACACCATTATGAAATTAATTGTATCCGTGATCCGGTTTTTGGGTTTGGGTTTGGGTTTGGTTTGGTTTGGGTTTTTTTTTGCCTTGTGGATAGCATTTCTTTCTGGGTTACCCTGAAGATTGGAGTGTTATCATGGTTTCTGAAGAGGTTTCTCTGCCCTGCGACAGCCTTGTCAGTTCTCACAGGCTGGTAAAATTGGCTGAAAGTTGATGCCATCACCCCTGACACACTGGCAAACTCTCTCCCTTTTTCATCTCTGGTTTTTTTTTGAAGACATCTGGGAGGTGCTGGGGCTGCTGTCAGGAGAAGTTCAACTGTGATATCTCTTTCTGAAGATTTTCCCTCTTTTAATCACTGTTTTTGACATTTGTATTTAGGTGCTCTCTCTTGTTTGTCAATAGTGTCAAATGAAAGCTCTACCAGACAAGAGGTGAAATCTTTGATTAAAAGCCAGATATCCAGTGGTCTGAAACCGGCTACTGCTGCTGTGGGATTGAGTTTGCTTCCAAGGTAAAATCCAAGAGGAGATATTTGCTGGCCTGAAAGCTTGTGTATTTCCCACATATTACTTCTTGTTTTCTGGTTGGTGAGTGAAAGTGGTCTGTCAAAAATCTGCTGCTGCTCATCCTTTTGAGGATATTTGATGGTCAAGGACCACTGAGTGTGCAGGAACTGGTAACTGGCCAGTTGGATGGAATCTGTACAGAGGAATTGTTAAGCTCTAGAAGATCTTGGCAAAGGCAGAGCTGGATATTGCTGCATTTGTGTACCAATTTATGTTTCCCTGTTTCTAGAGAAAATCTTTCAAACATTTCTTCCTTTACATTTACCAGCAAGAACAGAAGGCTGTAGCAAGGTGAGGGGAAATAGGCAGAGGAAGATGCTGAGAGCCAGATTTTATTTCATATGTTCCCAGTCCTGTGAAAATCTGTGCAAGAACTATCAAATGGTATTTTTCTTCTTTTCCTTTATTTTTTCCCTCCAGTGCTGAACTTCACTGTACTGACAGTTTTAAATTCTTTTGTCTCTGTATTATTCAGTTATTTGGTGAAAACCTTCCTGTTCCATCTTCAGTTTTTCCGGGCTCTAACCATCCCTTGAAGCATCATAGGACTGGCTCTTGGAGACTCTTACCAGGTCTTTAAAGATTACTGACCTGCTCCTCATAGCAATAACAGTGTAACCGTGCCTCTTGCTCCAGAGTTTCCCACTTCAAGCATTTAGATTTGTGTTTCTGAATTAAGGCACCACTTGTTCCCCACAGGCGCTGGGGCAGACACAGATGTGGGAGCCTTCCTGATGAAAACACAGGACAGTGAGGGTGTTACTGATGCTTGCCCTGGGTTATGGGATAGCTGAGACCCTCTGACATCCCCCAGTCCCTCCATGAATAAGGAAAGGAGGTGCATGATAAACTCATGGGTGGAAGAGTCTCGCTGCTCCTGCAGAAAGCAGAGGGAACACTGTGTGTTGTGAAAGGCCCTGATTTAATAGGAGACACTGGAAGATGTAGAGAAATAGAAGGCATTTAGGAGAGCTGAAATTCTGCTTCTTCCAAGATCAGCCTCCCAAGCTACCACATTCTACTTCTTCACATTAGCTGTAGCTGCCTGTGCTGCAGTTTCCATTGCTGTACAGAGGGGAAGATTTTTCTCTTTTTCCCCTTTTTTCTTCTTTCCTTTCTTTTCTCTGTTTCTCCTTCTCATTCTTCTTCTCTTTTTTTTATGTTCTTTTTAATTTTTGTCTTATTTTTCTTTTTCCTGTTTCTTTCTCATCTTCTTTAGGAGCTGAGAAGGATCACAAACACTGTAATGGCTTCACAGGGTGACCAGTCACTCCTGTTTGTAGTGGATATTGTCTGCATAGAATTAGTAGTCTGTAAAATTCCCACAAGGCAGGCACAGCTGAATAGACATAAAACTTCTTCTAAACAAATAATCAGATTTTAAACAAACAGTAGAATTTCAAGACAGCTATTTGAGATGATAGGGAACTGTTGGATTTTTTTACCTGAAGTAAAGCAAATCAACAGTAATTATATTTGTCTTGTCAAAGGAGGGAGGGAGTTTCAGAGGTGGAAAACTGATACTTGAAATTTCTTTGAAAGACATTGAGCTTGGCTGGTTGCTATGGTTTGGAGAATCTGCAAGTAATTGTCCACACTATTAATTAAACAGAAGTTTGTGAATTTTATTCTACTGGGAATTTGCTACAAAAATAATGTTTTGAGGCTTTGTAATGATGTCCCAGTTGGACGTTGCTTTCATGAAACACATGACTCATGAGAAAATGAAATCCCACATAGTTCAAGGGAATGCAGAGATGAAGAGCCCTGCTTGGCAGAAGAAACCCAACAGCAGAGAGAGAGAATTTATCCCGCTGGTCCCAGAGGAATTCTGTACAACAGCTGCATCTGCTCAGGATTGTTTACTCTGGTTTATGTGGTTTTGTCCCAGCTACCAGAGATACCACCATCGTGACTGTAGTCAGGGATCTCCAGTGGCAGACGAGCCTTGAACAAACCATTTAAACAGGATTCAGTTTAGTTCTGCCTTCCCTTGGATGTCAGTGTTTCTCTGGACTTCTCACCTTGCAAAACCATGAGACACCTCTGCAGTAGCTCATCTGTGGAGATTTCTGCTCCCAGTCACCACCAGGAAATGCAAAGGCACGTGGAAATGAAAGCCAGTTTGAGTGAGACTGCACCATCTTGGTTTGCTTTGGAGACAATTCTTACTTCATCTGACATTCCCAGTTGGCCTGTGTTAATACAAGAGGCTTTTGCTTTGCTGTGCCATGTCAACAGTGTCAAAGTAATGCCTGAAGTTACTATTTGTCTGTCAAGAGCCCTGCTCAGCGGCCAGCATTAGCCGTAGCCCCAAAGCCTGCTCTGTTCTCTGTTGACTAAGCTCAGAGTCAGCTCTGGGCTGGGCACATGCCATGGGGCTGGGGGCTCTGGCAGAGTCATCACACGGCTGGTCATTGCATGATGCACTGCAGCTCTGGCTCCTGGGGCCGGGGAGCGCGGAGAGCAGATGTGGGGCAATAGGGAAGGCTGGGGAACAGGATTTCATGCAAAACTGGCACCCATAGAGAGGCCAGCAGGACCAGGCCAGTGACTGTCCTCCTGTGCTGAGCACTGGTGAGGCCCAGCCTCAGATTCTGGGTTCAGTTTTGGGCACCTCATGACAAGAGAGTCATTGAGGGGCTGGAGTGTATCCGGAGAAGGTCGACAGAGCTGGGGAAGGGGCTGG
>VZRS01004051.1:138562-148674 GCA_013398055.1 Ifrita kowaldi | reverse complement strand
CCCCTCGGGGAAAGGACGGCCCCCCGGCACCAGGAACCCCCCAGCAGGGATCGGGACCTCCCTCGGCACCGGGACCCACCCGGACCAACAACCCCGGGACCGGGACCCTCCCTGGACCGAGATGCTCCCGGCCGGGATTAGGACCTCCCCCATGTGAGACTGGGACTCTTCGACCGGGATCGAACCCCCCCGGTCCAGGGAAGCCCCCAGCCGGGACTGGGCTCCCTCCAGGGGAAAAGGACGCCCTTCGGAACCGGGATTCTTCTCCCTGGGACCGGGACGCGCCCCCCTCCCCGGTACCTGGACCCTCCCGGGGAAAAGACCCTCTCCCATGCCGGATCCACCCCCAGGGACTGGGAACCCTCCCGGGACCCTCTCAACCGGGACCGGAACATCCCCACAGCACCTAGAGCCCCGCTGGAAAAATCCCAGGACCCTCCCCATGATCCAGGAGGGTGCAGGACCTCCATGTCAATGTCCGGGGATGCGGGGTTCTCCCCATCTCCCGGTGGCTCTGTGCCCGGTCCCACGGGGCTGCTTCATCCCCCATTCCCGGGCCAGTGCCAGTCCCGGGTCCATGGGGTGCCAGCCCCGGCCCCGGGTCCGCCTAGAGTGCCGGTGCTCGGCCACCCCACCGCGGAGGCTGCTCCGCTCTCCCGCTGCCGCCACGGGCTCCCACCCCTCCGGCACGTCCCGACCAGATTCCTGGCAAACAACCCCGTGTCCATCAGGATCCGCGCCGTGTCCTGTCCCGAGTGCTTCCCGACAATCCCCTTTTTCCCTCTTGCAGGTGTCTCGGCGTGGCCAGTTGCTGTTGAGGTCTCCCGGGACGCCCTTCTCGGGTGGAAACGTGGCTCTGCCGCCGGCACGGACGGACATGAGGACGGCGGAGGACTCCAACGGGACGGTCCTGCACCGCCTGATCCAGGAGCAGCTGCGCTATGGGAATCTCACGGAGAACCGCACTCTGCTGGCCATCCAGCAGCAGGCCCTGCGCGGCGGCGGGGCCGGCAGCCCCCGCTCCTCCCTGGAGAGCCTCAGCCCGGAGGAGAGCCAGATGGTGCAGCAATCCACGCGGCAGGAGCCGCAGGGCCAGGAGCATCACTCCGACCACGTCTACTTGGAGAACAGCGTCTATCGGCTCTGCCCGCCCAAGGGCGAGGAGCTGCCCACCTACGAGGAGGCCAAGGCGCATTCCCAGTTCTTCGCCTCGCAGCGGGGAGCGGCCGGCGCGGGGATCCGGGCTGAGAACGCCCCGCGCGGGGCCGAGAGCGGGGCCCGGCGCCCCGACGAGGGGCTGAAGGACCTGAAGCACGGCCACGTGCGGTCGCTGAGCGAGCGGCTCATGCGGATGTCGCTGGAGCGGAACGGGGCCAAGGCGCAGAGCCCCATCAGCGCTTCCCACAGCTTCCCGCAGCTCTCCCGCCAGCTCGTCCCCCTGCGCGGGCAGCACCCCGAGGGCACGGAGCCGCGGGGACCGCCCCCGGAGTATCCCTACGTCATCCCTTCCCAGGACGCTTACCTGGCTGAGCCCCGACCCTGCTCCCGGGAAGGGCCTGGATTTCAGCATCCCGAAATCAGGTAAACTGTGGCCCCTGGGCTCTACTTTTGGATGCCTCCCAGGAATGTCCGGGATGGATGCTTGGAACTTGCAGGATGTGAAGGGCAGTGGGGGCCCAGAACAGCTGCTCTTGTCCTCACTGGCTCAGGCCATGGGGGTCTGCTGGGAGCCCCCCACTCTGCTCCTGTCCCTAGTTCTCCCAGCATGGCTGGGCTTTTCCGACCAGTGATGAAAATCCCATTCCCTCAGCAGACCCTGCCCCCTCCCCATGCACCGGGAGGAATCTGGGGGTAACTTAGGGGTTAATCTAGGAGCTGGAAGCAGCCCAGGAAACTGCTAAATGTGGAATAGGTATGGGGCAGGGTGGAACACAAATATGCTCCCTGCTCCACGGAAAGCCATCCCGTGGTCCTGAGCTGGGAATGTCCGTGTAACTTGGAATTGCTGCCGAGCAGAGGCTGGGCCGGTGCCAGGTGGTCTGTGGTCCCTTTGGCAGCTCAACGCCTCTGGCAGAGCCCCAGGCTGACTGTGAGATGGACATTCAGGGGTCCAGGCATTGCCTGGAAATTGAGGAGGACTGGAAAGAACCTCTTCCAGTGTGGAAAATGATGGGAGGAAGGGAATTGGTGGCTCGATGGGAGGACACGCTGCTCCCAGCCCTGCTGATGTATCCAGGCAGAGAGCGATAGCATCTCCAGCAGGAAAACCTTCTCCTTCCAGGGAACAAAGAGGGGAAGGGGAGCTGCGAGGAAGATGTATTTATTCTTCCTTGCTCCGATATCATCCCGCAGGAATGCAGGCCCTTGGCGGGCAGCCCGCGGGGGAGCGCAGCGGGGCCGGGCCGTGCACAGCCACCCTGCTCAGGGTATTCCAGGCGGGATGTTGAGGTGGGATGCTGGAGCAGTGGCACAAGGGGCAGCCAGGCTGGCCTAGTCCCTCCAAATATAGAAAGGACATATCCATAGTTGGGCAGTGAGGGCCTATGCCAGGAGCCCTTGCTTTGCCCAGAAAATAAGGAAAATGGGGAGCGCTGCCAGCTTCCAAGGTGCATCCAATGCCAGGCTGCCTGCAGCATTCCCAGGAAGAGAGGAGCCTGGGGGGTTGGGAGCCCATCCAGACCCACTGGCCAGGTCTTGGAGGGGTCAGGTCAAGGCATCCCTGCAAGACAGGGTCTGTGGTCAGAGAGCAAGTGCTTCCCAGCTCTAGAAAGCAGGATAGGCACTTCCCAGAGCCTCCCTCCTCCTTTGAGGTGACTTGGAGGCACCAGTATGTGCTTGGTGGGATGCTGGAGTTGCGGCCAGCTCTCCCACCCTGCCAAACCTTGACACCCTCACCTCCCCTGCTGCAGGGTGCTGCCCACCCCGGTCCCGGCCGCGTTCCTGCCGCTGTGTCCGAGCGCGCTGGGCCCGGCCGGCGTGGAGGCCCTGGTCAGTGCCCAGGCGGTGTCGGCCGGCAGCCGCCTGGCCCGGGCAGACGCCGTCCTGCGGGAGAACGAGAGGCTCCAGCGGGAGAGCGAGAAGCTGCGGCGGGAGCTGGAGAGCTGTGCCGAGAAGGCGAGCCGCATCCAGAAGGTGAGGGAATGGTGACAGCCCCTGCCCGGGGGGTTGCTCGACCAGCTGCTGTGAAAATTCAGCCCCTTTAGTGATTTAATCCCTTCTCCTCCTCCCTCCGGCGGCGTGTTCCCCTCGGAGCAGCTGCAGCGCGGCAGCCGGGATTGGGGAGAAGGAGCCCATTCTCCAGTGACCCTCTCCCTCCGCCTGTCCCCCATCCCAGCCACCACAGAAAGCCCTTTGTGTGGCCATGTACAAGGGGCGGCTGTTCCCCGTGGCCAGGCTATGGCAGGGCCAAAATCTGTGGAGAGATTCTTCCATAAGAAAAAAGACAGGAAAAATCAGTTTCCCCCCCCAAAACATGTGCTGGGGGTCAATTTGGGGTGCACTGAACTCCTCTGGCAGCTCAGGTTGGGCTGAGCACCCCGGCCGAGCTTTGGCTGGCGTCTCCCTTTCCTTTCCTCATTCCATGAATATCTAACCCTGGCCTGTCCCTTCCTCCACCCCAGCTGGAGAGCGAGATCCAGCGCATCTCGGAGGATTATGAAAACCTCGTCAAGGCATCTTCCAAGCGGGAAGCCTTGGAGAAAGCCATGAGGAACAAGAGAGATTGTGAGATGCGACGGCTCCAGGATTTCAACCGGGACCTGAAAGGTGAGGGACCCTCTGTGTCCCCATCCCTGTGGGTGCTCTGTGTGCCCTGGCTGTTTCCATGGGAAACCAGGCTTTCCCCACTTCCTCCAGCCAAAATCTTGTATATAAATCTTAATTGGGTTCGATTGTTTTGGACCAGAGCGGTTGGAATCGGCGAACAAGCAGCTGGCCAGCAAGACCCAGGAAAGCCAGGAGAGCAACCAGGGCAGCGTGGCCAAACTCCTGGCACAGAGTAAGTCCCGGGGGACACCCATCCTTGCCCGGCTCCCCGTGGCATCTGCGAGCGGGGCTCGGCTGGAGGAGGAGGCGGGTGTCGGGCGGCAGCTCTCGCCCTTCCCCAGGGAGGATGGAGCAGCTCTTGGCGCTGGACTCGAGCCATTAATCCCGGCGGCCGGCCGGCGGCGTGACCCGCATTCCCCACATTCCTGCCGCAGCGCCGGCTCTTCCAGCACCGAGCCCGCACTCCCGCCCCACGCCAGCCCGGCCATTCTCTGCTTCCTCCCTCCTGCACTTTGCAGCTGTGCCAGCCTGGACTTTTTTGGGGGAAAATGTACCTGAATTTTAGCAGAGAGACATGGTGCTGGTGTTAGCAGGAGGAGTTGCATCCCTGTCCCTAAGGTGGCTGGATTCACACCAGGCAGGTTTCACCCTTCCCGAGCTAAAATTTAGGCTGGAATGTGGCAGGCTTTTGGCCATCTGCCCAAGTGGCTGGAATGCCCCTGACCCCCATTTGATAGAAGATCTGGAGGAAGGGGTGGCATGGCCAGATGTCGGGGAGCAAAGAATCCCTGCAGGGCTTCATGGACCAGCCTTAGGGAAGTCAAATGTCTGAGCTTTGTGGGGCTCCCTTGCAGGCTATGAGCACCAGCAGGAGAAGGAGAAGCTGGAGCGGGAGGTGTCCCTGCTGCGCAGCGCCAACGAGGACCAGCGGCGGCGGGCAGAGCTGCTGGAGCAGGCACTGGGCAGCGCCCAGGCGCGGGCGGCCAAGGCAGAGGCCGAGCTCCGGAAGAAACGAGCCTACGTGGAGAAGGTGGAGCGGCTGCAGGCAGCCCTGGGGCAGCTCCAGGCTGCCTGCGAGAAGCGGGAGCAGCTGGAGCTGCGGCTCCGCACCCGCCTGGAGCAGGAGCTGAAGATGCTGCGGGCTCAGCAGGTGGGTGCTGGCGAGCCGCGGTGGGTCCGGCGAGGCGTGGTGGGTGCTGCGTCCTCCCAGCGCCTCCTCATCCTCCCCGGGGCTTTGTTTTGGCTGCTGCAGAGGCAGGCGGGCACCGCGGGCGGGGGGACGCCGGAGCTGAGCGCCCACACGCTGTCGGAGCAGCTGAGGGAGAAGGAGGAGAAGATCCTGGCGCTGGAGGCCGACATGACCAAGTGGGAGCAGAAGTACCTGGAGGAGTGCACCATGCGCCAGTTCGCCATGGACGCCGCGGCCACGGCGGCCGCCCAGCGTGACACCACCCTCATCAGCCACTCCCCACGGCACTCCCCCAACAGCAGCTTCAACGAGGACCTTCTCCTGGCCAGCCACAAGCACCAGGAGATGGAGAACAGGTTA
Organism: Ifrita kowaldi; assembly: GCA_013398055.1. NCBI lineage: Eukaryota > Metazoa > Chordata > Aves > Passeriformes > Cinclosomatidae > Ifrita > Ifrita kowaldi. Next base: position 143,360 of record VZRS01004051.1, on the reverse strand, counting down.
GTCTCACCTTGCCAGAGGCATTTTGCCCCCATCAAGCTTTTTCTGGGGTCTGACTGGGCAGTGCCTGGTTCCTCCTCTCCCTATCCAGCTCTTCTCCCAGCTTCTGCCTTTCCTCCTCTCCAGGTTAAAAGCCCTTCATGCCCAAATCCTGGAGAAGGATGCTGTTATCAAGGTCCTGCAGCAGCGCTCGCGGAGGGACCCCAGCAAAGCCCTTCAGGGCTCCCTGCGGCCGGCCAAATCCGTGCCCTCCATCTTTGCCGCCTCCGCTGCCCCGAGCTGGCCGGGGGCTGGCCAGAGTGACCGGTCATCCGAGGGCAGCTCCCGTGGCAGCACAGGTAAATAGGGACACCTGCCCACTCGCTACCTTCACTTGGCAGTGGGGACCTGCTTGCAATTTTCCCCTGTGGTTTTGGAGTTAGAGAGCTTGGGGAGGGGGAATTCCTCCAGGACCAGTCAGCAATCACAGAATCCCAGAGTGGTTTGGGTTGGAAGGGACCTTAAAGCCCATCTTGTTCCACCCCCTGCCATGGGCAGGGACACCTTCCACTGTCCCAGGTTGCTTCAAGCGCCGTCCAACCTGGCCTTGAAAACTTGAATCCCTTGCCTCAAATCCCTAACAGAGTCTCCTCCAGCAGGCAAAGGAACCACTGAAGGGACAGCAGTGTCCACTGCCCTTCCTTTGCCATCCCACTCCAAGCACGGCAGCAAGGACGGCAGCACGCAGACGGACGGAGCGGCCGGGAGCAGCGGGCAGGGCGAGGGCACCGGTGTGCTGGGTGAGTCCCCCTGGATGGCACGGGGCAGGGAGTTGGGAGACCCCAGCACGTGGGCTTAGCATCCCTGGGATGGGCTTTGCACAAGCATCAGTGATTTTTAAGGCATTTTTAAGGCCCCAGTTGAGTGGGGTGGGTTTGAATCCCTGCGAATCTCTGTAAATCCCTTCTTTCTCTGCAGAGAGCTCGGCTGCTGCCAGAGCCCCGGACCTGTCTGACATGGTGGAGATCCTGATTTAGGGCCACCCCAGGCTGCATGGTGGCCCCTCCACCCTTCCTGACAGCATGTCGGGATGGAGAAGCCTCTGGGAAGGAGGGACCAAGCCGGGAGCTCAGCGGTGTCCCCTCGGCCGGTCTCAGCAGTGACTCTGGGGTGTGGGAGGGTCACTGTTCCACTCGGTGTCCACACGGGTCCCCGGCTGCGCGGGGCGCGCTGGAGCCCAGGGACCCCATGGTGGCTCCATCCCCATCCCAGCTCCATCCTGGCTCCATCCCCATCCCAGCTTCCACCTCTGGGTCTTGGCCATCCGCACCCACCCAGGTGCTTCTGACTGGAAAATCCCTCTCTGATCGCCCGAACTGTACCCACAAGCTGAAGTCTCCGCACGAGGGCGGAGCCGGGAGGGATCCTCCGTGGGTCCCACTGACCACCTGGATCCACGTGGCCAAGCCGAGCACCAAACTTCCATCACCTGCATCCTGCCCCTGGGTTTTCATCATGGGTGGGCGAGAGCTTTGTGATGGGGTGACAGTGAAACAAAAATGACAACGGAGGGAATGAAAGGTGGAGGACAAGCAGAGGTGAAAGGCTCCGAGGATGCCGATGGAGGCGGTGGGATGTGCTGCCCCTCTCCTGGCTGCATCCCCCAGCTACTGGCAGCTGGCTTCTGCCCGTAGCCAGCGCCGACATCCCGCTCCTTGGAACTTCCCATCCTTGCCCTTCATGTAAATATATATATTTTTCTTTATTTCTTTCCCCTTTCAACATGTGCATTTGCTGGCCAACTGCATTTTTTATTTCTCTCTCCCCAGACACGTAAAAAATGCGTTCGGTTCTCGTGCATTGTTTACAAAATGGAAAAGAAACAAAAAATTATGAAAGAGGAAAAAAACCCCCAAACCCCATGACTTAATATATTTTATATTAATATTGGTATTTCTTTTTAAGTATTTTTTTCGTGCTGTGAACTTTTTTTCCTGCCAAAGATGACAAGTTCTCGTTTGTGCGTTTTAAGTTATCTTTAAGTATTTAAACATAAACCTGGCTGTTTCGTTACGCCGCCCTATACCGAGATTGCTGTAGCATTCCACTTGGTATAACAATATTTTAATAAAAAAACCCCAAATATTGATCCATTAATTCTCTTTTTTTCCATGCCATGGGGAGAGATGGAGGTGCTGCCAGGGGAAGAGGGTCTGGAGGTGCTGACCCCCTGGTTCACATGTCCTTCCCAGCTCCCCAGGGCAGAGATTTGGGGTGCAGCTGCATGGGAGAGGGGAAAAATGCTCAAGAGCATTTCTGCATTCCCTGAAATCCCATTGGGATCCCATTACCCCCACCTTCATGGGGGAAAAGGATGGAGTTGCCTGAAAGTGCCAATGTAGTTTCCTTCCTGCTCTGGCATCCCTGCATCCCTGTGTCCTTGGTTTCTGCATCCTCATGACCCTGCATCCCTGTGTTCTCAATCCCTGTGCCCTGGTGTCCTTGATCTCTGCATCCCATAACTGCATCCTGGTGGGATCCTCCTCCTCTTCCTCACAAAACCCCTTCCTGCCCTCCTAAGCCCCTGCCACAGGGACTCCCTGATATCTTCCAGCATGGATGGACCTGGTTCCCAAGCTCTCCTTGGCTTTGTCAGCCATCTCCAAGCCCTTCTCTCTCTACCTGTCTCCATCTTCCAGAAGACCAGAAGTTTTCCAGGTGTTGGACTTTTATTTTCTAATACCTGTGGTGTTGATGGTTCCCAGGGAACATCCCTGGGGACTCTGCCCTGTCCAGCCAGGCCGAGGCTTTCCCTTTGTGCATCCCTTGGCATTAACTGGCAGCTCATCTTTGTTATCCCGCTGTCCCTGGGGACCAGGAGCTCTTGGGCTCTGCAGCGGGGTTTAGCTTGGATTATACAGAACAGCAGCATCAGAAACCAATTTTGCTGCCAGCTCCTCCATGGAATCACAGAATTACAGAATCATGGAATCATTTAGGTTGGAAAAGCACTTTAAGATCATCAAGTCTGACTGTTAAGCCAGCACTGCCAAAGCCACCACTAAACCATGTCCCCAAGTACCACATCTACATGTTTTTCAACATTTCCAAGGATGGTGATTCCATCCCTTCCCTGGGCAGGATGCCTTAGGACTTCATTGAGGATCACTGGTCTTGGTGGGACAGCGATGCTGAATCTCAGCTCAGCCTCACCCTTCCCACTCAGGAATCTGCAAGGAGTGGGGCTAAAAAATGAAAATGTGGGGCAGGTTAGGGAGACTTGGAGCAATGCAAAGCTCGGAGCTGGGATCCTCCTTGCACCCATGGCTTCTAGGTGTTGCAAGCAGGAAAATCAGCTCCGCCCATTCAGAAAGCTGAAGAGGACCCTGAAACGGGGCCAGGGATGGGAAGAACAGGGTGGGAAGCTCACAGGGAATTGCTGAGGTTGGGAATATGTCTGGGGGATCCTGGCAGCCTCCAGCCAGGGCTGTACCTGCCCTGCCTCCCCCAGCTCCTGCCGCTCCAGAGCCCGGGAAGGCCGGCAGCATTCCTGGCATTCCGCAGCTCTCACACCCCACGCTTTATTTACCCGAATCCGGATGCAGATTGGCCTGGCTGCAGGTCTGGTTGTTTGCAGGGAGCTTTCTGGGACCAGGGATTCAGGAAATGGGCTCCTGTTGAGAGCTTTGCCCGTTGATCCTCACCCCCAGGGCTCTCAGTCTCTGGCAGTCAGAAAAAAGTACAAAACCCATCTGTGGATGCAGGAATTGGGCGGTAGGGAGAGGATTCCTAAATCCAGCAGGTAGAGCAGGAGGTCCCAGCTTCTCCTGCCACACTTTCCAAGGAGCCATGTGCTTTGGTAGGGATGCTGTTCAGCCAGAGCAACACCCCCAAGGAGCTCCACACCTTGGCCATGGAAGCTGCTGTGGGGGTGTGTTATCACCTGCTCTGTCGCTCTGTCCTCACAGGCATTTCCGTCCGCCCTTCCCACACCATCTCCCTGGATTTCACCATCGGCATTGCCTGGACCCACTGTCCTTTATCCCATGTCCTTGTCACCATGGCATGGCTGTAATACCACGTGGGAGCCAAACCTCCTGCTCCCATCCCGGTGCCTGTGATCTCTGTGTCCATGATCCTTGCATCCTTGTGTCCCTGCATCCCTGTATCCTTCTGTTTCTGTCTCCTTGATCTCTCCCTACCTGTATCCCCACATCCCTGTGCCCTCAGTCTCTGCATCCCTGTTACTCTGTATCCCTGTGTTCTTGTTCTCGGCATTCCCATGTGTCCTGGAGTCCTGCATCCCAGTACCCTCAGCCCTTGCAGCCCTGTCTAGGGGACAAGGCTCCCATGCCCTGGAGGGGGGTGCTGGAGGTGCCTGCAGAGCTGCTGGCTGGGCTGGCACCTGGATGCAACTCCTCCTGTGGGCTGCACATCCGCATCCCTGGAGAGATGGGAAAGGGCCAGCAGGCTCTGCTCCAAGTGCCACCAGTGTCACCGTGGTGGCTTTGGGTGGGATGCCCTATCCCGGGGTAGCAGCTCTTGTGGGTGATGGGGACATGGCTCCGCTGCTCCAGGGCTGTCTGGGGAATTCTGGTCCCTCTGTGGACACAGTGGGCTGGGACAAGGCCAAGGATCTCCTTGGGGCTCCCTGGCCATCCACCAAGCCCCATTCCCAGCCAGGAACACCTCATGCCCTTGGTGCCACACCACAGCAGCCTCTCTGCAGCTTTGGTTCCAGCTTTTCCTCATTTCTCTTTGGAGAATGTTGGTACTTGCTCCTTGGAGCATCCTGGAATTTTGGCAGGTCCATTGTGGGCCC
>VZRS01004051.1:121050-135844 GCA_013398055.1 Ifrita kowaldi | reverse complement strand
TCCCTGGGGCGATGGGCCACTTCCCACCACAGGGTGCTGCAACATGCTCTGGCCAAATATCTGGAGGGAACCAAGGATTAATTAACTGGATGGAGAAAAATGTGGTCATTAGAAGCTCATTTGGAAGCGAAGGGGCTTGGAAAGGGCACAAGGCTCTCAGCACTTCCTCGGCTGGATGGGGAAACGACATCCAGCCGCAGGAGATGGAGACGGCCAGAGCCATCGCTCCAGGCAGGGAAAGCCTTTAAAACCCACCCACCTTCGTCTCCCAGGTCTCTCTCTCCCAGCACAGAGTCACTGCACACTAATGCTGCTCAAGCCATTTCAAGTGAAACTTCAGTTTCAAGTGTTTTCCCATGCAGAAATGCCTTGGTTTTTTTTTTTTTTAATTACAAAAACTTGTCTTCTTCCTTCCAGGAAAAATTGGATGTTTGGCCTCTCTGCCCACTGCAGGGGAAACATTTCATTGTGATTTTCCTTTCCTCTCCTCCCCCCTTCGGACCTGAAACTCTTCTGAATAAACAAGCATTTAAGAATGCATGCTGGTTAATGAAAGAGAAGGGGCCCATATCCCACTTTCCCAGAAAATCACAGGAATACTGAATTTTCGGGAAAACATTTGGCTTCAGGAAGGAGAGTTTTAACTGCTAACACCTGAAATGGTATATGTACAAAGTTTCTTTGAAACATGGTGGGGGGGACAATCACTTTCCTTGAATTTCCTAATTTTTCATTCGAGAAAGCTGGAGAATAAAAAAATAATCCAAGTTTCAGGGAGAAAAACACAAACAGAGAAAGGCAGAATGTGAATTTTGGCCTCGATGGAAAATGACACAGGCTGGAAAATATTCCCACCCGCATTTTTACAGCCTTAAAGTGCGATCCTGTTATTTTTTTCCCTCTTGCATAGGGTCCAGCATGAAGTAACACTACCCAGCCTAGAGATCTCATGGCATGTCGCAGGAATTTGTAAGCAAGGTTGTATTTGCCGAGTAAACAGGGGTCGGGACAGAGGGTAGGTCAGGGCCACGTGTGTCCAGAGCCACTGGAGAGCAGCTCCTGCCACTTTCGGGAAGGGAGGGCAAGCCCCCACCACCCTGACTGGCCATTCTGGAACTCCAGGCATGTCTTGGATCTACCAAAAGTTTAGCAGCATGTTTCCAAGGCAACCAAAACATTACTTTTTCCAGCTGCCCTCCAAAAAAAAAAAAAGGAGGAATTAAAAAAAAAAAAAAAATGGAACCATCAGAGGAAATTCTAAGAAAATGAAATCAGATGGAAAACTGGCAGGCTGGTCCCTTTCCCTGGCCCTCCCTGAGGAATGCTGGATGCATACAAGCAGGGAAGATGCTCATGGTTGTCTCCAAGCACACCAGGGCTGCCTTGGCCAGCCGAGGCTATTCCTGAGCTGCTGCCCCATGCCCAGACCAGGAGCGGCTCCATCCCGGAATAGAGCCCCCATGGAGATGTTACCCCCATGGCAGCTATTTTGGGTTGTGTCCCTGCAGAGTTAAATGTGTCTCCAGCACCCGGGAGGCTCCATCCCTGCGGCCCAAACACAGCTTGTCCTGCCCAAAAGCCCCAATACTTTGGTCCTTGCTCCTTCCTCTTCCATCCATTTTCCTCCCCATCTCCCTTGGCTTTGTGGCTGTTTAATCAGCAGCCTTGCTCTCCTGCCCCATGTTCAGCTGGCTCCAAGGCTGAGCAGTGCGGGGAGCCATCATGGTTTGGGAATGCCCATGGATCAGTGGGGAGGAATGCTCAGCATCACCCAGCACCCCAGCACAGAGCTCACCGGCAAACCAGGAAGACTGGATTGCAAATCCCAGGAATTTTTTTGTACTCTGATCTCTTGTTTACGGCTGCTTGCAGGGTGTAATCCCTGCTGTCCTCCTCTTCTATGCCAGGCATTTGCTGGCAGCGATTCCCTGCCCTGCCACAGAGCTGAATCCAGGAGAGTGTGAGGGAAACTGGGCAGACAACGCAGGAAAATCCACTCAGGCTTTGCAAGGTCCAAAACAGCTGTAAGGGAGGAGAAAACCCATGGAAAAGAGGGATGTGTGTCACAGCTGCAGCAGAGCTCAGGGAGGTGGCTTTGTGGTCAGGGGAACAGGAGTGAATGGGAATGCACATCTCCCTCGGGACTGCTGCACCATGGGCTGGCTTGGGAGGCTTGGAGAGAGCTTGAAGAAAGTGTCATTCTGTGGTGAAGCAAGACAGTCAGCCCATCACATCACCCCCCCGGCCTCCACTTTCTTCCAGGCAGGAGAACCAGTCCCAACCCTTCCAAACCACATGCTCTTCATGCTCCACCAAACACCATCCCCACTCCCGTGGTCCAAAGACCATCTCCAGTCCATGGTCCATCTCCACTCCCAGTGCTCCTTGGAGGCTGGTACCCTGCCAGGTGGGAGAGCACTGAAAACAACCCCAACAGCTGGAACATTTCCAGCTCCACAACCTCTTCTGGCTTCAGCACTGGGGATCCTTGGGGCTAGAACGAGGGATCTTTGGGGTGACCACGGCACAAACACGCAGGGATGGAATCCTGAGCATACAGGCTCCTGTTGTGCTGTGCATCCCTCTGGCTGCCCACACACACACACAGAGTCATGTGCTGCACAACCGAGGCACGGCTGTGCATGTCCCTGGCTGTCACATCTCACTCACAGGCCAGGGAACAAAATCCTGGGATGACACAGCAGGAGAATTCCAGGGTGAGCTCTACCACCATAAAACAGTCTAGAGAAGAGAGAGCTTTGGGGTTACCCAACTGCAGCCTTCCAGTGTCTAAAGGGGCTCCAAGAGAGCTGAAAGAGAGCTGAACAAGGGCATGGAGGGACAGGACAAGGAGGAATGTCTTCCTGCTGACAGAGGACAGCATTAGGTGGGATACTGGGAAGAAATTCTTGGCTATGAGGCAGGTGAGGCCCTGGCCAAGGTTGCCCAGAGAAGCTGTGGCTGCCCCATTCCTGGAAGTGTTCCAGGCCAGGTTGGACAGGCCTTGGAGCAACCTGGGATAGTGGGAGGTGTCCCTGCCCATGGCAGGGGCCGGAATGAGATGCGCTTTAAGATTCCTTCTAACCCAAACCCTTCTGGGATTCAACGACTCCCTCCTGGGGACAAGAATTTGCTGGGTAACCCCGTGTGCTCCCCAAGCTTGACTTTCAGAGCATGACTAGAAAGCGCTGGCTGGCTCCAACGTGTCAAGGCAAGCACTGCCTCTTCCTGCAGGTTCTGCAACAAACTGCTGGTGCTGTGCCTTGTGCAACACCTGGAGCCTTTCCAGAGGCTCGGCAGGTAGGGAGGTATGGGAGCCTGCGCCGGGAATGCTGCCGGGTCAGCCTGCGGTCCTGCAGCACGAGGTTGCTGCTGAGCCCTGTTCCTGGCAAAGCGGGTTGGGAATGCTGCTGCACTCATCCCCTCCCCAGAAGCAGAACCGAGGCAGATTTTGTCATGCCTTATTTTATTTTATTTTATCCTGTTCTCAAACAGTTACAACTGGGGGCTGGGGAAAACTCTCCTCTTGTATTCAGGTTTTGTGCAAAAATTCCACAAATTCTTTCAAAACTCCCTGACTTTTTCAGCTTCCCTGCAATCTCGGGGCTTCACCATCCTCCAAAACATGTGGAATGAGCAGCATTTCCTGGTGTTGAAATGCTGATGTAACAGGGTGGTGAATCAGTGGGGATCTTTCTGCCCGAACTGTGTTGTATCACTGTTAGTGCTGAAGTTTTGCTATTTTAATCCACAAAGCCCTGCACAATCCAGCCGGAGTAAATGGCGAGCAACCCCGCCGTATCCAATTTCAAACCTAGGAACTGGTGAGAACTGTATTAATGCAAAACTATTCTGGTTCATGGGACCCTGCTCCAAACAGACGGGATGCCATGCAGTAATCCAAGCAGTGTAACACTATAAGGTGTATAAATAGCCCTCGCTGGGTGTGTCGGAGGGGCAGAGGGAATTAGAGGAGCCATGTTTGCCTTGGAAAGATGAGCTGAAAGCCAGTGATGGGCCTGGGGCTTGAATTCACACTCAGTCCTGGTTCCTGCCCCATTACAGACACTAAAACAGGTTGGCTTTGCTTAATACCTTCAGCCTGCACTGCCTTTTCTAGGTCTTTAAGTAACACCCATCAAACTGGGTCCCTAAGTGCTGGTCTCCTTCCCTGCCACCGGCTGACCGAGGATGAGTTTGGCTTCTCCAAAGTTAGAGCTGCCTGATGCCTTGAACCGAACTCCTCAGCCAGCAGCATCCTCATGTTCTCCCAGCTTTTCCAAGAAAAAGCTGACGCAGCTGCAGATTGAGGAGCAGAGGCCACGGAGCCACCAAAACAAGGACAAATGAGTCCCCAGATGCCATGGCATGACGTGGGGAGATCCTTGGAAGTGACAGGGGAGCCCATCACCCCCAGGTTATGGCAGCCTGGTCACCAAGGGCCAAGTCCTGCTCAGATCCCAGCATCCCCCTCCTTCAGGGTGAACGAACTCCAGTGCTGGAGTTTGGAGCGGACACTATGTCCACATTCTTCAGCCCAGGGCCGGGAATGTCAGCTCCTGTCCCGACGCCAGGGGCTTGCATTCCTCCCCGATGCTGCTCCCAAAGAATGCCAGCCCAGAGGGTGCTGGGGAGAGGGTGCCGCTCGCTCCGGGGGGATGAGGGGAGACGTGCTAAACCTGCAGAAAAGCCTTTCCCGAGCTGGCAGAGCCGGGCAGGGGTTAGCACATGTGTGCTGCCGTGTGTTTACTAAACACTGCTCCCAGAGAGAGGGAATGGCTGGAATTCACCCCCTCGCTCCCCACTAGACCCCAAGGACATGCAGGCGGACCAGGGGAATTCGCTCCTCCAGCCTGTTGCCATGGCTGCATATTTCAGAGACTCAAGCAGCGAAAAAAATAAAAGAAGGAAACCAAAACATTTCAATGGGAGGGAAGAAAAATAGGAGGGGAAAAAATGCAGAAGAGTAATGAGAAGGACGAGCGAGTCCAAGAAATGTATTAGATCATCCTTAGAAACCGGTGTCTGAGGAGTTCTCCGTAGCTCAGGCTGTTCCAATATTTACTGTGTGTTATTTAAACCATGACTCCTGGCACCAGCTAGGGCTCTGCAGCACCGCGCGCTGCTCAGGAACGTTGTTAAAAGCTGGTCCTGGGCTCCAGGAGCGCTTGAGAGGGGCTGGAAGCAAAACATCCCTGTTGGCTGTGAAAGGCAGCCTGCTGCAGATGAGCTGCTAGCAGGATGGCAGTGGGGCTCTATCCTGAGAGCAGCACCCAGCACAGAGCTGGCAAACAGCAGTGTGGGTTATAAACTCATAAGCTATAGGATCAAATCCTTGGAGAGGCTGAGCAAGGACAGGCAAGGGCTGGCTCCAGCGTGAGAATGGAGCTGAGGCGAGCAGCGAGCCGAGCCTGAGAGAGGGTGAGATCCACACCTGCAGGCAGGAAGGTCTCCTGGCTCCTCTGATCCTGGAGGGGTTTGTTGCTTTCAGTGCACTAGGTATTTACAATCACTCTGTGGGCAGTTTTTTATGGGCAGGTTTTGGCACATGGATTCCTCCCTGTGCTTTGTGTCTGCGACACTCTGGAAAAGCATCCCTTGTGCAGAGGCAGTGCGCAGCATCGGGAGCCTGGAGTTCCCACTCTGGCCAGGGTGATGCAAGTCTGGCTCATGTATCTCTGTGGTACCAAGTGGAGTTTGCAGGAGAGCCACAGGCATGCCAGAATCCAGCTGGATTTAAAACCCTGCAATGATCGGCACCTTTGGCTCCCATATCTCCGGGAGGAATCTGGATCTGCAGCAATGTTTATTCTCTCGTGGGATTCCCACTGTTAATTACACGATATGGAACGATGGTGCCACGGTCTCTGCGCCATGCCAGGAGTGCCAGGGCTGTCTGACCACATGCAAGAGCTGGTCTGGAGCTGGATGCGAACAGGAATTTCCCAAGGGATGAAATCAGAGAATCAGGTTTGGGTTGAAAGGGACCTTAAAGATCATCTTGTTCCACCCCCTGCCATGGGCATGGACATCTTCCACTAGCCCAGGCTGCTCCAAGCCCTGTCCAACCTGGCCTTGGACACTGCCAGGGATCCAGGGGCAGCCACAGCTTCTCTGGGCACCCTGTGCCAGGGCCTCCCCACCCTCACAGGGAGGAATTTCTTCCCAATGTCCCCTTTAACGCTGCCCTGTGGCAGTGGGAAGCCATTCCCCGTTGTCCTGCCTCTCCAGGCCCCTGTCCCAGGTCCCTCTGCAGCTCTCCTGGAGCCCCTTTAGCCCTGGAAGGTGCAGTGAGGTGATCCCGGCTCCTTCCCGCCCCTTCCCAGGATCCCGCACCGTGAGGGCTCCTCTCCCGCGCCGACAGCGACACCTGGCGGCCCGCGCCGGCCCCGCGCTCCCCACGGGCCCGCAAATCCCGGGGGCTGGAGCGCGTCCAGGGCAGGGAACGGAGCTGGGAAAGGGCCGGAGCACCAGGAGTGGCTGAGGGAGCTGGGAAAAGGGCTCAGCCTGGAGAAAAGGAGGCTCGGGGGGGACCTTGTGGCTCTGCACAACTCCCTGACAGGAGGGGGCAGCCGGGGGGGTCGGGCTCTGCTCCCAGGGAACAGGGATAGGACAGGAGGAAACAGCCTTGAGTTGTGGCAGGGGAAGTTTAGATTGGATATGAAGGAAAATTTCTTCATGGAAAGGGCTGTCCAGCCCTGGCACAGCTGGTGGAGTCCCCACTCCTGGAGGGATTTAAAAGCCATGTGGATGTGGCACTTGGGGACATGGGTCAGCAGTGGCCTTGACGGTGCTGGGGGAAGAGTTGGACTCCATGGTCTTAGAGGGCTTTTCTAACTGGAATAGTTCTATGATTCCATCTTTATATTGCGTTTAGTCACCCACTTCCCATGGTGGAGCGTGGCAGTGGTGTTTTCCAGCCAAGGGCTTTTCCCCATGATTCATTAAGGAACATTTCTCCCTGTCTGGTTTCATTCTGCTCACAATAGTGAGTCTTTCATGACAACCCTGTTGCATGTTCAGGACAAAGCTTATAAATGAGGGATAGAGAATCTGTTGCCCTCTCCAGGAGGGATTATGAGCACGGGTGGTGAGGTGCAAATATCGCCAAACTAAAAGCAGTTTTGAAAGTGAAATGCATGGCTGTAAACGGTCCATACAGCTTTTACCCCATAAAAATGCCTGTAGATGTTTTTCCAAGACCTGCCCTTTGCTTTTTGTGGTGTTCAAGAGATGTTAAGCAGCAGAAAGTTCCTTTCCAGCTGACCTAATCCTCACCCTGCCCCACGAGGAGATGCCTCCAGTAGGAAACAGGGGACGGAATTAATTGCTGTGACCCATCAGTGTTCAGCCCTGTCACCCACAGCTCAAGAAAATGCTGAAATAAGACCTATGGAAGTGGTTCAAGGTCAGGCTTCCACTTTACAGGGAAAACCTAAGGAAATGCAGTTTATTTTACCCATGCAAGAGAAACAGCTGAGCACAGCGATTGCAAAGCAAGAAAATTCCCAAGGATTTTTGCCACAATGGAGACAAAATTTCAATCAGCTGGTGAAAATGTGTGAGGATCCTGCAGCCGTCGTCCAAACTAGGGTAATACCCAGCCCATGCAAGTTCCTGCTTCCAGGATCCCTTCTCACTATCTCTGGGGCTCTAAAAGATTTCCTAGCACAGAAATCAATGTGGGAATACTGGATGTTTTACGAAAAGCAGTTAAAAATGTTTGGGATTTTTTTTATTTTTTGAAAGAAGTTTTCATTGAACTTCAGGTATACAGGGCTTCATGTGGTGGGAGCTGCTGGAGAGCAAATGGTCTGGCCAGGATTCTGAAATCACCCAGGAATGGTTGGATGAGAGGAGGACAGATTGCCTTTCCAAAGCCTTTTTCCTGACTCTTCCCACAATTTCAAGATGAGGATCTGTGAAAACACAGCAGCACTGAAAGAACAGAATAGAGCCAAAGGCACAAAGCATTTTAATGAGGCAAAAACATCCTGCTAAGTCTTTTGGTTTATTGGTGTTGAGCCCGTTCCAAGCCCAAAGAAAAGGACTCCGATTCTATTAAAATAGTTGGCTTGTGGGATCTGCAACGTAAGCATGATTAAAATCCATCTATTTTTATCCATATGAGAATATATCAGCCAGAGGAATCTGGTTTTTTAAGAAGTAAAATATATCTGTCTTCAATAAAAGTGTCCAGGTGAGCTGAGTGTGTAACAGCATTGCCCAGTGCTGGGAAGAGAGAACGGCACCTGGGTTTGCTGCTTCCCAGCCCCTTTGGTGGCTGGTGCTGGTGACATACCAAGAATTGTAATGCCACTTGGACAGAAAATGGGAGACAAGATCTCTGCAACCTGAAGAAATTCAGGCTTGCTGCAGCCCAGAGCAATCTAAACCCTGAGAGGAGTGGGAGAGTCCTGCTTTTTCCTGCTTCCAGTTTTGATGGATCCAGGGGCTCCACAACCTCTTCTGTAGAGTGTGTGGGATTTGCTCAGTACTTCTTTCTGCTTCTCATTTCTCCCAGTGAAAATGGGGATTTTAATACTTTCTCAGAAAGAAAGTCACATAAATATTTTCCACTTCCTGGGCAAATGCTCCAATTGTGCTTTTGGGAAAGAGGGATGGGATACAGTAACTCCTACAATTAATTATCTCCTGTATTGTGTGTGGGCTCTGAAAAACCGTGGTAAACCATAAACCAGCTCCAACTGCCAGAGCACAGGGAAACACTTGCATAAGTGACCTGTAAAACACAACCACATCAGTTTATAACTGCTGCTCTGGTGGCTTCCCAAGGGAAAAGGGGAAGTCATGGAGAGGACTGAGCTCTCTGAGGATGGGTGCTGCGTTTGGAGTCATGTGCTGAACTACAATGAATGGTCTGTTGTTTGAGCAGAGACACAATAAAACCCCTGGAGACAAATTTTGAAGGATCATTTGCACTGAAAAGCCAACAAAAGACCAAGCAGGTTCAGGTGCCTGTTTTCTTTCTCTTCCCCCTCCAACAGATACTCATCCAATTTTCCCTCAAATTTTCCATTGAAAACAGTTTTATTTATAATTTTTTGTCCTGACACCAACTCTCACCTGAGCATCAAGCTCTGATTGAGTTGTGAGCTCTGTTCTGAGTGCAGAACAAATTGTAACAGCATTACAAGCCTTGTTGTGCAACATCCACGGCCCCAAATCCTGGCATCCACTGGCAAGGAAAAAGCTCCCAATGACACACACACCAGCCAGCAACCCCTGGGTGTCCTGGGGAGGGAAGAGGTGAGACAACCAGCCCCCAAACACAAACAATTCATTTCATATTTAGCAATACCATGGCATGCACCCTTCCCTTATAAGGCAAACACAAGAATGGCATGTGCCTTCCCAACCACACGCTGAAACCATACTCCGAGGCTCTGCTCTCCCCCAGCCTCCCTTGCTTAATGCCACAGCAGCTCCAGCCAGCTTCATGTTCCCAGGATGTTTTTTCCATTAAATGCTACATTTCCAGGAACTTGTACACACATTTCCCTCTGCTGCTGTGTGAGTGACTTTTCCTCTCTGTATAGCCCAGCCTGAGCAGTCTGACTCTGCCACAGCGGAGCAGCCAGGCCTTCCATCTCCAGGGCAGCTTTATGGACCTGTGTGCACAATTAGGAAATAAGTAAAGGAAAAATAGAATTCTGGTGCAAAGGGGAGCAGGTTGGAAGTCTGAAGGCTTTTATCTTTGCCTCAGTGCTATTCCAGAAACAGCGGACACCAGCCTTCCCAGTGCCTCCTGTTTATAGTTGATGAAAAAAAAAAGAGTTTGTGGGAAGGTCTGTACATTTTAAACTTTGAAATTTCAGCTCTTCCCTCCCCTGGAAGACTCCACGGGTCAGTGCTGATTTGAGTGAAGCCATCTGTCTATTTATACTACTCAGTATGTTGTCCATTCCCTCCTTCTCAGTTCTCCTCAGGCTTTGGGAAAAGGGATGGCAAATTCAGAGATGTGGGAGAAAACAAGCAGCAAGCCCCCAGTTTGTTCCACCCTGATGAGAGAGGAGAACTGGAAATCCTGGGGCACCTTGCTCTGTAAGAGACAGAAGTGGGAAACCCCTCAGGAAACGGCAGGAAGTGAAGCAGAGCAAATGAATGGCTTTATCCCTACTCGGAGGTGTACGGATGCATCCTTGCCCATGGAAAGGGCTAAATAAATACTAAACAAAAGGGAACACTAAATAATAAAGGGGTCAATCAATACTAAATAGCTTAGGAAGCCTGCTGCTTGCACAGGCTCAGCTGTGCCATCTTTTCCTAGGTCTCCTAAATCTGAAGCCCCTCTTGCCCATTTCCAATGCCCATCCACGAGCAAAGCCAAAGCTCCAGAGCATTTCTGCAGAGAAGCCTTGCAGCAGAGGTCCTTGTGCAAACGATGAGCTGAAGATTCCTGGGCCACAGAACCAAGGTGCAGTTGTGTTGGAAGCCATCCAAGCACTGAGGTCACCTGGTACTCATAAAGGAGAGAAGCTGTTTGAAGGGAAAAATGTTGGAGACTGATTGGAAGAGGCAGAAGGACTTCATTCCTGTGTCTGTGTGAAGGGGCCAGCTCTCCTCTCCAGGGAATGCTGCACAGCCACTTAGAATCATAAAGAGGAGGTGGGAAAAGCCAGCCCCTATCGCAGCAGCGTGTGTGAGCGAGTCTGGACACGGGGCAGTCATTCCCAAAGCCCTGTCTCCCATCTCCCAGCACCCACGTAAACATCCCTATATCGTGTGTCTTCCATGAGGCCCTCATGTATCAAATTCCCATCAGTGCCATTAATTGTCAGCTATTTGCTTTCACAGATTTGTTTTACATCCAGAAATGAATCCCAGCTCTTCCGTGCCTCTTGGGACCCGGCCGTGGTAAGTGCTGATACAATCAGGCTGGGAGCACACGCAGTGAGGCATCCCAGTGTCTATCCAAGCAAAACTTTTCCATGCGAGTGCTGCGAGTTCACAGCTATTGCTAGCAGCTTGCCACGGACAGACTTTGTGTATCCTCTTGCAATATAATCTTCCCCAGAACGGTTTTGAAAGACCGTGAACTCGATCCTGCCAAAAATAGTCTGTGCAGCCAAACAAAATCAACACAAGATCTTCAGTGTTTGAGCTGGCCTGTGAGTTGCATTTTTCACCTTTTTCCAATGAGATGTTTCTTGACATCCATGAAACTTTCGTTTGGCTTCTAATACCCCCAATTATCCTTGCAGCCTGCTTTTTAATTACAACATCAGAGCCGGGCAAGCAATTGGCTCCATGGGCAAGAGGGGCCCAGTCAGGCCTGTAGCCCCGTCAGTGGCTGTGCACAGGCTGGCAGCTGCAGCCCAAGAATGTGTTTATTTGTGTTTGGTTTATGTGGTTTTGGTGACCTTTTGTTAAAATCAACCACTGGTTTCCAGGAGGCAAAGTTACATACTCACTGAAAAGAAATTCAGGGAAATAATCCCGCACGGGCCCTTCTGCTGAACGTCACATTTGTGCTGAGTATTGTGTCCTTGTGCCCAAGGCAGGGGTGGCTGAGGTTAAGGTTAAAGTCATGTTATCTATGGTGGCTGCATGGATATTGTCCCCTTGATCCTCGTGAAGAAGGACAGCCGAGAAATAAGTTTGGGGAAAATGGGGCACAGTGGAAAATGGATGCCCACGTTGGGGCTCCTGTGGGTCCTGCCACCATTACAGGGTGTTACAGCTGAGGAGTGTCCGTGTTTTTCTGTCTTTCCTTCCAACTCTTCGACAAACTCGTGGATAAAAAGAGCTGTTTGTTTCCTGCCTGGTGCTTACACCACGTTTTCGACCTCGCTGGACTCGTCCAGCCTCCAGAGAGCAGCAGCAATTTCTGCTGTTCCTTCACGCTCATTGTGAGTAAAGCAGGGATCTCTCCAAGTGATAAATCCATGCCAACACTCGGGTGGCTTTGGCAGTGTCTTCCCACAAAAGCTGCCTGCTAATGTCACCAGAAAAGGGCATCAAAATTTTGCTTGGTCTCTGGCTGGTGAGCCTCAATTTTGGTTCTGATCACAGCAGATACCACACGTTGTCTGTCTGTCCTCGAGTCCCTAAGTGAGGTGCATCAGAAACCACGCGGAGTCTGGGATTTAGGCTACGTCTGCAGGGCAAATAAACACAGATGCCCAGGCACTGGCTTTCCAGGCTGAGGAAATGGCCTGTGGAGAAGCTGTGGTGTGGAGGGCTCTCTCAGCAGCCAGTGCTGTGCAGCCTGGGCCACATCCCCCAGCTACAGACCTGCATGTAATTTCCAGCTCCATTCCAGTTTGGTATTTTACTCACACTGTTTAAGTGAGGGATGGTCACTGTGGGGAGGAGTGCGAGCAATTTCTCTTTCACCTCAGAGAGTAGAAGAGCAGAACTTCCTACACACTTTCCACTCTTATGATTGTGAGCTGAAAGACTCACTGATTAAACCCCTCCATGGCCAATTAGCCTGCAGTGTCCTCCTGTCATGGTGTCCCACACGAAAAAATTCCTCCCAGCAGGTCAGGAGGGAGCGTAGAATTCAAAGCCATTAAGGGATTTAATGGTCATAAGTCAATATTGTGATGCTTCTGCTGAAAATCTCAACCAAGCAGGCAGCTCCCAGTGATGGATTTGCTAAGAGCGAAGCTGTTGCTGCTCTGGGGATTCCAGAGGAGCTGGAGAGCAGCCAGGTGTGACAGCAGGTAGGAAGGTGACAGTGCAGGTGGCTCTTCAGCCCAGACAAGTGAGGAATGAGGTGTGTTTAGGTCAGCAGCCAGCTCAGAAAAAGAAAACCCGCTTCCTAAGCCAATTGGAACAGAGGTTTTGTGTTTCAGGGGAAAGGTGGACACCTTGAAAAAGGGTTTTGCACCAAACTACCACAGAAATCCTTTTGAAATTCTGTACAGCAGAGGATTTTGGGAAAAGGTCAGGAATGTTTGTATAGGAGATTCAAAGCCTCACACTGGAATTTAATGTTGTTTGCATCGTTGGACTTGATTATTATTGCATTCTTTTAAAATATATCAGCTGTCAAGCAGCCCTGCTGCTGGCATTCTGTACTGTAACAGAACAGGAGACGTGTTTACACTTTGGATTTTACTTCAGGATCCTTACGGGCAGCAATGGCTTGGCTGGAGTTGAAATCATCCTCTGTGGGCCAAAGGCCTTTTGTTACAGTGAAATGAAATGCTGCTGCTGCTTCTTAGCTCTGAAAGGCCTGTAAGATAAAAAAAGCAGATTAAAACATTAAATATAACATCAGTATGTTTTACATACTTATAAACAGTGTATTTTAATAAACTCTTATTTTTTAGTTTTAAAAAAATTACCAAAAAAGGAAATTCTCTTAAACTAAAACACTGGTATTCCAGCAGTGTTTCCAATTGGGAAAGCTTCTGAGCAGTGTGTTGGGGTTTGGGTAGTGGGGGAGCTATAGGAGTGACTTCTTTGAGAAGCTGCCAGAAGCTTCCCCTGTGTCAGACAGAGCTGATGCTGGCTGGCTCCAAAACAGACTTCTCATTATTACAATCTGATTGGTAATAAATTCCATAAATTTCCCCAAATCAAGTCTATTTTGCCCATGACAGAAATTGCTGAGTGGTCTCTCCCTGTCTTTATCTCAAGTTAGAGGCATTGTATATTCTCTCTCCTGTCCAGCTGAGCAGGGTAGTGATGGAGCAGCTTTGGTGGGCACCAGGCATCCCACAGTCTGTCACTCTGGGATTATCTTTTTTCTGGGATATTTTGGCACAGCATTTCCAGTCGTGGCCATGATCCCCTGGCCCATCCTGGATGGATGGCTGGGGCAGGCTGGGAGGGTTTTGGGATGGAGGCAATGACAGCTAAGGGGGAGCATGGGGATGTACAGGGTCTCAGGGCGAGCATGAGGCGATTCAGTGACCTCCAAGGTGGGGTCAGAGGCCATAAGGGACCTGGAAAAGGCTCTGGAGATGCTGGCCAAGAGTGGCTGGACATGAGCCCAGGTGTGCCCCAGTGGGCAAGAGGCCAATGGCTCCAGCAGGACTAGGGCAGTGACTGGGCACAGTGAGGCCCCTCGAGTGCTGTGTCCTGTTCTGGGCCCTCACAACAAGAAGGACATTGAGGGGCTGGAGCGCGTCCAGAGAAGGGAACAGAGCTGGGGAAGGGTCTGGAGCACCAGGAGCGGCTGAGGGAGCTGGGAAAGGGGCTCAGCCTGGAGAAAAGGAGGCTCAGGGGGGACCTTGTGGCTCTGCACAACTCCCAGACAGGAGGGGGCAGAAAGGGTGAGGGTCGGGCTCTGCTCCCAGGGAACAGGACAGGATGGGAGGGAATGGCCTCAAGGTATTCCAGGGGAGGTTCATATTGGACATCATGGACAGGGTGGCCAGGCATTGCAAGGGGCTGCCCAGGGAGGTTTGGAGTCCCCATCCCTGTAGGTGTCCAAGGAAGGCCTGGACGTGGCACTCAGTGCTCTGGGCTGGGTGACAAGGTGGAGATCGGTTACAGGTTGGACCTGATGGTCTTCGAGGTCTTCTCCGACCTCACCAGTTTTGTGATTCTGTAAGCGGCACCACGCAAAGACCGACGATATCCGCCCTCCTCCTCTTCCTCCCGGCGCCGGGCGGGATGCGGGAAGAGGCGGGAAGAGCCGTGAGGGGATCCCGCCTCCCCCGCCCGCGCTGNAGGTGGCTGTGGGGTCCAGGAGGTGCTTGGGGGTGTCTGTAGGAATGTTGGGAGGGAAGCAGGTCTGGGGATGCAGGGCAGCATGGAGAGGGCTGTGAGTGGGGATGAAGGATCTCCAGCTCATGAGAGGATGGGGGTCTGT
>VZRS01004051.1:0-120951 GCA_013398055.1 Ifrita kowaldi | reverse complement strand
GGACCTGGGGCTCAGGAGGGTGGGGGGCTGAGGCACTGGGGTGGGGATGGTGGATGTCAGCAGGACCAGGGATTTGCTGTGGGGTCCAGGGGACTGGGGATGCTTGTGGGACTCCTGCAAGGGACGCAGATTTGGGGGTGCAGAGGAGGATGGAAAAGGTCGTGAGTGGGGATGAATCCCCTCCTGGAGCTCAGGAGGGGATGGAGAGCTACGGGACTGGGGTGGGGATGGGTGATTCCAGGGATCTGTGGGTTTTGTAGGACTGGGGTCATGGTGAGAATGGACGAGTCAAACGGGTCTCTGTGCTGCCTCACGTGTGTGTGGTTGGGAGAAGAAAAGGGCTCAGGGCTTCACCCTTATGGTGAGGGGCTCCCCAGGTTGGAACGACCGGGGGTGGTGTCCTGTGGGAGCAAGGTAAGCCCTGGAAGAGGTGAGCTCAGGCCCTTGATTTAATTAGCCAGGCGAGCGACATGCAGAGGGCAGAGAGGAGACCTGGCAATAATTGGGTGTGTGTGTGTGAAAGGAATCTTAATTTCTAGGCAGGCTGACAATTGCTGCGCAAGGACTTGGAGGCAGTTCCTGAAGTCCCCCATCTGGCCCGCTGTGGAAGGCTTTCACAGGAGCTCTGTGCTTGGAGAGTCTGACTTAAACAAAGATTTGTTTTCTGTAGGCTTTGGCTTGCATAGGCTCTTGTTTAGAGTTGATGGCTGGAGTCTCAAAACAAATCTGTTGGTGTCCCTGGTGATTTGTTTTTCCCAAGTGCCCTATATCTCTGCAAGCTGGAAAACTGGCAGTGCAAGACTTTATTTGCGTCAAATGGACAAAATAAAAATATCTCCAGTTAATTTGCACTCTGAGCACACAGCTGACCCAAGTCAGGGGATCTGGGGACTGAAGGACGCTGTAAACATTTTTCCCTCATGGTTTACTCTGGTGATCAGTGTTCTGCTGTTGTCATTTGTACGTGGCACGTGCTTGCTGCCAGATGCTCCGGTACAGATAGAGGGTGAAAATGTCCGGCTTGCTGGTGAGCTGGGATTCTAAATAAGTAGTAAATCCTGGGAGTACTGAGTGGTAAGGTTTGCACTCTCCACTGTCTAGTGCCTGAAATCTCTGCTAGTTGGATTTGTTCAGGCTTCGGTGGCCCGCTGGCATAATTATTCATCATGAAGTAGCAACTGGGGAGGCAGGATGTGCTGTTACTATTTTTTAAGTTAAATTCCTTCTTGTAGCCTCCCTTACGGGTGTCTGTTACTACATGGCTGAAGGCACTTAGTACTCAGCTGTCTGTAGCTGGTTTATATCACTTCAAGTATCTGACATGAATGATCTGTTCTGCCTCTGTGACCCCAGAGACTTGGTTAAATTGGAATGTAATGTGGAGGTAAACTGGGACTTCCTTTAGTTAGTGGGGTTCACATCACTGGAAATCTGTTGCAAACTAAACTTCCAGGATCTAAATGGTGTTGTTGGCATGAGCAGATTTAATTTTAGGGGTATCCTCTACACGTGCTCTCTGTTGTAGGCGAGGTGTAGTCTAAGGAGGCATTTAGACACAGGCCAATTTACCAATAACTTCATGTATTCCCCTGGCAGAAGAAAATCCAGAGGGACAGACAGTTTTGTTCCAGCTCTTCATGATTCTGAAAACAAACCCAGCTATTTCATATGTTCCCTTTTGTAGTATCCGATTGGGGTTTACATACAATCGAGTTCATGGTTTAAGGCCTCGTAACTGATGTGTGAACTTGCAAAGAGCAGCAAGGGGGTTCAGCTTCTGAA
Organism: Ifrita kowaldi; assembly: GCA_013398055.1. NCBI lineage: Eukaryota > Metazoa > Chordata > Aves > Passeriformes > Cinclosomatidae > Ifrita > Ifrita kowaldi. The sequence continues at coordinate 119,169 of VZRS01004051.1, read as the reverse complement.
ACTTCCCTGAGAAAAGCTCTGGTTCAGCGGATGCTGGGATAGGCAGTCACGGGGGATAGGAAAATGAGGTTGCTTGTGAAGTGTTAAGTTCAGTGAAACTGCTGATAGAAACTGGATTCTTTCACCTTTTGTCTCTAAACAAACTCTGGTCTCTGCTACTGTCTTGCTGTGGCTGAACAGAAACTCTCAGACTTTCTGAACTGCTCATAAACCCAAATGTTACATGGAGTTACTACAGTTACTACAGCCTGTGCTGTTTTCATGCTTCTAAATATCATCCCTATACATCTTTGGGTAACAAATTTGATTAGGAGTAAATGTAAGCACACATGTGGCTGCTGAATCAGTCACAGACAGCGATGTAGAGCTGGAGCATCCCCAGGGTCTGGTGGGAGCTCTGTGGGGCCATATCCCCATGCTGTCTCTCCAGCAGCCAGGCTGACGTGGTTCAGTGGAGTGTCTGGTGCTGCTGCTTCCCCAAACCCGGGCTGTGTTTTAATCAGGTTGTGGCTCTTGTAAGTGAAATAGGAACTTGTTGCAGATTATTTGTGGCTGCTGTTCTTTGTGGCGTGGAGGAAGGACAGATACAGTGATTTATAGTGAAAGCTGCCCGCTCCTTTTCCTGTATGCTCGCGCCAGATTTCCACCGTCGGGCTGTGGGATTCTGACCATGTGTCTGCCTTAGGAGGAATTGTTTTGAAGTCTTCAGGACTTTATGTAGAAGAAAACTAGAGGAAACTGGCTCGTCTTGTTGTGTGAGGTGGACTTCTATTTCGAAATGCTGCAGAGTTCTCAGGGTCTAAAAGCAGGACTTGCTATATGGCAGGCAGATGGTGTCTCTGTCAGAAATATCTCTTGCCATTCCCATGGAAAACATTCCCAGCCATCCAGACTACAAGCCTTTGGGAAAAATAATCTGGGGTTTTCCCATAATTGAATGTGGCAGGATTTGGTGATAGAGGGGATGGAGGTAGGAAGGAGTCAGTTGAGGGAACTTGGCTGACATGACTCCAGCGATGGCAGCAGGAGCCAGAGGTGTCAGGCTGAGAGCAGTGATGAGGTGCAGGGTGAGGGAGAGCTGGGGAGGAAGAAGGGAAGTGCTGCTTTTTGGGGAGAGACATCCAGAGCACCACAACCATTTTAGGGGTGTCTGTGAACTCTCTTGGCACCATCATCTGAAGCTTTTTGGAGCTGGTTCATATGGAGAATCTTTTTTGGGCCTGTGCTTAGACCTGAAGAAAGTTTTGTTAGTCTTATGCAGTGATTGCAGGTGTGATAACACCACCTGATCCTAGTCCTTTTTCCAGTGGTGCTGAACGCACAGGTGGTGTGAAGTTAGTGATGAGTTACTCAGTAGGAGGTCTGTACTTGATTTAGTGACTTTCATTCCAGTTTTCCAGTGAAATCAAAATGTGCTGCTTGCCTCGTGTTGAAATGCTCCATTGTTCTGCTTTTTACAGGATCCTGCGATGTGAAGGCTGGTATATCCCTGTTTTGCAGGTAGCAATCTAAGGTTTAGAGAATAAGGTTGAAAATATTCATTATTATTAGATAGCTCACTTTAATAACTAAGGATTGGATCTAGTCTGTTTCAATATACAGTGCTATTTGGCACTTTGTGCATTCGTGGTGTATCTCTTAGACCTTGATTGTGAGTTCCCAGCAGTTCTGAGCTCAGCCTCACAGGAGACCTCGGGATCCGCCCTCTGATTCTGAGGACCAGAATCAATAGCTGCCTGTGAAAACTTGGCTTAAGCAGTTCTCCTGGCATTGCAGGCTGTTCTTTTGCAGCATTCATGGCAGCAACAAGGTGCTTAAGCAGTGAGGACAATCCTTTCTGTCCCTGCAGGGTTTATTTTGGAGGCTACATGCCTCTCAGCTGTAAATTGGTCTTGTGGATAGCCCTCCTATCACATGGCTCTGGGTCTTTTTAGAGGTCTGGTCTGAATGTTAACTGAGACTTTAGTCTCATGGGGGGGAAATACCACCACAGCTAAGGGCTATCATAATGCATATGTACGGGGGGCTAAATTAGAATTGCAGGGGAATTTTAAAGTCCTACACTGTTTACATTGAGTTTCCAAATTTAGTGTTCTCTGGCCTGGTTTCTTCTGAGCAATCACTGAATGCTGTGTTGTTAGTTTTATATTAACACTCACTTAATTACAGAGTTAAATTAATTTCTGTTATGTGACTTGTACTTATGTGTTCTAGGATTTCATTAAAAGCCAGTGTGCAGTTTACCAAAATGAGATGTCTGGCTGGAAGATGCAACATTAATGCAAAATCTGTTACAGCAAAGGATTGTTTGTTTGGATTTTAAATTGTGCTTCTGACTCACAGAGTGGTTGTGGTTGGCAGGGACCTCCAGAGGTCATCTTGTCCCAACCCCTGCTCAAGCTGGGCCACCCAGAGCTGGTTGTCCAGCACCACGTTTGGGAGCTTTTGAACATCTCAGAGGATGGAGACTTCACCACCTCCGTGGGCAGCGTGTGCCAGTGCTCAGTCACCCTCGCTGTGTGAGTTTTTCTTGATGTTTGGGCAGACCCTCCTGTGTTTCAGTTTGTGCCCGTTTCCCTGGATCTTGTCACTGGGCACCAGGGGGAAGAACCTGCTTCCATCCTCTCTGCACACATCTTTGATGAGATCCCCCTAAGCCAGCTCTTTTCCAGGCTGAACAGCTCCAGCTTTCTCAGTGTCTTCTCGTGGTAGAGGTGTTGCAAGTCCCTTTAATCCTCTTTGTGGTCCTTCACTGAATCCTCTCCTGTAGCTCCGTGGCTCTTCTGTTGGGGAGCCCAGTGCTCCAGGTGTGGCTTCACCAGAGCTGAGCAGAGTCCTGGGAAATTACAGGCCAAATGCAATTTTGTATGTTAGAAATGGAGTCTAAACATCATCTTATTGCAGCAGATGATCTTAATTGTCTTCATTTTATACTGTGAAACAGCTTTGTTGATGTCACTGTTCTGGGGAGTTGGCCACAGGAGTTCACATCAAAAGTGCTTTATGGTGCTTGCACTGAGTCTGTAGGGACTGGAAATCCTCTTGTTCTTTTGTTGCCTGGTTATTATGAAAGGGAGCTGAAAGTGTGTATTCTTTGTGATTATTGAAAGGCTTCAGGGCCCTGTTAAAATCCCACTCAGCCTGTCTTGGGCAGCATCACAGTCAGAGGCACCACCGGCCAGCCAGTGCTGTGCTCTGAGTGAGGGTTGTTAGCAGCACCCATGATAATTTTCCGCGGGAGCTGGGGAACGCACAGGTATTGGAAAAAATGTAGCAAAGAGCCCCTAAGGTTGCAGGAGGATGAAGGAGTTGTCCCTCAAGGAGCTGATGTTTGAGCACCCCAAGGTGTGGAAGCAGATGTGTGTGTGGTACATGACTTACAGTTCAAGATCCGGTTTGTGTCAGACCCTCTTTGTTTTGTAGCTTTTAAGTGCTTGGCTCTGAAGAACAGAAGCTTTTTCCATGCTGTATTTTTGCTGTGGTCCGCATGCCTGTCTTTGCAGGAGTACAAAATCCCACTTCGTGGCACCAGTAGAAAGGGAAGATTTACATAGGTGCACACCTGGATGGAAAGCGTGCTTTTAATCCTGACAGACACCATGCACTGACACAAAACTGAACTGCTGAAAATGTTCTGATGTATCCAGTGAAGTGCAAGTGCTGGTTTAGGATAATGATTCTGTTACCTCGCTCTGCAAAGCCCTTTAACCTGCTGACAGTCCGTGATGGGTGCGCCATAGCCGGTGGGTTTGGGGTTGCTTGTGGGTGTTACCCAGCCTGCTCTGGAGCAGTGGGGCTGGGGACAGGCAGATGTTCAGGGCCGTGTGCAGCAGCAGCAGGTCGTGACAAGTTCCCTGCGTTGTGGTGTCGAGCAGCCTGTGTTCATTCTGGAGCCTCCCACTGTGCCTGGCTGTCTGATTTACCTGTGTTCATTCTGGAGCCTCCCACTGTGCCTGGCTGGCTGGCTGTCTGATTTACCTGTGTTCATTCTGGAGCCTCCCACTGTGCCTGGCTGGCTGTCTGATTTACCTGTGTTCATTCTGAAGCCTCCCATTGTGCCTGCCTGGCTGGCTGATTTACCTGTGTTCATTCTGGAGCCTCCCACTGTGCCTGGCTGGCTGATTTATCTGTGTTCATTCTGGAGCCTCCTATTGTGCTTGGGTGTCTGTCTGTCTGATTGACCAAGTGCCAAGCTTCACATCCATTTTGAGGCTTATGAGAACAAGCTGCAGTTGGGGTTCCTCTGGCCCTTTCCATTCTTTTACCACCCCTTTAGCTTGCAAAGTTCAAATAACAGTAGACCACCGTTTCTTTGGATATGTGTGAAATCGTAGAATCCACTGCAGTATTGGTAATGCTTGCAAACCTGCAGAAGAATAAACTTCTAGAAGCTTGAAATAGCCAGTGGAAGGCATTCCTCCTAGAGGAGGCAGCCTCTGGCCTGGATTAGGATTGCTTTGAAACCATATTCTGTGATGCCACTGAGGCGGAAGTCTGTGAAATAAACTTCAGTCCTTGTGTGTGTTGATCTGCTCAGCATTGCTGAGGTGGGTGGTTGGTATCTGAATCCTGCTTTACCACATCAGCTGATGTGTTGGGATTTAAACTGCTGGGGGCTCTGTCCGAATCCTGCCTGGAGAAGGCTCTTTTCTTCTGCAAACTGGTGTTCAGGCGGGACTGCACGGGCAGAGTGCGGCTGGGCTGCCTCGTGCAGCTCTGTCTGTGCTCAGGCCTGGGAGGAAATAGCCATTTCAGCTCCCCAGAGGCCAAGGTCTGTCTAGTGATAAATGTTAGTGGCTCTTGTAACATTTGTGTGTCAGGGACTTGGAAGAAACCTGACCTCTGAGACTGAAGGCTGTCCTGATGGTGGTGGGGGGAAAAATTTCCAAAGCTGCATTCCTCATTGCTGTGACTTTACACCTGCATTCTGTTTGGCAGCATCCTATTTATCACTGTTGATTGTTTGGCCTCTTGGAATACATGCTCTCTTTCTCCCTCCAGTGCACCGACAGAATGGGAACAGGAGAGAGGAAATGGAGGCACGGCTCCCTGCATGCATGAGAAAAGCCAGCAAGAAGGGCTTAGGATACTGGGAGAAAGGCAGGGACCGAAACTGCCCCTAAATACCACCTGCGCAGAGGGAAATACAAGAGATAGGGATCGTGTTCACAGGCATGAAAAATCCCAGGGTGGTGTTTTCCTGAGAGTGGGAGCTGTGGAGGCAGCTGTACTGTACACTGTAGGTATTTCAAAGGATGAAGCCTTGTGTTTTTCTCCTCCCGTTCTGCTATTCAGAGTTGTGTTTGGATACTGGAAAAGCTGAATTAATGAGACAAATTCCAAATGTGTTGCTTCACGGTTGTGTGTGCTGAGCTCTAGTGAAATGGCATGATGACTAATTCCTACCTGAAACTGTCCAGACTGGAATATCACGGAGGCTCCTACTTTCCCTGCAGTGGATGGGTGTTTAGTCAGAGTTACTCCTCTGTGCTTTGGGGTGCAGGATTGAATCCTACTCGAGCTCTCAGCCGTGAGAGCAGGGGGTGCATACAGGCTCAAGTGCACTTAGTGAGTTGTGCCTGATGAATTGAGTTCGTTTCCCTTTTTCCCCTGGAATGGCAGCAGCACCAGCAGCTCCCATGTCGGGATGAATGCTAACACTCTCTGCAAACGACTTGTGGTGGCACAAAGGGCTCGATGGCAGAGGCTTCAAACGCATTATTCCTTTTCCATCGCTGCCTTTGTCCTTCTTTCAAGCGGATAACTCACATATTTGCACTGACTGCTCCGGAGAGCTGGGAGCAGAAGCAACAGCATGAAACTAATGCGATGCTTTAGAATTTCCCTGCCACTTACTGGGTGTTGAATAGCTGTAATTAAATTAACCAGTATATTGATTTCAGCACGCTGCTTGGGAAAGAGCAGAGCGGGAACACAGGCATGGGAGCTGCTGCTTGGGAGGCTTGGAAGGGTAGAGCAGGCTGATAAACTAATGATGGTTATCCTCTCCAATCTGTTTCGGCCTTTATGAAATTAGTTGATGGCCTTGCAGAGTAATTCCTAATAAAAGAAAAAAATACTAAGCTCTGTGGGTTTAGAGATGGCCACAGGAGTGAACAGACCTCGCTTAGTTTGTTTAGATGCTGGTTTTGTGTTAAACAATCCGTGTCACTCTGATGAAAGTGTTGAAAACATCTCAGAAGATGTGGACAGTCCATTATCCCTTCAGCAATCCTGTCGGGCACAGAACCAGCAGTATGGACTTCAAGGCTGAGAGGTGTGAAGCACTGAGGGAGGAGGTGTGTTAGTTCTTCCTAATTAATATTAAATTTATTTGTACTCTGTTGGGTACTCGTTACTGGAATAGCCATGGCACTGGCAAGGACACTGTTCTGGAGGTGACTCAGTGTCTCGCCTACAGGGATGACTAAATGAACATGTGGGTGCACTACTATAACTAAATGAAATAAAAATAAAATGGCACAACTTCTGTGGGTAGGTGACACTGAAACACCACAAACACACGTTATTCATGAGCCCAAATGACATCTGGCATACCTCTGTGAGGTGGTGGTGTTCTAGCTGGGAAGATGACAGCAGCTCCTTTCCAAAGCTTTGGGGCACTTCTGAGCATTTGATCAGAGGTTGTTTTATTTTGAGGGCCGTGCTCTTGGCAACTGCAGTTCATGAGGAGGGAACCTTTTGGTTTTCTGTTCTCAGTGTTTGCTTTCATTCTAATTCAAAAGGAGCATCCAACTTCATATTACAGTAATGTTGAGATTTGCCATAGCTGCTAAGTTAAATTTTTATTTCATAAGTACACCTAAGAATAAAGTTCTTCAGTATTTTTCCCTAAAGTTAGATTTCTTGCTTTTGTATTACAGAGTTTCCTTTCAGTTGCTTCCAACCCTGTACCTTTGCCATTCCTATTCCCACTTGTCCCATTTCCCCTTGCCCTCTGTGTAGGTCGTTGCCACTAATTTTCCTCTGCCTTCAAGTATCTGTTTTGTGCATCTCTGCTGCGTTTTTCCTTTGGAGTCAGCTCTTCAGGTAACTCAAGTGCACCATCCTGCCTATTAATAGCAACGTGGCTGCTGGTTTTGGTGAGAGTTTACTAGTTTTTCTTTTTTTTCCTTGAAATGGCCAAATTTCATTTAGAAAGGTGTTCTCAGGAGCAGAGTTCACTTGCATTTTGCTCTGAGGTGAGATACACGGTTTTGGTTTGGGTTTTTTTTTTTCCCTAGTAAGAAGTGTCATTTAACTATTTCTACAGGGGTCTTTATATCCTACCTAGGAGAAAAGTGGAGATTTTTTTTCTGTAGGTGAAGGAGAGAAGAATAGGCAGGTGGTTGAAATGTTACTGTTGTTGCTGTTCAGAAACAAAGGGTAAGCAGGTGGGTCCTAGGAACAATAAATATCTTCTATTTTGTATGGATAAAGTTAAATACTGAGTGTTTTTCAGCAGCTGGCATCTCCTGGGGGAGCTTCTTCCTGTGGAAGTGAAGAAGTCCTCCCTCTAACTTTCCAAAAGGCCTTTCAATGGAAAAAATTGCCTGGGGTGTTGAACTTGCAAATTGTATTTAACAGTATCAATGAGGTGAATTGGGGGTGAACTGCCTGTGAAGATTCACAAGGACTTAATGAGAGTTCTCAGCTAAGAGTTTTTCTCCTGTTTGCTGGATGTTGGGAGGCTTCCTGCTAAGATTTCCTGCCGGGGAGTCTTGGTTGGTTTTCAAGGATGCATTAATTGCCTTGAAGATATGTTGAGTATTTCCTCAAATTGAATGCCTTGCACGTCGTATTCCCCCTCCAGCTCATGAGAAGTTAACTCTGCATAGGTAACAAATAACCACAGCCCATGTTCCCTCTGCTGCTGCTCCCTGGAGCTGGGTGAGCTTGCAGAGCTCTGAGTATTGCTGGTTTTGTGCTGCTGCTTTGTCTTTCGGCTTGACTCTGATCACCATCCTTTGACACTCCCTGGTGCCTGTGTTAGGAGACTGAAAAGCTGCTTCTTCATCATCTCCGTGTTGCTGAAGGTTTAACTTGGTTTTGCCCTGTTTCATTTTTCATCAGTCATCTTTTCCACAGACTCCCAACCTTTAAGGTGTTTAAAAACAAGTATTTCAGCCCAAAATCCTGGCCAACAACTCAACTGGCAGACTGTAGCTTTGTGGAAAGCTTAGGTAAAAATGCAAGTGGAAGGCTGTGGTCAGTCACTTGTTTTGTTAAAGTAAAGTTCACTTGGTTGTTGTATATACTGGATATGTACAAATAGAATGTAAGAAGTTTTTTGTGTATCTGTATTTTCAGATGCTTAGTATTGCATCCCGAATAGTTTGCTATTTTCTGATCTAAATCGATCCATGTGGATCAGTTTGCATTTTTTTCCTAGTGTCTTAGAACTCCCAGCTGTAGTTTCAGCCCTGGGCAAGCTGATTGTTGAATTAATTAAGTGCATTGAAACTAATAAGGCTTGCTCTGGGAACGTGTTCTTTCTACCCTGTAAAAAAAAAAGAAGTTTCAGTAGTCAAGAGCTGATTGTTAGTTCTTCAGTCACATTTCCTTGTGTTTGGGCTGTATTTTCCAGTAGACATTTGCAGAACCTGCTGCAAAAAAAGCAAAGCTTAGCGTTTAAAGTCAGTGTTTAGGACTTAGGGTGCACTTCACATGAAAGGAAAATGGAAGTAAAAAGAAGCTGTCTTTCTTCAGCAAGGTAAATTGCCCAGCAGTGGGAGAATCTGGTGTGTTTATGGAGTGGGATGAGCAGGCTTGGGAGGAGGGTGACGTTGGAGGGGTGTTGAACCTTGAGGTTTGTGCTCTCTCACGTGAGTGTTCATCCTGGAGTGGAAACTTCTGGTCTGGCCAGAGGACTAACCCAGATGAGCTGCTCAGGAGCAGAGGCCTCATTCTCTGGAGTACGTAATAGAACAAATGAAATATTTATATAAGGACCATAACTCACTGAAGTGTGAGTTAAAATGTAAATCTTCCCTATTAATTGGTTTCAGTGGCTGTGAGTCAGGATCAGGAGTGGCTCTGCTCTGGGAGGGCTGTGGTGGTTTGATGTCACAGTGCAGAGATTTCTCAGCTGCTGATGAAGAAACTCTTTTAAATTACAGACCAGAGCATTAAGAAAACAACCCCGAATTCCACTCATTTCTCTGCTGGGGAGCCACTGGACAGATACTTATTATGTCAGCTATTGTTACCAGACTGCTTCTAATGAAATGCTGCTTTTTGCAATATTCTAGCCCTAATCTAGTAGCAAACTCTTGCATTGCACACTCATTTTTGATCTCTCCATTTAAGACAAAATCTGCCAGAATTATGTTATGGAGATCTGAAGTGATTTAGTAATGAAGTGTAACCCCAGGTAAGAGACTCCTAAACACTGCTGTCATCTTTAAGAAGAACGTGTTAGTACTGGTGCATGTTGCAGGATAGATAAAAATAAAATCCAATTTTCCTATGGTGGCAGAGGCAAGTTTCTTTTGTATCTTGTGCTTAAAATGAAAAAAAAAAAAAAGAGTTGAAGCTAGACTGCATTTGCAGAAGGACATTTGAAAAGAAGTGTCTTGTTAGGCTGCTAGACTGACATGATTCAATTTTGTCACGGACACAAGGGCTGCCCAGCATCCTTGGCATCTGGGAATGAAAGTTGGCCTCTCCCCTTCCTTTCTGAGCTTCTTCAGATGTTTTGTTATGTTAAACAGTGCAAAGAATGACAGACTTTCTCTGTGCTGCTGCTTAAATTTACCTTTTTGTTTGCCTTCAACTTTAATTTATTCTTTCAAGTCTGTGCCCAAGGCACAAAGACGGGGAAGTTAATAATGAGATTTAGAGGTTCCCTGGGTAAAGGGGTGGTGGTTTTGCCTCGAAATGCAGGCAGAGCATTGCCCTGAGCTGATTTCATGTGTGTTGGTGTAGGTTAGTCAAGTCCAAGTAAGGAGAAACCAGATCCTTCCGTGCTGTGCGTTGTCTGCATATGGACTTGTTTAGGGAGCTTTGCCAAAGCAAAGCTGCAGCCCAACTTTTCAAACTGGTCAGCATCGATCACCAATATTCTGCTTAAACCAACAGAAGCCTTTTGGAAAAGCTGCTTTTCCTCCTCTGCATTTTGTGATATTTCTTTGTAAGGTTCTCCACCCCTTTCTTTATCTTTTGCCACTTTGCCTAGAAAATTATTGAGGAGCTGCCCATTTCCTGTAGCTGTTCGTATTGCATCTGTGTTTTCCTCCTAGAGCCACCTGTTTTCTCCTTTTGTTATTTCTTTTAGGACACAAGACATTAATTCCACCTCGGATTTGCCCTACTTATGCAAAGGAAGAATTGAGCACCTTCAGGGGAAGCCAGCCTCTTGTGGAATGACATTTCCCTCACCCTCCAGTCGGGAGGTTTAGGTTTAGTCGTGTACTGAGCGTTCTTGAAATCTGAAACAACTGAGAAACTAGAACTTGTTTCTCTTTTCCTCTGCAGCCTGCTGCCTCAGCTGGTGCATCTTATGCTGCTGCTGACTTTGAAAGAGATTTACACTAAAAAAGTGAAAATTTGAGGTTGCTGCTTTAGGCTGTGTGTTAACAGTGACCTGCTTCACTTGATGCCATTTTTCTAAGCTACCTATGCCCAAAGCATGCTTTGTAAAACCTTACACTACCTGAATGAAGTCACAGGACAGTTTTAGTATAAGCTGCATCTAAGTGCTGCTGCAGTCTCACCCTCCATGTGGGATGCTCCTGGGCACCCTCACTGATCCAGGGAGTTAAACTCACTGTGGAGTGTTCCCCCACTTGCTTCCTCTCCCTGCATAATGCCAGCTTGACTTCTTGCACTTGTCTTGCTGAAGGCTTAAATAAGGAATGTTGCCAGGCATGTGTGAGCGTGCAAGTCTGAAGGAAAAGGGGGAAATGCAGAATTAAAGCAATTCTGAGTTAGACTCCAGCTGTCATGGTGAGACTCGGATCCCCCACCCCATCAGCAAAGCAGGGCTCTGGCTCTCACTGCTGTTCTCTGCAGTGCCCTGTGTGATTCCTGACCTGTCTGTGCCTTCCCAGTGCCTTCCCTTACAGCTGGAATGTGGTGCAGCTCCCAGCATCGGGATTGGCACTGGGCTCCCCTGTGGCAGCAGAACACACCTGCCTGCCTGGCTGCCTGCCCGCAGCACAGGCCGGGGCTTTTTCTCACTGGCAGGTTCAGCTGCAAATTTTTGTGAGTTTTGCTGGCCTGATTGGTATAAATTTTATTGAGAGAGCACTTGGGGAGTTCAGGATTGAGCTGGGGAGGCAGCGAGGGGATGAAAAATTAGGAATGGAAGGATAGTCTGGAAGCAGATCTGTCCTGTGATGGATTGGAGGTGGGGAGATGGAAGCTTGCTTGTCTGGGGAGGACCCTGGTTCTTAGCTGTGCATGGGAAATAGAATTTTGTCTGTAGTTCAGTGATGGGAAAAGATGTGCCAGAGGAAATGTTTTAATTGTTGATAAGCTTAAAAGGGGAAATTACTGTACAGTATTGGAACACTGACATTTCCCGAGGGTGTATTTATTGGTTTCCAGGCTTGGAGAAAGCATTGACCCAGATTCTTAGGAGTAAAAATATCTAGTGAGAAGCAATTGGAAGATACTGCCTGTGAGTTTAATCAGAGAATCATGGAAAGCTTTGGGTGGGAAGGGACCTTAAAGCCCATCCAGTCTCCCCCCCTGCCATGGGCAGGGACACCTTCCACTGTCCCAGGTTGCTCCAAGCCTCATCCAACCTGGCCTTGGGCACTGCCAGGGATCCAGGGGCAGCCACAGCTTCTCTGGGCACCCTGTGCCAGGGCCTCACCACCCTGGCACAGAGAATTTCTTCCCAATATCCCATCTAACCCTGCTCTCTGGCAGTGTGAAGCCATTCCCCTTGGCCTGGCACTCCAGCCCCTTGTCAAAAGTCCCACTCCAGCCTTCTTGAGGAGCTTCCTAAAGTTTGTGATCCACAAACACTGGAAGCACAGAGCATCTGCCCGTAAAGCGTCACTGTGTCCTCAGATATTAATCCTTCCCTAGGCAGTTTCTTTAGCTCCCTGATGGGAGCAGGACTCTGAGCCAGACAATCTTCTGCCTTTTTTAGGAATTCAGAGCTGTAGGACAAAACCTCTGAAATTACTTTTCTATGCCAGTCTTGAAGCATATTTTGAAGCAATACAACACAACATTGATTCTCATACAGCTCTTAACATTTTACTTGTGAAATTCATATAATTAGTGTCTCCTGTTAGTGTGGAGCTTTTTCTGGCAGTTCAGGCACAAAACATAAGTGTTCTATAGAATGAAACTACTCAGCGTTGTACCACCACTAAAGCTTAGAGGTTTGATTGATCTTCTGTAGGGTTATTTGATTTTGTACACCTTTAGGTGATATTGCACATCAAGATCCTTCTGACAGCTTCAGTTAGGATTGCATTTTGTATTACTTTTATGAAGCTGGGTTTTTGCAACAGGCAGTTTTATTGCCATGTACTCATTTGATTACAATGACCAGTTTCTCTACAAAGTTTGTATTAAATCAAGGATTATCATCCTGAAATTCTGAAATGTTTTTGTGAACCTCTGGTTGCTGGGACCATTTATCAACAAGAGAAGGTTTCCTTTATTCCGGAGGCAGCTTCCTTGTTTCAATTTCTTTGTTTCACGTTCTAATCCTTTTGTTTTCCTAATTTTAAAAATAATTTGTACTTAATGGGATTTATTTGAATGAAATAAACCTTCTTATCTTGATTTGATCTAATGCCAAGTGTCTGATAGTTGTGAGCTCTTCTCCACGTTCCTTCTATGTTTGCTAACTCTGAGTTGGGTTTCATGTATAAACATGTAGACATGTAAAAATGGTCTGGGCAGGGATTTTTGAAGTTTGCTGTTGCTTTTATGTGTTTTCAAATTTTCATTTTGTTTCTGGGGCTGCGTGGGCTTCCCCATCCTCCCTGGTTTGCTGGTGGATACATTTTTGCACTTCCCATTTATTATTAAGTGGAAATAGGGACTGTGTGTACAAGGAATATTGAGCTGCTCTTTTAGATACTATCTCAGGCTGTTTACATTCAGCACTTAGAGCAGCACCTGCATCTTTTTCTGCTGAACATCTTGTGTGAGATAATTTCTTCCTGGAATTACTCCATTATCTTGATTCCTTTCATGCATCCAGTCTTTGGGGTTCTCCGAGGTACCTGTGATTAAACTGTGGGATTTTGGTTAAGGTTTGGGACCCTGATGAGCCAGCAGGGATTAAAAGTGATTAACAGCAACAAGAATGAAGAGGAACATCTTGGCTGCGTTTCTGTATCTTGTGGAAACAAAGTGGATTAGGTCAAGTTCTGAAATAAGAGAAAATGTCACTTTGTACTGATCTGTGCCTGGTTTTTGCACTAAACAGGAGGAATTATTTCTCTTGAGTTTATGCTCCCTTTCTTCAAATACAGCTTGTCTACCCAGTTCAACGGTTAGCTTGGGTTTATTTTTCCTTAATTTCTTAAGAAAACCCAACCTTTCATGATTCCCTGGATTCTTGAAATGACTTCAGGATGCCTTGAATGCTGTTGTCTTGAAGTCACAGCCTCTCCAATATTCTTGACTTTCTAGCCATAAAAAAAATAATTCATGGAATCACAGAATGGTTTAGGTTGGAAAAAAGTCATCCCATCCCACCCCTTGCCACGGGCAGGGACACCTTCCACTAGACCAGGTTGCTCCAAGCCCTGTCCAACCTGGCCTTGGACACTTCCAGGGATCCAGGGGCAGCCACAGCTTCTCTGGGCACCCTGTGCCAGGGCCTCACACCCTCACAGGAAAGAGTCTCCTCCTAATATCCCATCTAAATCTCTCCTCTTTTAGTTTAAAACCATTCCCCCTTGTCCTGTCACTGTGTCACTTTGAAAAATGTCTCCCTGTTTTTTAAAAGCCCCCTTTAGGTACTGGAAGGCCATGAGGAGGCATCCCAGAATTCACTTTGTACTATGACTGTTTGATTTGAACTCCGTTCCCTCAGTGTGGAATATTCAGTGTCTGATTTACCCCGTTGTTCTCCTGGCATGTCCAAGAGCCTTGATAGCATTGAACTGGGAGCACTGGAGGAAGAGCTGTATGAGACAAGGCCAAGTGGTACTGACTGCAAATCCAGTGTGGTTTTGTCCTGAGGATATGGAGCTGGGATTAATTTTACCCCTGCAGGGAAGCAGTGCTTACTCTACCACTAATTGCTATTGACACCCAGGGGAAGCTGCAGGGTCCTACCCTGTGTTCAGTGTGACCTTGGATCATGTGCTGCAAAAAATAACAGCAGCTGCAGTGTTTATAACATCAGGGTCTGTGTCTTATTTAGGGAAGTGCACCTCCGTGCCCTGTAATGAATGGTTTTGTGGGGCTTTCAGGTCTCTAGGTGTATTTAAATGTTCAGAGAGCAATGGGTGGACACAAAATGTTAGTATTGCTGGGTGTACAAATGTCACCTCTCACTCTGTATGAGGGAGAGCGACTTTTTACCTGAGCAGACAGTGATAGCACAAGGGGGAATGGTTTTAAACTATAAAAGAGAAATTTAGATTAGATGTTAGGAAGAAAGTGTTCCCTGTGAGGATGCAGAGGCCCTGGCACAGGGTGCCCAGAGAAGCTGTGGCTGCCCCTGGATCCCTGGAAGTGTCCAAAGCCAGGTTGGATGGGGTTTGGAGCAACCTGGGTCCATGGAAGGTATCCCTGCCCATGGCAGGGGGTGGGACTGGATGGGCTTTAAGCTCCCTTCCAACCCAAACCCTCCTGGGACTCTGTGATCTAATTACCTTGAAGCTAATTCCATACTGCTTAGGTGTCTCGTGCTCAAGGAATGAGCTGTTCCAGAAGGAATTACCTGTGATAAACTGGCTGATGATCCAGAGCAGTTCGGTTTGAGTGACCACAGTTGTAAATAAAACGAGCCGTGATTCCCAGAAGCAGAACAGGGGATGTTCAGGAGAGCCTGCAATGGTTCTCCTGGATGTTTGTATGAAAAGTCATGTTTCCTTCCACTACATTCCAGCTTTTACCTGTTCCTTAGGCTGTGGCACCTCTGAAGTGATTGCTCTGTAAGGCTTTGGAGCACTCTGTGAGAGCTGTCGTCTGTGGGCCTTGGTCTCCAAGGCTGCCTTGGAATTTATGGACTGGGGGAAGTGTTTGCTTGAACATGCAGATATGAGTGGAACTGCTGGTCCTGAAAGCTGTTTGTTCCAATGTGTTTGGTCCTGTTCTTCCCTGTCTTAATCTTCTCTTTCTCCTTACAGGTCTGGATGCAGAGTTGTCTTACGTGAGGAATGATGTGGTTAATCACTATGCCTTGTCCTTCAATCTCCTAATACCCAGCGAGACCAACAATCTCCACTTCACCTGGCATGCCAAATCCAAGGTGAGCAGGCATGACTTCTGCTCTGGCTACTTGAGCCACGAGCTGTTCTGCTTGGTGAATACCCACTGCTATCATTTAAGGGCTTTTTTCTTTGCAAAAACTAGCATACACAATGTGCAAAATACTTATTTATATGACTGCAGGCAATAGGTTAAGGTAGTATATATCCAAGCTGTTCCTTATTTTAGGAAGTTTAAGCATGTATTTCAAAGTATTTTGTACTTCTTGCTCCTGGCAAGGTCTGTGTGTGCATACAAGCCCCTGGCTGTGGAATCTCTTCCCTTGGTGCATTGGACACACAGAAGGGCAGCCATGAACTGAAGCCTCTGGAAATCATATGTAGAGCAATTGTTGCAGAGATTTCTAGAAACATATGCTTGGAGACAAGGAGTGCCTATAAAAGCAGCATCCAGTACGTTATTACTGAGCCCTGATTAAATGGAAAGGGTTTTTATGTCTCTTAATCACCATGCCTGGAGCATGCAGCAACAGCTGTCGGAGAGATTGCATATGCTCTTACATTCTGAAGCATTTCCAGTTACTTAACAATTTATTTTCATATATGAAATGATCTGTTTAGTCTCTGCCAGATGTTCATTCTGTTTTTTTAAACTTGAGTGATGGTTGTTCTTCTGCTCTTAAGTAGGAAAGGCTGCAGGAGGAGCAGTAGCATTAAACAACTCCACCAGTGCAGGTTCTGAAGATTCCTCCTGCCGTTGTTCTTCCCTTTGAGGTGTAACCTGTTAAGAGAAGTGACTTTTGGCCTGCAGTGGAATTGGGCTGAGTGCCAGCCAGCCCCAATACCATATTCCATGTGCACAGTGACACTTCAGTCACTTGTCATTTGAGTAGGAGCTCCCTTGTCTCAGCTTCAGTCCTGCATCACTGGCCCTGCCCTGTGATTCCTTGGGCCTGGCTGTGAATTGTGAGGAGGGATTTTGGAGCTTGTGGAGCCCTGTGTCCCATTCCTGTGATTCCACCCCTTGGCATCTTCCGTTCTAGCTTGGTGTAGTGCAGCTTGGAGGAGCTCAGAAACTGGGTTGTGTCTCTTCCCGTGGCATCTTGACTGAAAAATAAATTCATAACAGAAATGAACCATATTATATTTTAGAAAGGGGGAAAAACTAACTATTGGGACAAAGTCAAGCAAATTCATTCAGCTGAGAGTGCAGGGGTAGGATGAATTTCCAAGAAGATCTTATGAATTAGAGTAGGTCCTGTACTTTTTTTTTGAATGAATGTTTGCAGAGTCAGCTTCTTAAGTGGAAACAAAATCTTGACTATAGTTGAATAAACTATTTCTAAGCAGTGTTGTTTGTAAAACTGACTGTGGGAGGGGGAATTTTTTGAATTCTTACGGCTTTAACAAACTGACTTTTGAACAAATAAGTTTAAAAGTATCATCAAGTGAGGTTTGTGGGGGATTTTTTTTTAATACAATACTCTGAGTTCTGCCCCAGATTTTGAGGAATGATTTCAAGAGTAGCATCTCTTTTGGCTTTCCTAATTTGAACTGTCACAAAAGTCTTGATACTTAAATGTCACATAAGAAACTTGGAATATAGATGCCTAAAATTACCAGCAGTCCTTGAAAATAATGTATGAGTTTTTATTTTCAAGAAGAATTATGAAAAGGGATGTTGCATTTCTTTATACTCTTGGACAGATTCCTGATGTGTTTTCTCTCTCCCAACTGTTGTTACAGGTTGAGTATAAACTGGGATTTCAGGTCCATGATCCCATGGCTATGGCTCTGCCCCAGGCCAACATTTCTTTACAAGGAGAAGTTCCTCGCACCCTCTCAGGTAAACTTCCCATCCCCATCCAGCTCCTGGATGAATAATGGTCATTTAGCCACAAATGCAGTTTTAATAAAATGCTTAATAAAATTGACATAAATTAATTTCAAATCTGAGTCCTTTAATATTTCAAATCTGAGTCCTTTAATGCTCTAACAGCTGAAGTGATGGGGTGTGAAGACTAAAACAGCATTTCTTAGTACGGAGTTCTTTATAATGTGCTGATTTATGATTTTTATAATGTACTTCATAAACATCATCTCAGAAGGCCCTTATTTAAATGTTCTCTCACCCCAGGGTCTGAGCATGGCTCCCACTCCCCTTAACCCCTGTGTTGTGTTCACAGTGTTCCGTGTCGAACTCTCCTGCACTGGCAGACTTGACTCCGACGTCACAATACTGATGCAGCTCAACTTAACAATAAATTCCTCAAAAAACATCACAGTTTTGAATTTCAAACGAAGGAAAATGTGCTACAAAAGTAAGAGATTAAGTTTCAGATATTTACAAGTTCTTGCTGTTTAAGTATGACAGGACAAGGGAGTGGGATGGTGTATGATCCAGGATGGGAGTAACAGAGTGAATTTTGGGGAGGATCAGAAGAAACCAGGTAAAATTCTGCCTTTCAGAGAGGAATGGGGGCTTTTGGTTAAAACTGGTGAATTAACAACTTTCCCCAAGAGTTCTGCTGCACTGACTGACCTTTTTATAGATATATAACAAAAAGCATTTTCTCTGTGTTTGGAAAGAAAAAAGCAGTTCCCTCAAAACTGCAACGTTCTGAGAATTCAAATTGCTCTAAGAATTGCCAAGAAAATCTACTTACTTTATAGATTGGGATAAAATTGGCTGTTCAGTGAGTGTAGGAGGTGTTAGGCTGTTGGATGTGAAGTACAAAATGATCTTGGGAGATAATCCAGATTTTGGAAACCTAGATTGACCTTCTGTGTTACCACTTGGGAATCTGCGAGCATAATTTATTCTTGGATTGTTCCTGTTTACTGTTGCTGCTTCCTAGAATTTTCACAGTATTTCCATAGGCATCAGAAGAAAATTATTTTGGAGAATCCCAAGAGCTGTGCCCTCCTTAAAAATGGCTGTGTTGTCCCACTCCTAGGCAGTATTTGGGGATGGCCACCTCTCTCTTTGCATGCCCCTCCTGCCTCTGTTCAGCATAGTTGGAGCCTTTGAGGACAGTAGCTGTCTTTCCAAAGGGAAGTTTATCACTTTTCTTGAGGATAAATTCTAAGGATAAACTTGTGGAAGGCGTGGATGGAAGAGCCAGCCATTCCTTGTAGCACATAACGTTGGGATTATGGTGTTCCTTGCACTGAGGCTTCAGGAGGACCATTCTTAATTCAAAGTGTGTATCTCCTTCTAGTAAAAATGGAGGTCTGGCTGATAATGTTGATGTTTTTACCTTTATTTCGTGTTTTCCTGGGTATTTTTTCAAATGAAAATGCTGATCGATTCACAGCTTACTGAACTGTGGATGTGTGATGGAGCTTTCCATTGGCACCACACAATTCTCTGGGCAGTGAGACAGAGCCACTGCCTGAACCATCAGAAGTGCTCCTTACAAAGATCTCGTTTCTGCAGGTTCATAAAACCAAAAAAATGGCTTTGTTTGGTGTGAGTTGATTGGTGTAGAGCATACGGGGGTTTCTGATTGAATTTAAGGCGTAAATTAGGAATATGCAGGAACTTGCTAGTGGTTTTGCTCAGGGCATTCCTGATAGTTCCTCCTCAAGTTCAAAAAAGGGATAAAAAAATAAAAACTCTTTGATTTTTCCCTCCCTTGGATTACTTTTTCCTAAGCTGAACTGGCTTACCAATGAATGGGAAGGGGCTGTGCTGTGTTGGACACAACTGGGAGCAGGAAGGGGGATGTGCAAGTGGGATTGTGCCTTTGCAGCCACAGAAATCCATGGGATTCCCTCAGCTGCCTGCAGATCCTCAGGGGAGTTCATCTGGAGGCATCTCCACAACCTGCATCCCCCAGGTTTGCACTGCTCCTTGTGGTAGTCAGACTCAGAGTAAGCTTCATGAAGATTTACTTCATGAACTTCATCACTTTCTAAAGGACATGAGCTGAGCATTGTCCTTCT
Source organism: Ifrita kowaldi (assembly GCA_013398055.1). NCBI lineage: Eukaryota > Metazoa > Chordata > Aves > Passeriformes > Cinclosomatidae > Ifrita > Ifrita kowaldi. Next base: position 99,862 of record VZRS01004051.1, on the reverse strand, counting down.
GCCTTCAATTGCATATTTATGAGTATTTAAACGGGTATCACCTTTTTCATCCTGTTTTAACTCTTTAACTCCTGGCTGGCATCAACTGAGAAGGCACAGTGCCTGTGGCTGTGTGTCTGACCCCTTCCTAGGATGGGCAACATTAGACTGGAGCCAGGATTTCTTCCAAAAGATCAGGGCAGTCTTGACTGAACATCCCAGGAATGATTTTCTCTCCTGTGGAAACTGATTCTGTGAGGGGTTTGTTTAGTGCCTTAGCAAACATGTATTCTGCACCTCTTCTTTCTGCTGCTTTGGACCTTGGAAAAGCTGCAGGGTTTTAGATGGAGTCAGGGGGTTCAGGCTTTGCCTCACTGGACACGTGTGTCAGCAGTGAAATACCTGACCTGTGTGTTTCAGTGTGATTTTAATTCTACCATGGTTAGGTATTTAAATGGAAATGTGTGGATAAGTGTAGTCCTCGAGTCAGCTCTCCTCTTTGGAAAAGGAGATCCGTTTTTCCATACCTGAGGCAATGGGAAGGGCTGCAATAATAAATGTACTCCAAACTTCATGGCTTTCTCTCATCTCTTTAGAGCTCGAACCAGAAGTCAAATCTCCAACAGCTGATAAAAACAGCAGCAAGGCTATCTGTAAGTAATCCTGAATGTACAGCTTGGGGAGTAAAAACTGGAAAACTTCATATGTGCTTTGATACCACAGCTTTCCCCTGTGAAAACAGTCCCCAGATAGTCTGTATTTCCAGTATTGCAGTGTTTTTTTGCTAATTAATTGTTTTAACTGGTGAAGTGGAAAAAAACCTTTTCCAAGTCTTGTAACAACTTTTGTATGGCATCTGAGGGGCTCTGGTTTGTGTACATGACTCTGATGTATTTTCTTGACCTTAGGACCTGTCTGGTTTGCTGTTTTAATTTATCACTATTGAAGGAATAGAATGAGGTTGTTTCCTTTCCTCCCCTTCTAGCTGGAAACGTCATTGGCTGACTGTGGCTCCATAATACCCAAAATGGGAGTGTTTTTGCCAAAATACTGTTGGAAAGCAGTGGGAAAGAGTGCTCAGTGCTCTCTTCACCTCCCACTGTCTCTTTCAGGGTAGTCGTTCTCCAGGATTCCTGACTGAACATTTGGGATGGCTGAGGTTGCTGCCTCTCCCTGCCTCCAGCCCCCCTGCTTGTTTTGCTGTAACAAACTAACAAAAAGTCATTTATTGGGGGTTTTATTTGGGTTTTTTTGTTGGTTTTGCTCCATTTTGAGGAGGGTTCAGTAACTTTCCACCTCTGTTCCAGTTGATCCTGTAAATGCAGCTCCCACCACTTCGACCAGGGTGTTCTATATCAGTGTGGGCGTGTGCTGTGCTGTGATATTCCTGGTGGCAATAATCCTGGCTGTCTTGCACCTCCACAGCATGAAAAGGATAGAGTTGGATGACAGGTATGTGTTCAGGCTTTCCCAGTGTGGTTTTGGGACATATTTGCTCAGATCTGTGAGAGTTTGGTCTCAAAATGAGCACTCTGGGGTAGTTTGCAATTTCTGCTCTCGATGGCAAGCTGTAGCAGATACTGCCTGTGTAGGTGTGTGGTAGGAGCTGTGCTGCAGAAAGGCAGCAGTTGCAGATGCTCTGCTGTTTATGAGGTGGAAGGGTTGTTCAGGTTTTGCCAGAATATTTGTGTGGAGTGGGAAGATTCCGACAGATCTGCAGGGATTGTCAGGACTGAAGGAAAAACTGACTTGGGCACACTGGAAAGGCAGGCTGAGAGAGCTGGAGGTGTTCATGCTGGAGAAGAGAAGGCTCAAGGGAGACCTTAGAGCCCCTTCCCGTGGACAAGGGCCTGGAGTGCCAGGACAAGGGGGAATGGCTGCCCACTGCCAGAGAGTTTTTACCTTTATTTTACCTTAGATTGGATATTGGGAACAAATTCTTCCCTGTGAGGGAGGTGAGGCCCTGGCACAGGGTGCCCAGAGAAGCTGTGGCTGCCCCTGGATCCCTGGAAGTGTTCCAGGCCAGCTTGGATGGGGCTTGGAGCAACCTGGGACAGTGGAAGGTGTCCCTGCCCATGGCAGGGGGTGGGACTGGATGGGCTTTAAGGTCCCTTCCCACCCATAACATTCCGTGATCCACGACTGTCTGAAAACATTTGGGTTTTACTGACATCTGCAGGAGACTGAATTTCAGTTTTCCCTACTTTGATCGATTTTCCAGTGTTCACTTTGGCCTTAGGGTGCAGTGTGAGCATTACAACTCCTTGGTTATAAAACTGTGTTGGGCTCTCCCAAATATATTTCCAATCCGGAAAAACCGTAGCACATGCGTGGAAAAGGGACTTGTAACATGAGTCCAAGGGCATTGGAGTGGGGATTAAACACCGAGGAGAAGGGAGGCTGGAAAAGCAGGTGGACTGAGGCTGTGTGAACAGCCTGCATCAGATGCAACTGTTCAGGAGCAGGCAGTGTGAAACTGGATCCTTTGGAAAACAGTCAGCCTGTGGGTGGTCACCCTGTGAAAGGATATCTTGAACTAAAGGATGTCTTGAGCTGCTTCTGTGCTGCCTGCAGCCTCATGGAGTAGCTTTATTTTTTCATCCTCCTCTTCATCCATCCATCTGTTCCTTTCAGTTTTCTCCCTGCCACTCCCTCCCCTGGTGTCCCCAGCCCTTGTGGCTTTGGTGGTTCATGGAGCAGTTGTGGTTTCTCAATTGATTGTAATCAAATGAACTCGTCAGCCTTCCTCAGCTCCTTTGTGCCTGATTGTCTGATTGAGGGGTTTTAATCAGCTGTAGGTGTTAAAGGATGTGCAGCTTGCTTTAATTCAGAAAGGAAAAACATTATATTTGTAGTGTGGGATAGTGTCATCTGTGAGGTTCTGAGGTGGCCAGCCCAGCACTGTGATCAGATGTCCTTCCATCTACTCCATTGCACTGGATTTCTGTGGAGATAATGCTAAAAATCCTAAAAAACCAACTGACCTTCTGTGGAGATAAAGCTAAAAATCCATCTAGTGTTAGTCCTCTGTGATGTTAATAATTTGCTCTGAATCACTCTGTATCCTACTGATAAATTCTGGTAAATTCAGGGGTCTTTCCCTGTCTGTGGGAGGGGATTGGAACAAGATGATCTTCAAGGTCCCTTCCAACCCAGACCACTGAGTGATTTTATGAAGTTGGTGCAGCTCCTGGGGTGTAGCTCTTCAAGCACCATGAGATGATGACTTGTTTGTTGGGCCTGAAGGTGCCTGGCCTGGCAGAACTGTGGGTGTGCTGCTGTGTAAAAGCTGTGCTCAGGCAGTGCTGGAGCAAAGGTGTAACAGAAGCAAAATGTGCCTGAAAATCAGGAGCTGTGGGGTTTGTTTTGAACAAATTCACCGAGAGAAGCAGCAGCTTCTGATTTGGTTGTGAATAATAATCTCAAACTGTTTCTGGAAAAGGTTCCTGAATGGAATATGACAATGTCATTAGGGTTAACGACCTCCCAGGAGCAACAGAGCCTGGAAAACCCACTGGTGCTCTTAACTTCAACCCCCAGAACTAAATAAAACCGAGGAGGGTTGTTAACCCCTGGCTCAAGCCAGGCAGCCGAGTTTACAGGCTGCACATGGATTATTTAGGAACATTATATTGGAGGTCCACAGCAAATGCTGCAAACCTCAGAGCAAAGGCACTGGAAGAGTGCCAAGGAAAGCTGGCATGGTTTAACAGCAGGATAATGGGAGTCAATAAAGCAAGAAGGCATCGTTCAAATAGCTGACAGAATATGCAGGTGAGGAAGAGTTAAACCTAAAAACCAGAATGAAGCCAATCCGAAAGGGAGTTTTTCAAACTTGCAACAGGCATTAAAAGAACAATTCCTTTCTCACACTTGCCTCCAGCCAAAGGAATCCACAGGGCTAGTGGGTGATCAGGTTACAAAAGGAGTTTCCAGCCGGAGCAAGGAAAGGAAATGCAAGTTATGCCTTGGTGTGTGATGTGGTGGCCATGCCAAGACACTCCTTCCTGGGGAGCTCGCTGCAGAGTGCATCATACTGAAACAGCTCGTGGATGCCATGGTGGGAACAGTTCAAATAAGCAGCAATAAATTGTGAGCACCAGAGAATATCCATTCAAAAACTCTGAAAGAAGTCAAAGGGGAGTAGCTAGACCAGCATCTGTGGCTTTTAGCCGTGTGCTAAATGCTGTGCTGGAACCCTGCACTTGGAAGACAGGGAATGTGGGAATAACTGTAAAAAAAATGGTTCCAGGGAGAGATTGAGGTCAGCTATAAATGAGTAAGTTTGTATTGTGAAATTCAGTAGATTCTGTTCCAAAGGAAAAATTCAGTGGGTGCATCCATGGTTGTGCTATAATGGGGAAGAGTGGACTTGAATTTCTGTTTTTTAAAGGAAACCTGGCTTCAGAGGTAGCAGTGGGCCTGAAGGGCATCACCAGCCATGTCTGGCAGTCCTACAGGGGTGGCTGGCACTGCTTGGTCAGTGCTCAGCAGCAGCCCAAGAAACATTAAACATTGATTATTTGGCAAATCAGAGCTTATATCACAAACCAATTTTCTCTTTGTCCTCCCAATGCTGTCAGCAGTGGAGAAGCTTTGAAGTTGGATCAAAGTGGGGGGATGTTTGTGTGTGTTTGGAGGGGGGGAACATCAAAAAAGGTTCTGGCCCTGCCATCTGACCTGCTGACAGGTTTTTGGTCCACTACAGCTGCAACAGCCCTTTTTGTAGGGTTTTGACTATGAAAATAAGGCAGAAATCAGCCTGCTGTGGTTTAGGCTGTGGCTTACCTGTCTTGTGGATACTCTGTGGACCCCTGGTCGTTCTGCCCAAAGAAGGCATCTCAAAAAGCACATTTTAGGTGGTGCTGGAAGGGGCAGCAGGTACCCTTATGGTGGGGAGTGACAAAGTAGGGTAGTGCAGTTTGGGCTGTAAAACAGAGCCCTCGTCTGAGTGGGACATCCGTGCCATGAGAGAAATGTGTGCAAAGCTTCTCTGGAATATAAAGCTGTTCTCGGTACGACAGGGTGGTTCTGGCAGGGAATGTTTTGTCACTTTGATTATTCAAAAGTGGGGAGAAGTACTAGAAAATAGAGCAAATTCTGGAAAACAAATAGGAGGGAGCTGTTTGTGCTCAACAAACCGTAGTGCCAAGATTTATGAGTTACCTGAAATACATTTTCATGTGTGAGAGACTTGAAAAACTCTGCTCCTTTAAAGTCTTGCCTGGAAAATCTCCTGGTTTTGACCTCGAGAAGTTAATTTGGAATGTGTTGGAGTGGCAAGCCGTGATGTTGATGTGCATTTTTATTTCCCACCAGCATCAGTGACAGCAGCAGCTCGCAGGGGCTGTCGCAGCCCTCCACGCAGACGACGCAGTACCTGCGGGCTGACACGCCCAACAACGCCACGCCAGTAACCAGTAAGTGTTAATCTAGGCACAGACCCTCCTGCCACACTGCTTTGGTGTCAAGTACAAGGGAAGAGCATGAATAATCCTCTGGCTTTGTCACTTTGCCTCTTCAATTCACACAATGTGTGTTTTATCCGCCCACGCCATAGTCAGGAGTGAGTTCGGGGGCATGTGAGTGGTCATATGAGCATGAGACTGTGTTTGTCCCTTGGGTTATTCTCCCTGCACCCAGAGCAGTCAGCCAGCCAGGCTTCACCAGTAGCTGTGAGGCATCTGTTCTTTAACACTGGCAAGAACTTACCTCGTGCAGTCCAAGCAGAGGAGAGAGAACAGAATGTACCCACCCAGCCCTGGGATCAGTTACCAAAGCAGGTGATCCCCTGTGCATGAATCCTGATGGTTGTGATATTTTTTCATCTCCTGTTGCTTCCAGCTGTGCTTGAAGCGATATAAAGTAGCTGAAGAGAGCAGTGAGTGGAAAGAAGGGTGGCAGCAGTTTCTATACTGATCTGGTAACTGATACCACAGAATATCCTGAGCTGGAAGGGACCCACAGGATCATCCAGTCCAACCCCTGGCCCTGCACAGACACCCCAACAACCCCACCCTGGGCATCCCTGGCAGCGCTGTCCAAACACTCCTGGAGCTCTGGCAGCCTCGGGGCCATGCCCATTCCCTGGGGAGCCTGGGCAGTGCCCAGCACCCTCTGGGGGAAGAGCCTTTCCCTGATATCCAACCTAAACCCCTCTGACACAGCTCCAGCCCTTCCTTGGGGTTTTCCTGTCCCTGGTCAGAGAGACAAGAGCTCAGAGCTGCCCCTCAGGAGGAGCTGCAGACTGGGATCAGGTCTCTGAGTATCCTCCAGGTTGAACAGACCAAGTGCTCTCAGCTGTGTTCTGAGTTAATTCTGTAGTTAGTGAACATATTTATTACCTGTGGAATTTTGACTCCTGAAATTATTGTCTGGTGGAGGGCTATCCCATCCAGCACTGCTCCAGGGAAGAAGGGACTGTTCCAGCTGGAGGGAAGGTGGCCAGCATAGGGACACACATGGGGTTTTTTTAAAGCACCCCAAAGTCTCTCCCATTGTCCTCTGATGGCACTTGGTGACAGTGACTGTCCCATCATGAGGCAGCAGAGCAGAAAGGTTGTCATTACTCTCAGCCCTCCTGTGTTCTCCTTTTTCCCTCCCCACGTGTGGAAGCAGGTGTTTACCTGAGGCTGAACTGCAACTCCAGGAGAGTTTTGGCTGGCTTCTAAATTGTTCTGTATCTCCTTAAAAAAAAAGGATCTTATTTGTCATCTGAGTTCATCTTTCCCTTGCAAAGAGCTGCCCTTAAAATTTATGTGGTATAAGCATTAATTTTAAAACAGGCTTTGAAAAATTTAATGTATGAAATGTTAAAAAAATTCCTTTTCACAGAGTTTGGAAGAGATCTTATCCTGCAACTTATTCTAGAGCTGGTTTTCCTCTTGTCACCTGAGTCCTCCCCAGCCTTTTTATTTTCCATCTCTTAGAGTCACAGAATCATTTAGGTTGGAAAAGCCCTCCCAGATCATCGAGTCCAGCTGTTCCCCCAGCACTGCCAAGGCCACCCATGTCCCTGAGTGCCACACAGCTTTTAACTCCCTCCAGGGGTGGGGACTCCACCAGCTGGGCAGCTGTGCCAGGGCTGGACAGTACTTTGGGGAATGGAATTTTCCCTCATGCCCAATCTAAACCTCCCCTGGCACAACTCCTGGCCCTTTCCCATTGTCCTGTCCCTGTTCCCTGGGAGCAGAGCCTGACCACCCCCCCAGCTGTCCCCTCCTGTCAGGGAGTTGTGCAGAGCCACAAGGTCCCCCCTGAGCCTCCTTTTCTCCAGGCTGAGCCCCTTTCCCAGCTCCCTCAGCCACTCCTGGGGCTCCAGACCCTTCCCCAGCTCTGTTCCCTTCTCTGGACACGCTCCAGTCCCTCCGTGTCTTATCCCAGCTCAGGTTGAGCTGTTGATGTCCTGTCAACCTCAGGTTTTTTGTTTGCCTTTCTAAGTGCCTCAGGTTAACTCAGCTGAGTTCCAGTTGCTGGAATGTCGTCCCCCAGAATCCTCTGGCCAAGGGCAGGGGACCAAGTCCATGGTGATGGTTCAACCCCCCTCACCCTGCCCGGTGTGGAGGCCACTGTGCCCAAGTGGCAGCTGTTTGCTGGGGGCAGCCCTTGCTTCACAGTGTCTCTTACCTGCTTTGGGACATGCCCAGTAGCACTGGAGATGCTGAAAATTAGCAGAAGAAGAGAAAAGGTCGGATGTGTGAAAGAATCAGAATTGACATTCCTGGTCATTCCACAGTTGCATAATTTTGTTTTCAGTAACATTTAAATTTTGAAGAAAGTATTATCAGAGTAATTCTCAAGATTTCTCTAATGATTCATACACATATGTACAAAAATATTCCAGCTTTTCTGACTCTACTGCTGTATCCAAGTGTCTGGAAGTGCCAGAAGAGGGCACTGGTAGTTTGTTAATGCCCTGCTGGGGTAAGGCATCTTCCCTGCTCCAAGTTTTCCAAGAGTCTCTCAATTTCCTCCTCCTGAGGGCAGTGCAGTGTTGATCACCTTCAGTACAGGAGTTTCCTTCACCTGGAGTTAATAATAAAAGTTGTTTGAATGTTACAGAGAATTCCTGTGTGATTTCTTTCCCTGTAGATGATTATTCTTGTGGTTTTTGTTGCTTAATACTATCATCTTTTTAAAATGAATATATAACATATTTGAGATTGTGCTGCTCCCTGTGTGGAGCCATTGGTGGTGCAGAGGTGAAGCCCTGTGCCTGTTCTCATTCCAAGGGTATTTATGTTGGATTGTTTGGCTCTGCTGGCTCCTCAGGTTATCCCACATTACGGATAGAGAAGAATGATCTGAAAAGTGTCACTCTCATGGAGGCCAAAGCTAAAGTGAAGGACATAGCCATCTCCAGGGAGAGGATCACCCTCAAAGATGTGCTCCAAGAAGGTATTTACAGCACTCAGACACTTGTAGATATATAAATATAAATATATAGATATTTATTGACAGATTTTTCTGAAATCATTCACAGATGACACTCCTGATCTTCATAGCTTTGATGGAGGGGAGGATTGATGAGTTATGTTTGCATTTGGGGTGTAGGGGGTGGGGAAAGCAGCTTCCACAATTCATTAGGCTGGGGGAGTGACCAAGCGTGCTCAGTAAATCATTCAGCTTGTCTGCCTTAATAACCTGCTCCCTGAAATGAAGGGTGGCTGAGGAGTGAGGTAAGCAGGCAGGGCTCTCAGTGCCAAGGTAACTCACTTTTGGGAGTTCCTACAGGAGAGCTGCTCTTAACAACATAAAAATCAAAGCAAAACCAACCCAAAGCCCAGAGAAACTTCAGTTGTCCAAATTTGGTGTCTCAGTTTGTTAACTTTGATTTGGAAATCTAATCAGCAGATGCAACATTTACAGGCCTGGTATAAAAGATTCAGAGGTTACCTGATTATTTTCATGGAATATCCTGAGTTGGAAGGACCCTCAAGGATCATCCAGTTCCTGAATTATTCACTCTTTGTTTAATGTGCACTTTGAAAGTGTTCATGCACAACATGAATTGATTCTTGTTGATACTGAATTTGAAAAATAGGCTTAAATATTTGCTTTTCTTTGTCATTGACCTTCACTGCTGCAATTTTGAGTCTCTGTTCCCTGAGAAATCAAACTTCTCAAAGCTGGAGATTGGAGATAATCATGCTTTGGAGGCAGAATGCTTTGTGTTGGTCTGAGCAGCAGTGGAAGATGCTCCCATTGTCGTTCAGTGTGTTCCTCTGAACCTCTGAGGAGGCAGCTCTGTGCTCACTTCCAGTGTGGGCTCTGCAGAAACCTTCCTTGGCATGTGGGATGTGCTTTGTGTTCCTGTGGGCTGCCTGGAGCTGGGATGTTGGGAGTCATCCATGACTAGAAGTGACTCAGTGCCCTAGCAAGGCTTCAGATGTTTGGTGACAGAGCTGCCCTGTTCTGCCAGATGAGCCATAAAGAGCTGTTGAATGCAGTTTGGACCCAGTTAATCCTGGGATCTCGTTTCTTAGCCTCCAGCTGTTAATTTGAGTCAGAACCTTCAAAAGTTAATCACAGAGTCATTAAGGTTGGAAAAGCCCTTTAAGGTCTTCGAGTCCAAACACTCCCCCAGCAGTGCCAATTTCACCCATGTCCCCAAGTGCCACATCCACATGTCAGAGGACTTAAAAGACCTGACCAATTTTAGGTCAGGATCATAGCAGTGTTGGGTCTCTGCCACTGCAGAACAAAAGAGCTTCAGAGGGGAAGAAGGGGATAAAGTAAATGTGTGCATGGAAATGAGATACATTTTAAACTTCAAGTAGCTTCCATAGCTTCACCTGCTTTAATGTTTTGGAAATACGTATTCAGGCACTTTCTCAAAGTCTTCAGGAACCAAAACAGGAGGGTTTTTGTTGCTTCAGTAATTCATGCTGTGTAGTTGTGGCTGCCTGAGAGCCCCCTGAGTTCAGCTGCTGCTTAGTGAGATTGCAATTTGAAGACCCTTGTCATGCAGGGTTTCCTTGCAGCCCCAGGGCAGGTGACAGAAATGTTGCACTGCCCCTGTTCAAGGTATTTAGAAACAAATAAGACCTGTATTTCATACTGTCAAAGATCTTTCAACCTAGTCAGGTAAGAGGAATGCCTGGGAAGGGGCTGTAATGCTGGAATAGACTGCACGGAGATGATGCACACCTTGGTGCAGAAAAGTGATGCCAAGCTGTGCAGTAAAAACCAATTAATTCTCTGTGTGTTGCCAGTTGTTCTCAGCCCAGCTCCTCAGAGCAGCTCCTCTTCCTGCAGCAGCATCAGTAACATCTTGTGAATGGAAAAATGTTGGACAGTCTGAAAGACCCCCAAACAAACCCAGCACCTTCCAGCTGAGGTGAAACTTTAGAATAACATGATGCTGGTTATTTCAAACTGTTCCATGTGTGCTGGCTGGCCAAAACTGCTGTTTCTTTGTGAATGTCCCCAAAAAAACTTGGTCCTTGTGAGAAGTGCTTTGGCTTAGAATTCCAGACTGAGTGGGTGAGAAAAAGGAGCTGGAGTTCTTAGTGCAGGGAGTTGACTGAAGTGCCACAAATAAACCATCATCACATTGATATTTAATTTCACTGGACTCTGCTGCTATTACTAGTTCACTCTCACGCTTGTCCCCTGAAGTATTATTTGTGTAAAACTTCAGCATTTGCTGTAGTTGTGAATCCCCCTCGTGCTGGAGAGCAGTTGGGTTCTCTCTTGGTGACTTCATAGGGTTTAGGGACACTTTAACTGCAGTTGTTCCTCACTTTCTGCTGTGAAAGGTACTGTTGGCTTAAGATACTCCCTAATGTTATCAGTGTTCCTTAACCACACAGCACTAATTGGATGTTCTCTTCCTAGGCACGTTTGGACGCATTTTCCATGGAATTCTAATAGAAGAAAAGGACCCCAGTAAAGAGAAGCAGGTTTTTGTCAAAACTGTTAAAGGTATGTTGGCATAAAGGAGCGGGTTTGTGTGCTTGTGCTTGAGTTGTGCTGCAGGCTGAGGGTGCCAAAGCTGGCTTTACAACAACCCCCTTCTCCCCAAAATATGCAAATGATGGAAAGCAAAAGCAATTTGGACGCTTCTTTCAGCCACAGAGAACAGCAATCTTATATGGAAGAAAAATGCATGTGCCCTCCACCAGTGCCTTCAGTTACTGCCCTTGAATACTTTTGTTTATTATTCTTCTAAGTAAAAATTATATTGGTTTTTTTTTTCCCATTGTCTTTCCAGTCACAGCCTTGTCCCTTGCAAATTGCTGAAAAAACACCTGAAATGCATCTTCAAAAATCTTTGACAAATGCATGACTGTACGAAAGACAGGGTGTAGTTTCTGCCCTCCTTAAGCTTTGCAACAGAAGCGTGAGAATTGGCATTTAGAACTGAATTTGTCCAAATAGAGTGCCTGTGCTCAAGAAATATCTTGTTGGAGTGATTGAAATGGGGCTAGGTAGACTTAAGGAACAAGGTAGGTGTAGATGAAAACCATATTGCAAATGTCCTACGTGTCTGTCACAAATATCCTACATCTATCCCTGCATTACATGTGTCCTGCTTCTATCCCTACATTACATGTATCCTGCTTCTATCCCTTCCTCTGCAATCATCACAAGTTCTCTGGTAGCTCACAAGAGTTTTGCCAAATTCCCAGTACAGTGGTTGTTTTACCAGGTTTTTTTATCATTTCTGTTGGGTGTCTTACTGCCTTTGGTTTTTCATTTGACAACTTCTTTAATTCTTTCTTGCAAAAAAAATAAGTGTTTGTAAGAATTTCAACTCATTCTACTTTTTTTTTTTTTTTTGCCTGACTATTAATTTTTGAAGATACTGATTGAGAAATGGTGAAGCTGCTGAATTTTGTTGTTGGAACTTTCTGCTACCCATTTATTCTCTGCCACCTTTAAGAAAAATATTTTGCTTAAGGGAAGCAGTCACCTTGGTCTGTTTCTGACACAGTCACATGCTTGTGGTGCTCTTTTCTCTCACATATCATAAAATCATGGAAGCACTCATGGAATCGTTTGGGTTGGGGGGGACCTCAAAGCTCCACCCCTGCCATGCCCAGGGACACCTTCCACTGTCCCAGGCTGCTCCAAGCCCCAGTGTCCAACCTGGCCTTGGGCACTGCCAGGGATCCAGGGGCAGCCACAGCTTCTCTGGGCACCCTGTGCCAGGGCCTCCCCACCCTCACAGGGAAGAATTTCTTCCCAATGTCCCAACTAATGCTGCCCTCTGGCAGCTTAAAGCTTGTCCTGTCCCTCCATCCTTGTCCCCAGTCCCTCTCCAGCTCTCCTGGAGCCCCCTTAGGTGCTGGAAGGGGCTCTGAGTTTTCCTTAGAGCCTTCTCTTTTCCAGGTGAACACCCTGAGCTCTCCCAGCCTGGCTTCTCTTATTTAAAAACCAGAAAATAGGCTTCTTTCCAGTATTTTGGGCACATTTTCTGAATTCTGCCACCTTCTGTTCCCTTTCCCTGCTAAACAGTTCTTTTTTTTTTCTTGACTCTTATTTAATATAGTTCCCAAAAACTTAGCCCTTGGCACACGAGCTACTTCTTCTAGCATTGGATTAAACAACCCAAGAACATCTGTCAAAAGTGATCCTAATTTAGCTGCCTCCCATGACCTCTTATTGAATTGCTTTCCCAAAATGGGACTTTCAATGCACTCCTGAATCCATAATTCTCCCTTACAGTGGCTTGTGTCAGTGACACAGCAGTGTCCCAAGGGAAAAAAGCTCTTCCCTTTGCAGGGAAGGATTTGCTGCAGTGAACTGGAGCTTGGTCTTCAGTGGGTGATGGCATTCATAGGATCACTGTAGAGAATTTCCCAGCATTAGAAAGGATCTGTATGGAAAAAGTTTAGAGTAGGTTTTGCTGAAAGTTGTGGGGCTTGGGCAGCAGAAGTTTGCAAGGAAAAAAGCTGTAACATCCCCTCTCCTCCCAGCAGCTCACTTGCAGTGCTGATATTACACAGCTTCATTTTCACACCCTGGCTGTGATTGCTGTGTGTGCAGCTGGGACATGTAATAGGTTGGGAATTTGATCTGCTTGGAAGAAAAAAATCTGCAAAAATTCTCTTGTAACCAGAGTTTTTCCTTGATCTCACTCATTCAGTGGCCACACACACACACTGCTGTTCTGGCACGAGCAGGAGCAGGGCAAACTCATAAAAGCTTGGTGGATATGAGAACATTAAACTGACTTTAAGTATCTCTTTGCTGAAGGCACTAAAGCCTGAGGGTCATGGAAAATAGACAAGGAATAAAGGCTTTGTGTGTGGAGTTAAATTATCCCTTCCCAAAAGTACGAGCTGCTCCAGAACTGTCTTGTTTTACCCAGAGGTGCACTTGGAAAGTGATAAAATGTAGTCCAGTGGTGCCCCAAATGTCAGGAAACAATGGGGAGGGGGATGGAGTATTCTAGATCTTTGGAAAATCTTTGAGGTTCTTTTAGCTGGCATTGTGAGGAAGAATAACCTCCTTGAGAGAAAAAACACCTCTTTCTTCTCAGCAGGATCAGAGCTTAAGAAACTGAAGACACTGCATTGGCTGTTCTGACATTAGGGGACTTGTTATGGCTTTAAACCTGGAATTTCAGGAGAATTCTAGAATCCCAGAATGGTTTGGGTTGGAAGGGACCTTAAAACCCATCCAGTCCCACCCCCGGCCACGGGCAGGGACACCTTCCACCATCTCAGGTTGCTCCAAGCCCTGTCCAACCTGGCCTGGGACACTTCCAGGGATGAGGCAGCCACAGCTTCCTGTGCTGGTGTCTGACCTCACAGGGAAGAATAAATAATTGAATAAAATTGTCTTCCTTATATAAATCTACCCTTTTCCCATTTAAAACTGTTGCCCCTTGTCCTGTCCCTGCAAGCTGTGACCAAAGGTCTGTCTCAGTCTTTCTCACAATCCACCTTTTAGTGCTGGAAGGCCACAGAAAGGTGTCCTTGGAAAATTATCTTCTTCAGGCTGAACCCCCTCAGCCCAACAAGTGTTACAGATGGGCCTTGAGCTTGGGTTTGTGGGCTGTTAGCAGAAGAGCTCTGCTTCACTAGGGCAGATGTCAAGGTTGTGATGTTCAGGGAATGATTTCTGAATGAAAATCTGTGAGGAAAAGTCATGCCCTCAGTGCCTGTCACAGTGGATCTCTTTCCCTGTGTCCCTCCTTCAGCTCTCAGGGTATTACAGCATCCATACTCTTTTCAAGAGGGGTTATTTCCCATAATGTGGACAGAGGGAATGTGCTGTCAGTTTTCCCATTTCCTGTGCCTGGGAAGGTGAATGTTGTGGCTGTTGTGCTCATCAGGCAATAGTTACATCTGTGGGTATTTCCTGCTCTGGAAATGCAGAGTTTATAAGGTTTTTGCATGAGTTCATAAGGGGTTTTTTTATAAGGTTTTTATAAGTTTATAAGGTTTTTTTCATGCTGTATCATCTGTGTCTGGATGCCTGAGCCTTCTGATACGTGGAGTGCCTTGTGCCAAGGAGGAGAGCTTAAAAGGAGGGAGGGAGAGTGACTGCAGCCTTGTCAGTTTGTCTCTTCCCTGTGTTCTTTCCCCATGGCTGATCGTTGCTCCCAAAGGTTCATAAGCACAGGTAGGTGACTGCAGTAACTGCAGCAGCCCTTCCCACTTTCCTTCCCCGCTGTTTTCCAGAGCTCCAGTGAGATGCAGAGCATTGCTATAAACCAGGAGAGTGCTCAGTGAAAACAGGATCCCTGGATTTCTCTGAGCTTTGTGCTTGTTCCCCTTCCAAAGTGATCTGCTCTTAAAGGAGTCAGTAAGACATGAAAACCCAGAGAGCCTGGGCCTGCCTGAGAGGTGGAAGAGCCCATCCAGAGAGTTCCCAGGAATATGCTGTATTCCCTGTTGTCTCAAGCTGGGGTAGAACTATTAGGTCAGACTCTCAAAGGGCAAGTTTGAGCCTGATTAGGCAATATCAGTGCAGGGGGTGAATAGGTTGGGGTATGCTTGTTCAGCATGGTCTGACTGGCTTCTCCTCCACCACAGAACTTGGGGTCTTTCATTAGAACGCTTCATGAAGTTACTGAAGTGCTTTTGAAGTGATTCAGTGATTACTTGTTCTGTAGCTCATAAACTGATGGGGTGTAAAAGTTGGAGACGCTTCTCTTGAAGTCTCAACACCACATCTCTTATAAAGACAGGCTGAAGGAGGATTCAACCCTGGGTTTCACTCCACATCCTTAAAAGAGTTTTTTCTTTCATGGAACTTTAGTTCACTCCAGGGAGAAAGTTGTAACATGCCCGTGGCAGTGACAAAGTTTCTACGTGCAGGTTCATGACGTACGTGAGTTTAGAAGGTTTTTTTCATGCTGTATCATCTGTGTCTGGATGCCTGAGCCTTCTGATACGTGGAGTGCCTTGTGCCAAGGAGGAGAGCTTAAAAGGAAAATGGATCTCTTTCAGCTTTCTGGAAGCTCTAATAACTTCAGACTACCAAGATCCCAAGCCCTGGGGAAAAGGTGTGACTTGTTCAGCCTGTTCCTACATCCTTCATGTTGGCCATACAGTTGTTGTGTTGTCTTTGCACTTTACACTTCCACTGTGTTCATCTGCTAGGCAAGGTGCTCAAAGTCAGAGTTACTTTCACACTTAAAAGTTTCAGTGGAAAATCCGCCTTCGTTCTGTCTTTAAACAGACACTGATGAAGATTGAGGATGTGTGTCATTGCCAGCAAGAACAAGGATATGTTATCTAGAATATTTGGGATTCTGGAGTCTTTGGATCAACACAACCTGAATAAGTTCTTTGTTGGAAAGATGAGAGGCTTAGCTGGCATTTGCTTTCTTCGTTGTGTTTTTTGTTTTACAGAGAAATTGTGTTATGAGGGTGGAATGCTTCACTTCCCAATCAGAGGTTTCCAGTCCCTCTCAGTTTTGGAAGTGTCTCTGATGACATGTTTCTCCAAGCTGGCATTGCATCTCTTGCCAGTGTTTAACAGATTCCTTCTGCCTTTCTTGGGTATCTTTTAAATCATCTGATGTCAGAGGAGGAAGAAAACACACAGGTTTCACCTTTGATTTAAAGAACACATTGTTTAATGGTGCTTTTCCTGTGAAGGAGAAAATTCTTAGCAAAACAAATGGAATTGTGTTATTCCAGGAACATATGAAGTGAGGGTGAGCTGTGCAGAGCCCTGACTCATTTAGGATGTTCTGGCCAAGGTACACTTTTGGTAAAAACAACCCAGTGTGCTGTTCAAGATAACCCGGCTGCTCCCATTTCGTGTTCTAACCACTTAACATTTTTCTGATGTACAAGGAAGGAGTGTTTGGAAATAAACCACCCCTGGAAAGCACTGGAAACAAAGTCAGTGTGTGACAAAGGTCAGCTTTTCAAACTTCATTGTTCTACCAACTTGTAACAAAGCTTTGAGTTTTGCCATCTTCAGTCACTAAAAGACTTTCAGCATTTTTGGCTGTCTCTGACATTTTATGATTTAGATTTTTAAAATTTAATGCTAATCTAGTTAGAGGAGATGCCCCATCCCTGGAAGTGTTCAGGCCAGGTTGGATGGGGCTTGGAGCATCGTGGTCTACTGGAAGGTGTCCCTGCCCATGGCAGGGGGTGGAGCGAGATGAGCTTTAAGGTCCTTTCCAACCCAAACCATTCCAGGACTGCAAGATTGGTGACCCTTTAGGACTTTGATGCAGTTGGGAAGTGTAGGAATAGAAATCCTGAGAATTCAGGCCGTGCCAAGCAGGACAAACCAATAGGAACATTTACAGACTTAAGCACCTCTGTGTTAATGAAGGGGAAGGTTTCTTGTTCACACTAAACATATACCAGAACTTGGAGCATCCACAGTTGTTCTCATGGGGAATTGATGTTTAAATTGATGGAATTTGCTGTTCTGGGCAGTTCATTCTTAAAAGCACAGCCTTGTGAAAATAGTTCTGAGTTTAAGTTCATGCCTTAAACATACAGTATTTGAATTAATTGTTCGAAGTATTTAACCTCCCAAAATCAGAGTGCAGGATCCTGTTTCAGAAGAATATAGTTCATGCCAAAAAAATAAATCAAGAGCTACTGCTCATCTGAGCTAAATTCTTTGAGTGTCTTTATAGAGGAAGATACTTGAATTTAAAGACTTGGGGATAAGTAGCAAATTTCTGAATATCAGCCTAAAAATGCACTCAATTTGTCATTTAATCCTAGTTCTTTAAGAAAATACCCTGAGACACCTAAAGGAGTACAAGATGCTTCAGAAAAAACTGAGGGGATGATTTCCAAAGTGTTGTACTACATCATTTAAAGATTTGTTATTCCATGTGCTGAAAAATACTCACGTGCAGGACGCTTGAATTTACATACAGTTAAAGTCCCTACTTGTATATCAGTTTTATTACCTGCTGCCCTTGGACCATGACATCAATCATCTCTCTTTCCCAATTTCACTTTGCATTTACTTGACACTTTCAGGTTCATTTTGAGTCAAAGGGATTGTTGAGCAAAGAGCCTTTTACTTTCTCCTCTTTGCTGCTGCTTCTTGGATTCTGGTGTTACTGGTACACAGGGAACTACAACTGTCCCCAAATCCTGCCCTTCTCTGTGGTTTAAAATTTCCTGTGCATTTGTAACAGAGGAAAACCAGAACAGCATTCCCTGTTTTAGCAGTGTCATGTTGACTCACTCCCAGGATTTATTAAAATTCGGCTTGGATTTGTTGGTGTGAGCTGCCTTGCTTTGCAGAATAAACTCGTGTGGTTGATGCTTGCTGCCTGGATACCAGGATTGGAAGAGAAATCCTGCTCTCTGGAAATTTTAGCAGGACTAAGTGTGGTTTCCCATGCTGTAACCTCCTCCTGCTGTGGTTTGGAGTGCATGTCTTACTTTTACAGGAGACTGGAATTCTCTAGGATGCAGGGCTGCCTTGGAAAGCAGGGGGATGTTGAAGTGATGACCTGAACACCTCCTGCAGCTCCGAGCTGCAAACAGGAGCACGGTGTCCTGTGCTCAGTCCGTGGCAGGAGGAAGCATCAGATGCTCCACTTGGCCCTGTCTGACTCCCAGGGCCTCTGGAAATTTGAAAGCTGAAATATTTTTTATATGTGCTTTCCTTTCTGCCTATGAAAAAGCAGGTTGGATCATGATTTCTTGCATTCCTTTAGCATCCTTCTGGTGAAGGAAGGTTGTGAAAGTTACCTGATAGGAGCATTACAAATGTCCTGTGCAACAGATGTGAGCACGGGCGTTGAATTTCTTCCAAAGACTCGTGTAGAAGGGTTAAAGCAATACTCAGGCATGCATTCTCTTTGAACTGGGATGGAATTCTGCCTTGGGAGCAGTTTTACCTAATTAATTGCTATGCAGAAGCAGCAGTAATTAACAAGGATGTGTTGATACTGGGAGCATTTATCACCTGGAGCTGTTCTAGTTGTGCACTCTCAATTCCTGTGGCCACGCTCTGTGACCACGGTGCCTGCCTGTGTGCCTGTCACCCTTCAATAACTGCAGCTTGTGCTCTTTGTCGTGGGATATTTGGCAAAGCCCACAAGGCTGAAAAATAAGGGTAATAGAAGCTTGTGCAAACAGGCAGATGTGTAGAAAATGGGCCGTGGAAGTGTTGTGGTGTGGGGGAGTATTACCTTGCAATATGAGGTTCACAGGGGAACAAGCCATTAAAAATGGTCCAAAGATGAGAAAAGCTGCAGGTAAAACATCTTCTTAAATATTGCTGTTGGAAACATTCATCAGAAGCCGTGGAGCTCCTGTAGACTTTGCAGAGCTGCTTCTGACAGGAGTGCTGAGAGAATCTGCTGTTGCTACCTGTAGCAGGCTGTGAGAGGGTTCAAATGTGACTTAGTTCAATTTTGAAACCTGTGGTTACATGGATTTTCAGGTTCTGCTTTGTCTTCTGAAGAAACAGACTTCAGTGACCATTCTACAATCAGAAGTCTTTTAAATTCTAGTGGTGCCTGAGAGGGGGTTGTAGTGAGGTGGGTGTCAGTCTGTTCTCCCAGGGAACAAGGGACAGGACAAGAAGAAATTGCCTCAAATTACCCCAGGGGAAGTTTAAGTTGGATATCAGGGAAAATTTCTTCCCAGAAAGGGCTGTCCAGCCCTGGCACAGCTGCCCAGGGCAGTGGTGGAGTCCCCATCCCTGGAGGGGTTTAACAGACCTGTGGATGTGGCTCTTGGGGACATGGGTTAGGAGTGGCTTTGGCAGCGCTGGAGGAATGACTGGACTTGATGATCTTGGAGGGCTTTTCCAACCTAAAGGATTCTGTGATCCTACTTAAGCTGTGCTTTGCTATTTTGAGGTTCTGGGAGGTCTGGCTTACAAAGTGACTCATGAAAGCATCCAGCTACTCAGTTACCCACTGCAATATCCAGGTGGTTGCTGCTTTTCATCTCTGCTATGTCCTTTGGGGTGTGGAGTGAGTTTTCCAAGCAGAGCAGAGCCCGGTGCCCTGCAGCTGATGAGTGCCTGATCTCAGAACAGACAATTTCCTTCAGTTTTATGTCATCACAGAAATTCCCCAAGATCTTTTCACCCGATGATTCATGTGGTTGATGAGTGATAATGAAGAAAGATTTTAAAATACATTTTTGCAGCTGGATTTTGAGAAGTTGGTAAAAATGGAATAGGTGTTTTTTCAAAAATGGAATAGGTGTTTTTTCAAAAATGGAATAGGTGTTTTTTCAAAAATGGAATAGGTGTTTTTTCTCCCCGTGAACCAGGCAGGGCCCCAGCACATCCCAGCACAGAGGGATCAGCCTCTTCTCTAAAATCAACAGTGCCAAGAGCCCCATTGTGCCTGGCTGCATGCAAATCCTGTGATATCAGGAGATAAACCTGCAGCTCCATCAGAGCTTGGAATCCTGCCTTATTCTTGCTCAGGGCCTCGGGGCAGGCTTTCACAGCCAGGCTTTTGGGTGAAACCAGGGCTT
This sequence comes from Ifrita kowaldi, assembly GCA_013398055.1. Lineage (NCBI taxonomy): Eukaryota > Metazoa > Chordata > Aves > Passeriformes > Cinclosomatidae > Ifrita > Ifrita kowaldi. Next base: position 79,988 of record VZRS01004051.1, on the reverse strand, counting down.
GGAGAGCATCTTCCTCTCTGGAATACATTTACATCTATCTCAGTCTTGGTTTTAAGCACCTTCTGAAAGTTGGACTTTTTTGGTCCTAATTGAGCATCTGGAATATTACTGGGTGTCAAATCTTCCTCTGAACTCACCTGAAGTTGCTGCTCTTTGGTTTCTCAGCTGTTGGTGCGTGATCACCTTATGGAAACCTGGCTGTTCCTCACGACCATCCAACTGCAACTCCATTCATGGCTGAGCACTGACATGTTCTTAATCACAAATAATGGAAATACCTCAGTTTAGCTTTTTTCAGGGCTTTGAGGAAGTCTTGCAACGAGCCCTTGTTGCCTCACCCTGCAGCACTCAGCTTAAATTCAGGGTTGTTCCTGGTGCCCAAATTTAATAAATGGGAGACTGTGACCTCCTCAGTTGTGTCTCCAAGTAGCTGCTGTAATTTCAGAGCCTCTGTGGGAGGCTTTTCCCCTCCCCCTCCCCTCTGTAGCTGCATGTGTGGCTGTGCTCATATCCAACAACTTCACAGATCTGGGGCAGACAAAAGGAGCCAGAAAAGCCCGTGGGCATCCCATGGGTTTGACAGGATCCTTCCCCTGTCTCAGATATCTGAGTGGCTGCACAAACAGCTCTGAGACAAAAACGAAGTGTGTGTGCTTACGTGTAACACTCAGGGATTGACACAGCTTGGGGAATCTGGGATTCTGCACTGGCCCAGGCAGGAGGATGAAATCTGTAGGATTCATCTCAGTGTGTCCTTGGAAAAATGTCTCACCGAGCTGGGATTGCTGTGGCACAGTGGTCACTGGCTATGGTCTGGGACTCTGTGTCTCTTATGAAAGCTAGGAATGGTGGGTTTGCTGGATTGCTTCTAAGGGTTTTCAGTACAGGATGGTCAGATTCACCAGGCCCTCACAACAAAAATGTCATATTGCCAAAATCACCTTCGTCCTGGCCTGTGAAGATGTTTGTGTTGGTTGCTCAAAAGTGGGTATAGTCTACTAAATGTGGCAGAGTTTGTTTGACTGAACTTTTTCCTTTGTGACTGATGAAAATGGCCTTTAAAGGAAGCCTGATTGCAGTGGGGACTGTTGCAGTAGCAGTATTTTTGTGTTCTTTTCCCCCTTTTGACAAGAATCACTCCAAGAAGTGGTGATTAATATTGTGTTTTGAATTATATCTAGTACAAACCCACAACAATCAAATTGTGTGGTGGTGCTAAATTGGCACTGCTCTCAACTGGGGCAGGATTAGCCTTGAACTACTATTGTTTGCTCTGAGTCTGTTGAATTTGTTGGTGTTGGGTACGTTTTTTTCCATGCAGAAAACAAGGAAATAATATTGATAAGCAAACACAATGTGGATGGTGGGACTGTTTCACAAGATAAGATTTCAGTTTCCGTATATACTCGCCTGGGAGTCAATCGTCCTTTTGGGTGCTCAACCACTATAACGTGCAGAGGAAACAACAGAACATCACCCTGCCCTGCTGGAAACTTCCCTGAGTGCTGGAAAGGGAAAGGCATCAGCAGAAGAGTTACCATGAGGGGATGAATGGGTGCTTTGTCCAAACCAGCCTGACTCGTTCTGTAGATTTTAAATCCAGTCTTAAACAATCTCTGATTGAAAGCTTCACATCATTGCTTGGTGGCTCTTACAATTGAAAGCAAACCAGTTCAGCAAGCACGGGGCCAGAGAGTGTGTGAGGAGTTAATCAGCTTAAACTCACACCCAAGAATCTCTTTCCTCCCTTCATCATGTGCTGGGGGAGGAGGTTGAGGTCTTTGGGCCCTGTAATTACTGCTTTTACACCTGAAGCTCTGTACAGGTAACCTGCTCCTCTGACTTCTCAGAATCTGCTTTTCCACCTCCATTTTTAATGCTGGCTCTTAGAACTGCCTGATTCAGTCATTCAGGGCTGTGTAACTTCGTTTTAATGTAGGATCTTGGTTTTTCTTTCCTCTTTCCAAGCCTTTTGCATCTGTCTTGTATGTATCAAATTCATCAAGTGTCCAGCCCACAGGGGTAGGACCTTTTCTTTCTCATGCCTCTGTTGGAGTGCAGACCAGAGACTTCAGCTGGCCATGGCTTCAGTGTCTCCTGCACTGCAACAACCTGTTTGTACCATCCCCACACATGCACTTGTTATCAAACAGAGGAGAACCATACATTTGTTTGTGTTGGAAAAACCCTCCAAGGCCATTGAGTCCAACCATTCCCCCAGCACTGCCAAGGCCACCACTGACCCATGCCCCTGAGTGCCACATCCACACAGATTTAAATCCCTCCAGGGATCCCTCAACCACTGCCCCAGGCAGCCTGTTCCAATGTCTGACCGTGCTTTCTGTCAAGAAATATTCCCCAGTATCCAGCTTAGACCTCCCCTGGCCCAGCCTGAGGCCATTCCCTCTCCTCCTGTCCCTGTTCCCTGGGAGCAGAGCCCGACCCTCACCCTTTCTGCCCCCTCCTGTCAGGGAGTTGTGCAGAGCCACAAGGTCCCCCCTGAGCCTCCTTTTCTCCAGGCTGAGCCCCTTTCCCAGCTCCCTCAGCTGCTCCTGGTGCTCCAACCCCTTCCTCAGCCCCATTCCCTGCCCTGGACACGCTCCAGCCCCTCAGTGTCCTTGTGGTGATGGGCCCAAAAGCACTGGTTGATGCATCCCATAATACACCACAGCCATAATTGTCACTAATTTAGTGGCACCTCTGGGCTTCTCCAGAGTGCTCCCATCACTCTTCACTCAGCCAGAGTTGTTTTCTTTTGCAGGGCTCAGGCTCAGTTAGGAAAGGGTGTCAGGGCTGTACAGGGAGCGGGATCAGACCTTGAAGGAGGGAAAAGAGCAGAGGATTTTCTTGCCTATTCTTCCTCCCAGGGCAGTAAAACCTTGGCTTGACTCATCCACAACATGTAAATTCCCTCTAGTGCAGCAAAGAGCTCATTGGGCTGTGCTGGGCTGTCCTGTGCCAGCTCCCTGCCAGAACTAGTCCCAGCACGAGGGAGACACGGAAAGTGCTGCCAGGTGTGAGGAGGGTGGGATTGGGAGAGCTCTCCTTGACATCTCCTTAAGCTTCCCTGGAGGTTCTTGCCACCAAAGGGGGCAAAAACCACCAAATACACAAGTAGTGGTGGGGAAGGGGCTCCAGGCACCACTTGTGCTTCTGCCCTGTGGGTGCTCTGATTGCTGTGGGTCACTGGAGTTACCACAGGTGCCTGAATTTTAGCTGACAGCAGTGGCTTTATTTATTTATTCATTTTTAAAGGTGGAGAAGAGAGCAGCAAACACTTCTAAGGTTACCAAGAGTCAAGTGTGTCAAGCAGAGAGCAGGGAGATAAGTACATCTAGACTTAAACAGCCTCCAGCCATGGGGCAGTAAACACAGCTGTACCTGCAGTGGGAGCTCAGCAGCAGTGTCCTCGGAGCACATCCGTGGTTGGGAAGCCCTTGGCACATCCCACTGCTTCCATGGGCACCAGTCCTGTGCAGGATGGGATCACACTGCCCAGAAGCTGTCAGGAAGTGCAGAGCTACAGCCTGTCAGCACCTGGAATGTGCTTGATTTCCTTTCTGGGCTTCACCCCACTCGTTTCAGCAAAAATGAGCCTCAGAACTTGGCCTTGAACTTCGGGGCTTTTTGTAAGTGCCATTTTAAAAAAGGAGGCAAACCAGTTCTGTTCGTGCTCAAATGACCTCAAGTGACTTGCAGATCTGGACTGAATTGTAATTAATGTGCTGATTTGTTTCCATAGTTTATCTGTGGTTCCTTTTTTCCCTCAGATCAAGCCTCGGAGGTGCAGGTGACAATGATGCTGACGGAAAGCTGCAAACTCAGAGGGCTTCACCACAGGTAGGGCAGGCAGGGCTGGTGACAAATCCATGTCACTGTGAGGTGGAAGTACCTGGGCTAAAGCTCCCTGGGAAGAGGGAGCTGTTTGCTGGGAATTCAGCAACACTGCTGTAGAATCATGGAATGCCAGGGTGGTTTGGGTGGGAAGGGACCTTAAAGTTCATCTCTGCCATGGGCAGGGGCACCTTCCACCAGACCAGGGTGCTCCAAGCCCTGTCCAACCTGGCCTTTGGACACTTCAGGGATGGGGCAGCTCTGGACAAACTGTGCCAGGGCCTCACCACGCTTCCATAGGAGAATTCCTTCCCAATATCCCATCTAACACTGCTCTCTGGCAGTGGGAAGCCATTCCCCCTTGTGCTGTCACTCCAGGCCCTTGTCCAAAGTCCCTCTCCAGCTCTCTTGGCGCCCCTTTAGGCATTGGAAGGGGCTCTGAGGTCTCCCTGGAGATTTCTCCTCTCCAGGCTGGACATTCCCAGCTCTCCCAGCCTTATATAGTAAAGGCCTTGCCTAAAATACAGGAGTATCAGGTTCTTGGTGAAACAGACTTAAAATAGAAACCAAATGAACCAGCCCTGCTCTCATCATTCCAAACGAGCTGTTATTCTCCCTTTTATAAGGCAAACTCTTTCAAAAAAGTCCAAAAAGCTTTCTTCCCTGCACTGCCTATAAAGCTGGGACCTTCATGGGTCTCCAGAGCTCCTGGATGTAACACCTGGCTGTGAGAAATCTTCAGCAAAGAGCAAGAAAATTCAAAAGTCAAAATTCAAAACAATTGTAAGTCATTGGTGACTTTTACTGATGGTTTTCAGTGGAAAATACAGGTATTTTAAAAAGTGATAAATGGAAATTGAAACTGTATCCAGTTTGGTTTGAGTTTCTATGAATTTACGTATTGATATATATATAATATTATATATTATATTCCTGATGAATATAATATATTTATCAATAATAGTCTGATGAATATAATATATTCATATAGATGTGCAGAGTCACTGCAGCGTGGGGGTTACCTGAGCCACAAAAGGCTTGGAAAGGACCTTTCAAGTGGCTTGTTCAGAACTCACATGGTCTGTTCTGTCACTCTGCAGTGGATCAAACATGATGTTGTGACTTTCTTTTAATTAAACTGCTGTAATGGAATTATGTGTTTTATATCAGTAGTTGATTTAGAATGCTACACCTAGCAGTTTAGGTTATAGAACTTCTGAGTACAAATGGTAACCTGCATTCACAACAGTTTATGTCAACCCTCTTGGACCAAGTGAAAACATTTGGAGGGTTCTTCCTAACGGGAAAGTAGTCAAATATTTTGTTTATTAAAAGAAGTAATGTCTAGGACTTCAATTATTTGGACATGTTGTGCTCTGCAACTCCTAATACAAGATTCAATGCTTTTCTTCCATGTTGAATTAATTTTATTCCAGTGTTTAGAAATCAAAAGTGTTTTTATCACATTTCAGTTCCATAACATTGGGAATTTCTGTGTCTTCCAGGAATCTGCTGCCTATCACTCATGTCTGTATAGAGGAGGGAGAGAAACCAATGGTGCTGCTGCCCTACATGAACTGGGGGAACCTGAAACTCTTCCTGCGACAGTGCAAGTTGGTGGAGGCCAACAATCCTCAGGTACCCTTGGGCACGTGGGACTTTGTGCCCATTAAGCCTCCAGTTGGTCTGGCACCTGAGTTTGTGCCACCAGAGCAATGGTTGGGGCACTCTCCTGTTCTGTGTGACAGCAGGAGAGCTGCAGAGGTGGCTCCCCAGCAAGTGTTTGCCTTGATTCCCACCAGGAGAACATTCCTGGCTGTTTATCCTGGGTGTTCAGAGGGCAGGAAGCTGAGTCACCTCTCATTAGGGTAGGAGCTCAATCAATGCATCCTAAAATAATATCAACAAATAGAGAAAATTGTGGATTAAGTTAGGGGAAATGGTGTATGAAGAAATTGCAGATATGCTGCTTTTGGTATCCCAAGCTATAAATGCATGCAAGATTTTAATTATGATGGGACAGTGAAGTTGCAAAAGGAGCTGAAGCAACAGCCTTTGATACTGGTTTTGGAGAGCAGCAAGGATTTTGACTGTGCTGCTGCCTGGAAATGAGCTGGTTTCCAGGGAAAAAAGAGAAAAAGGTGTGGGAAGAGGGGTAAAATGGACCATTTTTGCCTATGTCCACCTCTAATCAAAGGAAAAAGTAGGTACAAAGAGTGAGGCAGTTGCAAGATGGGAGTATTTTCCCTTGGCACGTCAAAAAAAGAAGTTAAAATTTAGAGTGAGGCACCTTCACGAGCGTCAGTAGGTGGTTGTGTCTGTGGGGACTGGAAGGGGAGGGGACACTGGGACACAGCAAACCCAGTAACCCTGCAGGGGCTGGGCTGAAGGGGCTGATGGTGGCTGCTCTGGGCTCTTGCAGGCCATCTCCCAGCAGGACCTTGTACACATGGCCATCCAGATCGCCTGTGGGATGAGCTACCTGGCCAGACGGGAGGTCATCCACAAAGACCTGGCTGCCAGGAACTGTGTGTGAGTACTGTCCCCTCAGCAGCTGCAGCTCCCTGCAGTCAGCCTGAGCTCTCCTTCAAAATGCAGCTTTTGGGTCACTGCTTTGGTCAGTGGAGTTGTTCTCCTCCAAAGCCAAAGGGAAGCAGACGAGTGGTTTTAAAGGATGCAGAACATCCTCTCTGTAAATGCTTCAGTTGGGTTTGTCTATCACTTTTTCAAGGGCTTGGAAAGAATTAAAGCTTCCCTTCAACTTTAATAAATCTTGGAATATCGTCGACAGTTTATCAATGGATAGATTTTTGTTTGAAGTTGGTTTTCTTCCCTTTTTTCCCCTTAAAAATTGAGTTAAAGTCTTTGTTCCTTGGTAGATTTCTTAGCTGCCAAATGATGGATAGATACAAATGTGCTCTGGAATGTCAGGAATGTCAAGAGCGGGGTTTGAGACCACCTTCAGGCTGGAATACACCCCAAAATATAGAGATGGAGGCATTTGGTGGCCTTCTAGAAACCCAGTCACTCAGTGACCACCATCTCTGCTCACTCTCTGTGTGCTCTTGTGCCACATAAGGATGCTCAGTGTGATGGGGCTCCTGCCAGATTCTGTTCCTCATTGATTTCTACTGCCTTTCCTCACTGGTGAGCACACTGAGGAGGAGGTGGGACCACAGGAGACAGAGATCACAAACATCAGGGACATCACCTGGAGCTTTATGTTTGGAAAGAGAAAGAGCTGCCAGTAGCCAGGGTCCCCTGAAGGACTTTGTTCTACCTGTCCCTCTTTGTCCCCCAGGTTTGCTCTGGGTGGTGAAAGGCTGGGAAGTGCATCACACCCGTGTCCTAATTTTGGGAAGGGAGCCAGGATTCCAGTGCAGGTTTAAGGGAGGAAATGCTTTTGGTCTCATGTCCCCGTGGCACAGTTGGGTCCAGTTACAGTGGACGTGAGGATTACACAAGTCAGGGCTCTCTAATCGCTGGGGAGCTGCCCTTTGGATTGAATTTGTTTTCAAACAGGTCTTCTAGGAATTTCCCTGAACAAATGACTAGATAGGAAATTTCCTGGTCTGTCAATTTTGAGGATAATGAACTGGCCTGAAAGTGCATAGAAATAAGATAAATAAAAAGGTATCTGAGGTAGTAAAGAGGAAAACACACAGATTGAGCATTTATATTTCATTTTTCTCACCAAAATAAAGAAGTAATTGGCAAGATGAGAAGACAACAAAAACCAATTTGTTACAATGCCCCCAACCCAATGTTCTTTCTGTATTTTTGTTGTACAATGTTGATGCCAACATCTTTGCCATATTCTGACGTCATCTGTTTATGAGAGCACTGAACTTTATTACACACAGTTTTAAGTTCAAAGAGCTTGAATCACATCCCAGAGGGGGCAAATTCTCTGTGCTATTTTGAGTGGCTGGATCTTGATTAAAAGTAAGTTTTCCTTAGTACCCTATTTCTGACAAGCATCAGTATCTCTTGTGGAGGGAGTAAACAGTTTTTCAGCAGATGGCTTGGCTGGAGACAAGCTTTTGGACCACAAAGAGTACTGGTTGCTTAAAGAGATTACTGACTCTTGCTTTGCTTAGATTTTTGCCTCATTATTGCCACAGAAGTACTAGAGCTCTAAGGTGTTTAATTGCTCTGATAGGGGATCTCCCAAGGAGCAGGAGTGACTTGAGGCAGTTACTTGTTTGCTTTAACGGTATTTTTTTGCACTTGTAAATGTTTGGTTTTATTTAATCAAGCCTGCTGCTTTTTCTAGTGCTTATCAGTTGGCACAGAATAAATAGGTGCTGTGATAATATTTGCTAATCGCAGAGTGAGTGTGTCTTGATGCAGCAGAGTGCTTGAGATGTGGATTAGCACTCCCCAGGTAGATCCCGAGGCTGGAGCTCGGGGCTGAGTGGAGCTGTTTGCTGTGGGGCTGTGCTGCTGGCTTTGCTGAGCGTGCTGTTCTCTGTGCCCAGCATTGACGATGCACTGCAGGTGAAGATCACGGACAACGCGCTGTCGCGGGACCTGTTCCCCATGGACTACCACTGCCTGGGGGACAACGAGAACAGACCGGTCCGCTGGATGGCTCTGGAGAGCCTGGTCAACAATGAATTTTCCAGTGCTAGTGATGTGGTGAGGATTTTTTTCCCTCCCTCGTACATTTTGGTAATGTGTTTTGTTGACATTTTTCTCTTTTTTCAGCTGTTGGAGAATCACTGAATCCCAGAATGGTTTGGGTTGGGAGGGACCTTAAAACCCATCCAGTTCCATTCCCTGCCATGGGCAGGGACACCTTCCACTAGCCCAGGCTGCTCCAAGCCCTGTCCAGCCTGGCCTGGAACACTTCCAGGGATGGAGCAGCCATAGCTTCTCNCGAGGGGGGCACCAGCCACAACCTCTCTGGGCAACCTGTGCCAGGGCCTCACCCCCCTCCCAGGGAAGAATTTCTTCCCAAAATCCCATCTAATGCTGCCCTCTGGCAGTGGGAAGCCATTCCCTGTTGTCCTGTCCTTCCTTGTCCATAACCCCTCTGCAGCTCTCCTGGAGCCCCTTTACAGAATCACAGAAGCAATCAGGTTGGAAGAGACCTCTGAGATCATCGAGTCCAACCTATGACCAAACACCACCAATATCAACTAGACCATGGCACTGTGTGCCACATCCAGTCTTTTCCTTACACACCTCCAGGGACAGAGGCTCCACCACCTCCCTGAGCCGCCACTCCAAAATCTNCAGAGGCTCCACCACCTCCCTGAGCAGCCACTCCAAAATCTAATCACCTTTTCTGTGAAGTAATTCCCCCCCTAATTCCAATCTAAACCTCCCCTGGTGCAGTTTAAGACAATGTCCTCTTGTCCTGTCACTGGGTTGCCTGGGAGAAGAGGCTATCCTCCACCTGGCTACACCCTCGTTTCAGGTAGGATCACTGAGGACAGGCTGCCAACCTGCTTAGCAGTGCAGCATGGCTGCTGCATCTTGGCTGACCAAGACTGACATAAAAGCTCTCAGAGCCTGTCTGGGCACTGGAAGGTGCTATGATGTTTCCCTGGAGCCTTTTCTTCAGAACCCCAGCTCTCCCAGGCTGGTTCCAGAGAAGAGGGGCTCCAGCTCTTGGAGCATCTCTGTGGCCTCCTCTGGACTCGCTCCAGCAGTTCCACGTCCTTGTGATGTTGGGGACCCCAGAGCTGGAGGCAGGGGATCATGGCACTGGATAGATAACAGTGGCCTGTTCAGAGCAGCATCTCTGCACCCACTCCTGCATCAGCTGCTCGTGGCAGATGGTTCAGGGGTCAGTCAGGCCCTTTGTGCATGGCCAGAGTGCCCCTTGCTCCCTGTTCCCTTGGCAGGGAACACAGTCAGATTCAGGCAGATGCACTGGGACTAGTCTGCTTTTCATAGAATATTCCAAGTTGGAAGGGACCCACAAGGATCATGGATCCAGGTGCTGGCCCTGCACAGACACCCCAACAATCCCACCCTGTCCCTGGGAGCACTGTCCAAACACTCCTGGAGTTCTGGCAGCCTCGAGGCTGTGCCCATTCCTTGGGGAGCCTGGACAGTGCCCAGCACCCTCTGGAAGTCAAGGTGGACGTCCATTGCTCACCCTGAGCTCTGTCTGCTCAGCACAGATCTGGTCAGGCACAGCTTCCCTTCATAAATCCACACTGGCTCTTCCCACACGTCCCTGTGCTTCGTACACGTGGGAGTGAGTTCCAGGATAATGAGCTGCCTAACATTAGTGGGAGTGAGTTCCAGGATAACGAGCTGCCTAACATTAGCAGGAGCTGCTGTTTGACTGTGTGGCCCATAGTTCCCTGGATCCCAACTCTCCCAGAGGATGCCTTTATTCCAGTGGCCAGGAACCTCCCCCAGCTGAGGTGACCTTTCAAAGATAAGAGCAATGGTGCAGTGACCTCTCAGCCTGCTCCCTCAGTGCCCTCGGATGCATCCCATCCAGGATGGTGGTCTGGGAAACTTTAGAGAAGTTCTGGTTGGTTTTTCTTTCCCTCCATGGTCTCTGTACTAGTGCTGCAGCCATACAAACAACAAGAAAAAGAAGGAAGGAAGGGAAGGTGCCAGCTCTGCTCCACGTGTATTCACTGGAAAACACACGGGGGTTTGTGTTATACCAAACTTGAAGACAGAAAAGGAAATGGAGGTTGCCTGTAAAAGCATGTTTTTAGAGTGCTAAATGAACTCAATTAAATGGTGGGGTTTTTTTATTTTACTGGGGTTTTTTTCATCTGGAACATGAAAGCATTTGCTGTTTGTGAGGACTGGGAAATCAAAGCTTATGTAACAGTGGCAGTGAGATGTGGAATTGTATTAGGATGAGTAAATTTCAGTATTGTAACCATTTTTGAAAACTCCAGTGCAATTCAGCATCTCTTCCAGCCCATTTTAACCCAGAAGTCCTTTATTCATTGCACAGGGATAAATGCCACCAACCTTTTAACACACAGTTCTAACTGCAGACATGTGGCCATCTGACTTTTGTAGACTTCAAAAGTGGTTTTTCTGAGTGTAGAAAACACCATCTGCCCTAAATATCAGCTTTGCATCTACCTGGACTCTTTTCACAAAAAGCTGATGTCAGATGTTTTTGTGGGTTTCGTAGGAACAAACCCGTTGCATGTAACAGGGAACGGGTGATGAAGTGTGGTACAAACAGTGTCTGTGTCTGCAGAGATGCCATGGGATGTGTTCCAGGCTTGCTTTTTGGATGACTTTCTTTCAAATGTGTTCGCTGGCTTGAAACTTTTCCCAACAATGTGTTGCTCCCCTGCCAACAGCTCTATCAGTCAGCCAGAGTGTAGGAAAACAAACCACGATTCCTGCTAAATCTTAATTCCGTGGTTTTCCTGCTGTTAGACATGAAGCTCTGCACCTCTTTGTGCCATTTTGATGCAGCTACCTATGGAGTTAGAACAGCTGTATTCCCAGAGGGGTTTTGCTTGAATCACCCTTTATCTCATCTTCATGACCACCCTTTGTCCCTCAGCACTCTTCTCCACTGCAGGTAAAAAGGGGCTTTATATCCTTTGGTGGCTGTTTGGAGCGGGGCCACATCTGCGCCCCTGCCTTTCTCTGCCCTTCCCACCTGGAAACATCCCTTCCCTAAGGCTTTGGTCAAGGCAGTGGTGGGATTTCTGTTGATTAAAACAAGAATCGTGTGAGCCTTGCAGGATTCTGCCCCTTTTTAATAAATGATGAAGTGTAACTTGAGTAGTGAGTCACGAGCGTGCAGTATCAGCCCCATCTCTGTTTGCTCTCCTGGGTCTCTGGATACCAGATAATAAATCATGTTCCTTGTACTCGGCTTGTGCATGGATTAATTGATGGATTTTTCATCACTTTAAGCTCCTTCTGGCAAGGACTGTCGGCTGAATGTTTGAATGCTGATCCAGCTGTCAGGTTTACTGAGATGAAATCTCTTTTTTCCCTGAGTCCTGTTCCTGAGCATACTCTCCAAATACACAGATGTTTCGGAATCAAAAAATCACAATTTCATTCAGTCCATTCTTCTGACCCTTTGAATTTCACAGACTTTCTTGAGGATTTTTGAGGCACTTTGAAGAAGTAAAATGTAAAAAAATAGATAACAATTTTATACTAGACAACGGTGCACTGTTCAGTATTTAGATTTAGGTGTTGTGTTAATGTCATGTTAAAAAATGCATGATTTTTAGCACTGATATCTTAGTGCACTAAGATTTTAAGTTTAGTTCAACTTCTTAGAATCACAGGGTTTGGGTTGGAGGGGACCTTAAGACCATCTGGATCCTACCCCTTGCAATGGGCAGGGACACCTCCCACTAGCCCAGGTTGCTCCAAGCCCCATCCAACCTGGCCTTGGACACTTCCAGGGATCCAGGGGCAGCCACAGCTTCTCTGGGCAATTTAACACCAGTTCTGTGATTCTTAATTAGCCCAATTCAAGACAGGTTGAATTTGGTTATATAGAGCATTTCTGTAAAGCTTTCTTACCGTGTGTAATCTTCCTTACAGCTGATTAGTGCCCTGGCTGGAGGAGCTCTGGGGGCTCAGCATGTTTTCTTAATGCCTGCACTGTTCCTTTGCAGTGGGCCTTCGGGGTGACGCTGTGGGAGCTGATGACCCTGGGACAGACCCCGTATGTGGACATCGACCCCTTCGAGATGGCAGCTTATTTAAAGGATGGCTATCGAATAGCTCAGCCCATCAACTGCCCCGATGAACTGTGAGTGCCTCTGCTGGGGGAGGACAGAGGGGCTGTGCTGTGTCTGGTCTGTTAAGCCAGGCTGGCCAAAGAGAGAGCCAGGCTTGCCTTTCCCTGCCTGTTCGTTCTGCCTGTCAGACAAACCCTGGGGTAAACATTCCTGCTGGAGCACTGCCTCCAGCTCTGGGGTCCCCAGCATCAGAGGGATGTGGGGCTGATGGAGCGAGTCCAGAGAAGGCCATGGAGATACTCTGACAGCTGGAGCCCCTCTGCTCTGGAGACAGTCTGGGAGTGTTCAGCCTGGACCAGAGGAGGCTCCAGGGAGACCCCAGAGCCCCTTTCAGTGCCTTAACAGGCTCTAAGAGAGCTGGGAAGGGACTTGGGACAAGGGATGGAGTGACAGGACAAGAGGGAATGGCTTCTCACTGCCAGAGGGCAGTGTTAGATGGGATATTGGGAAGGAATTCCTCTGTGTGAGGGTGGTGAGGCCCTGGCACAGGGTGCCCAGAGAAGCTGTGGCTGCCCCATCCCCGGAAATGTCCAAGGCCAGGTTGAACAGGGGCTTGGAGCACCCTGGGATAGTGGAAGGGGCTGGAATGGGATGATCTTCAAGATCCCTTCCCACCCAAACCATTCCATGCTTTTACAGCAGTTGAGCAATTTCCAGTGAACTATGTACTGCTCCTTCCTGGATTGCCGTGGGGCATATCCTGAATCAACCCAGCACCTCTGGTCACAGCCCCTTTGCTCGTCATTCCTGGTGTCCATCCTTGGGAGGAGCTGTTCAGCATTGTGAACCATAAGATCCAGGGCTCCTTGACTCTCTCTGGTTGCTCAACCAGTTCTCCAGTGGCAAACACTGTTTTACCTTTCAGGCTGGGGCTGTGCTTGCCTGGCTGACGTTTTTTGTGCCCCATGTGCCTCTGTGTTGCAGGTTTGCTGTGATGGCCTGCTGCTGGGCCCTAGATCCTGAGGAGAGACCCAAGTTTCAGCAGCTGGTGCAATGTCTCACTGAATTCCACGCAGCGTTGGGAGCCTACGTCTGAAATGGCAGCAGAAGATGGAATTCCCTGCCTGGGAGAAGCCATGGCATCCATCTGCAGCTCCATGCATCCCTCGGACTCGCACACGTGATGTGTATAAAGCAACACTACAGGGAGAAAGCACTTCTTCCAAAACACTGTGCCTTAGAATGCCTTAGTAGTCTCAAGTTTTTTTGTAAGACCTCTTGGTGTTGAATATTTTCTAGATATCACTTTTGCTAAGTTAAATTGAGACCTTTTGGTTTGCCATCAGGATTTGTAAAGTGTAGAGATAGTGAACTGAAACACGAGATTTGGATGGACTTTGCACTCTGACAACAGACACGTGATTTTTTTCAGAAGGGTTTGTGGAACTGGTAGAAAAGTGAGGAGAGGGGAAATGAAAAGCCACACTGCAGAACATTTTCCCTGCTTTTAAAAAAAAATGTTGAAACTGAATCTTTCTGACCAGCTCTAGTGTTTGTACTTGTATGTATCTGGAATAGCTTTTTAGTATCAACTTCTTCTATTTTGAGACAACAGCACATCGTGGTTGGATCCACACATCTTGCCTTTTTAACCCGTTCCCAGATGTTCTTTGGAAAAGCTGGTCTTCAGGATACAACATCTCCTTTCTAAAGTGATGATGTAAAAGTGATCCCAGTTTACCTCATACAGAGAGTGGGGAAGGTGGGGTAAGAATGGTGCCCCTCCTTTCACATCAAAGGATTTTTGAGATGGTTTTATGTGCTAACTAAAGGCCTTCAGAGAAGCGCCAGAGCAGCCCCTGGGTGGGAGTCTGTCACCTCAGGCTTCTGCAGTTTCTCTTGTTCAAAAAGGTACTGGTTGTTTTTTATGGGCTTTTATGGCCTGAAGTGGGCTTAAATATATAAATATATATTTGTAAAGACACTTGCAGAGTAAAGAACGTTTTTCTATTACACCTAATGTGAAAGCTTGGTCCCTCACCTTGCCCTGTGTGTGGATTGTGCAGGTTGGTGGTGGTTAGGCTGGAGTTGGCAGCAAGGGAAGGTGGATTACCTGCCTCCCTGTGGAACTGCTCCCTGAGACTTCAGGTGTCATCCTGCTGCCTTCCTTAGCCCAAAGATCCATTCCACCCTGGATTGTTTTGAGTTGAGCATTGCTTAAGATGACTAAACATGTTTTTTCAGCAAAATCTGTGATAGATTCAGGTTTTTTCTGTGTGTAACAAAGTTACTTGCAGGATAGCTCCCAGTTGTCCTGGTGAGCTGTAGGCTGCATCCTCTGCCTGGTGGCACCACGAGGTGGGTTGTGCTTCAGCACAATGTGGGGCATGAAGAGTTGCCTTTTGTCTCTCACCATCTGCAGCTGAGCACCCGCTGCCTCGAGTGTTTGTGCAACTGCAGGGGTGGGACATTGCCCTGACAGGCTCCGGAGCCATCAGAGCATTTCAGGAGACTGCTGTGCAAGTACAAGCAGCTGGATTTGGCTGGGTCATGCAGATGTGCAGCTTCTGTTCTTTCCGGAGTTGTGAACCTTGCTGAAGAAAATTAATCCTCTCTAATTAGCTCACGTGAGGCAGAGCCTTGTGTGGTCTGTGTCCCTCAAAACGCCGGAGCTTTCCTGTCTGTACTCCAGGGTTTGTTACCTGTGGCCAGTGACCCAAGCCTTGCTTGCTTCTGGAAGGAAATGTTCCTGCTGGCTCAAGTTTGGGCACGTTGTGATGGGCTGTGCTTGCCTGACAGAATTGGAACTGGTTTTGTTTGGTTGAGTTTGGAGTGGCTGAGTCTGGGGACAGCAGCAGGGCTTTGGGTGTGTGGTCTCTTCATTCTGACCTGGGGAACTGGTACCAGTGGCAGGACTTGATGGTGACGTGGGTGTTGAAGTCAGCAGTGGCAGTTCCTGACATCCAGGTCGGTGTTCCAGCAGGATCTGCGGAGACCACAGCTCTGAAAGTGAGGTTGGAGAACAGCCCGGGGTGAAAATGATCCACCTGTTGTATGTGCCTGGGGCAGAGTCATGTGCACACAGGATGTGTGTTGTGCAAGTTCTGCTCACACCCCAGGGGTGTCACAGGTGACATCTGACCACTGTGGGCTGGACGTGGCTCAGGGATGTGCTGCTCCTGGACCTGCTCCTCTCAGAGCTGTGGGAGTGGGAAATGCGTCAGCTTTCCCTTCCCCGGGCTGCTGCTGCCCTGCTTTCATCCGCAGCAGAGGCTGGGAAGGGCTTCAGTGTGGGTCAGGGTACAGATACAACTCTGCATTTTGGGGATTTGCTTTCGTTTAATCAGGGTTCATCTACAGGGATGAGGCTGCCACCTGCTCCACCCAGGGCAGTCCCCATCCCTGGAAGTGTTCAGGAAACGGGTGGATGTGGCACTTTGTGATACAGTTTGTTGGGCATGGTGGGCTGTGGTCAGAGGTTGGGCTCAATGATCTTGGAGGTCTTTTCCAACCCTAATGATGCAGTGATTCTACGATAGGCATTCTGCTGACAGCAGAGCTACCTTGAGTAGATTCCTTGCAGGGATTTGTTGTACCTGAGACTGCAAATAGCTTTCCTGCTGGGATTTTGCTGCATGTGCTGTATCTTAGCTCCATGGGCTTTTGGGGAAACTCTTGAGGAGCAGGTCACTTGGGTAGAAGATTGGAAAGACAGTCTTCCTGGAAGGAGAACGTTGTCGGTAACTTCTAGTCTTAAAGAACATGGAAAACTCGCAGTGTGACCCTGAATGGAGCGTGGCTGGGAGGTGAGGCAAGGAGATGAAGAACAGAAAGCTGTGGTTACAGGAAAGAAGAAATGAGGAAGATTGTGGCTCCCAGGTGTTTTTTCTTGGGAGGGTAATGCCAGAAGTAAAAACGAGGCAAGAAGGAGTAAAAGGCAAGAGGTGTTGAGCATTAAGTTGGTGGCTTTGGTGGGAAGCTGGATGAAGGACAGGGTGGGATGGGATTCCCTTTGAGGACAGAGGGCAGAGTTCTTGGGTGGACTCAGATGGAGGAGTCACTCTGGAGTGAAGAGAAGGATCAAACCATGGAGAGAGGAGAAGGCTGAGAGCAGACAGGGCTTCCTGAGTGATGGGTTGAGAGCTGCAGAGGTGTTCAGGGAGATGGGGGGCACCTGGAAAACAGCGCTCAGAGAATGGCTGCGCTGTGGCTTTTCCATGTAATCCAAGACACCTTGGAGGATCAAAACACTTCTCTTGTTCAGCCTCAAGTCCTTTGTTTCCCACTGTAGCTGTGTCCAGATTTGCAGCCAAGGGCGAGGCTGGCATGGCAAAAGAAGGTGGCAATGACGAGGTGACCTTGTTTTATTTAATTCTTTTCTTCCCTGGAGTTTGACACTTGGAATTGGCACCTCAGAGTATTCAACAACCTTTGTGCTGGGATCTGAGAAGGCTTCCCACTGTTTTGTCTGGAAAGACACATGTTGTGTGCTCTAAACTACAGCATGGAAAGCTGGTGCTCATCAGAGGCAAGTGGAAATACTGCCAAAACAGTGGAATTCCTGTCAGGGCATTCAGTTTAAACATTTTTGTGGTAGCTGATGGATGGGAATCATTTTGAAGAGAAGGAAGATTAATAACAATAAGGAGAAAAAGTCACCGATCCAAGTGCCAGTGTTAAAACTCTCACCTGACACATGAAGGGTGTCCATGCAATCCCACTGGGAAGCAGTGCCCTTGGAGTGTTTTGTACCTCCCATCAGGTGTTTTTTCAGCACAACACATGTGCAAATGACCCATGGATTTTGAGTGCTCGAGGCTGTGGTAACTCAGCTGGAGAAATCCCTGTCAGGTGAATTCCTGCTGGTGCCAGTGGATTATCACAGGATGCTGTTTGAGCTCAGCACAGGAATTTCAGTGAGGAGCCATGGGAAGAAATTAAAGAAATGTGTTTAAAATAAGCAAAAGGCCTCTGATAACTGGTGTGAGGCATCCAAGGAGCTCCACAGAGTGCCCGATAAGGAGCCAGCCTGGCAGCTGGAATCTGCAGAGCTGCTGCTGGGGGAATGAGGCACATAACACCCTGGCACATCCAGGTTCTTCCAACCAGATAAGGACATTCCTGCAGCCATCCGTGGGCTCCATGCAGCGATGCTCCTGGTAATTGCTGCTTCCTCATGGGTGAGGATGTGGAGAGCCTATCTTTGCTGTGGGAGTGCCTTGCAAATATCAGATGGAAGTGGCATTGCAGAGAGGGAGTTCTGGGGTGGAGGGAATGTGCTTTATTCCTGGTGGCTCAACCCCGTTCCTGTGCCTGTCCTGACCTCAGGCTGGGTCTTGCTTGGAGCAACATCTGAGTGCTGCTGAGAAGGGGCTTGTACTGCTGTGCAGCAGCTCTGAGCAGGTGGCAAGGTTTGGCTGGAAGATTTGGGGAGGGAGGGGTGTTTTGGGTCAGTTTTTGGCCTGATTTGGAGCTGAGTGTTGGCTCAGGACTCAGCAGAGCTTGGTGTGTTCTCACATGGCTGAGCTTGATGTCCTGCTGCCAGACATGGTGGCTTTGCAGAAGCTTCCAATGAAAACATTCTTCCACTAAGAAATCAAGAATTAGACAAAGTAAAACAAAATAACATCCCCAAGTGTGTTTTTGATTCATCTGCCAGCTTCTGTGCATTCCTAGGGTGGGAGAGGCTGGATCATCAACCTGTCTCCTCCTCTCTCTCCTTTCTGCTCCCAGCCCCTTCTGCAGCTCCAGCTCATCCATACCCTCAGCTTCCACCTGGGTTTCTTAAACAGGATCACTTAGTTTATTCCAGCTCTTTCTTTGCTTGGGAAGTTTTATCTCAGGCTCTTCAATTTTGTTACAATCCCATAGCTTTGGACCTAGTGAGCTGGGTTATGTCTGGGAGAAACCCTCCAGGATCCAAGAGCTCTTGCCTTGCCTTGCATCCATGTGGAGCCAAAACACAGAGCAAGCAACCAGAAACCCTGGCACTGGCTGGGCTGCAAGGAGTCCCCCAGCCCAAGCAATTTGGCTCATGGGACCAGACTGGAACCAGCTGGTAAGAGAAGGATCTGTGTGGTTCTGCTCACGTCACCCTGGAGATGACACGATGTCTGGGACCTGTCCTGATGTGGGAGAGACTCAGAGCAGAGGCTGGCACTTGAGGCTTGCTCTTGGAGCTGTCCAACACCTTCAGAAGAGGCATTTTTACTGTTGACATGGGGCTGAAATCCCAGTTCTGTGCAGGTCCCAGGCTTGCCTGCCCTGTGAAAGCCAGTTGCTCTAAGAGTGGAAGTCAGGGGAGGTGGCTCAAATATATTTGTGAAGCCTCTGGAACAGACTTGGAGAAGTCTGGAAGCTGAAGCTGTGAGTGCTGAGTGCATTTCTGCTGCAAAGCCAGTCAGAATCCCGTCTGGTTGTGCCTGAGATGCAGCAGCCTGTGCAGGATGCAAATCAAGTGCTGCAGCCAACATGTAAAAGATGCTTTCCAGCTTACCTGGTCCTCAGACTGCTCAGCCCAGACTTTCTGTGTCCCACCTCATTCCAGGCAGTCTTGGGTCAGCACTGCTGTGAGCACGTCTCAGTTCCTAAAGCCCCTTGCTCACAGAGAATTCAGCTGTTCTCAATGCTTCCTTTCCAAATGGAGCAGAGCTGGTGGGACTTGTAAATAAAGCTGCCTCCAAGCCTTGTCTCTGAGCCAAGGATACACCTCTGTGTAAACCTCCCCTGTGGAGTCAGGCTAAGGAGGTTGGGGCTTCAGCCTGGAGAAAAGAAGGTTGTGTGGAGATCTTAGAACAGCCTTCCAGGATCTGAGGGCACTGATTCGAACTGAGAGTAGGTTTAGACTTAATATTGGGAAGAAATTCCTCCCTGTGAGGGTGGGGAGGCCCTGGCACAGGGTGCCCAGAGAAGCTGGGGCTGCCCCTGGGATCCCTGGAAGTGTCCAAGGCCAGGCTGGACGGGGCTTGGAGCAACCTGGGCTAGTGGAAGGTGTCCCTGCCCGTGGCAGGGGGTGGGATGGGATGAGCTTTAAGGTCGCATCCAACCCTTGACATTTTGGGATTCCATGTAGGGAAAGTGCCATGCTGGGGGTGATTAATGCTCTACAAGGAAAAATAAATGCATTGTCTGTCTGTGGTGATGCAGATGGGCCAGAGGCTGGGAGCAGGTCTCTAGGAAGTGCTGAAGAACAGTGAATAATAGGGTTTAGTGGAAAAGGCTTGAAGGAATAGGGAAGTGGAGTGACTAAACTTGTCTTTGCAGACATGTCGAAGTCTTAGGAGGTGGGGAGGCAGGAAGTTGCTGTGGAAAGAGGATATTGATACCATGGGCATGACGAAAGGATGAGCCGAGCAGGGAGATGGTCAAATACCAGGGGAGAACGGGTATGTTGGCCTGGCAGGAGGCTTCAGGCTCTGTGTTGGGTAAATGTCATGTTTGGAGTATCTCTTTTATACATAAACAGTGTTTCATGGAGCAGCTGGACAGGACACCCCTCAGAAAGAGCCCAGGCTTGGTCCTGGCTGATGCACAGCACCAGATGTGGAATTAGTGGAGAGCTGCTCTGTACCAGTGACCAAACTGGGGTTGGATCTGCAGTCCTGCTGGGCAGGGGAAGAAAAAGAGCAAAGGGGGTGAAAAACAGGGAAAAAAACCCCAGTGAAAAACAAAAACACACACAAAAAAAATCCCACAGCTAAATTAGTATTTAACCTTGAAAGAAATGGTGGCTGAGGCTGCCTTGCTGAAAGGTTTATAGGAACATCAAGGAATGGTGGAAATGCAAGGCCAGGGAAGGTTTAAATTGGGTATTAGGGAAAATTTCTTCATCAAAAGGTTGGTTAGACATTGGAACAGACTACCCAGGGTAGTAGTGGAATTCCCTTCCCTGGAGGGATTTAAAAGCTGTGTGGATGTGGCACGTGGGGACATGGTTAGAGGTGGCCTTGGCAGTGCTGGGGTGGGCTTGGACTGGATGATCCCAGAGGGCCTTTCCATCCTGTTAGTTGTCAGCTAGCTGGAAATAGCACAGGGGAAATTAAACATGAGAAAAGGGAGTTGCTGGCATCCTCTCTGGGATTCGTGGGAGTGGGAAACCTGTGCTGCATCTCCAAGGGGCCCTTCCAGAGGGTGCCATTGGAGATTAACTACCAGATTTTACTTCTGAAGCAAAGGAGTGGTTTATTGCAGGACTGGGGAGACAATTGACCTTGAGCTCTGACAAAACCAGGAGGGGATGGTGAAAACCCACTGAGAAGTTTGCTGGCTTGATCTTCTCTCCAGCAGAATGGTGCTGGCAGCTGAGTTGTGGGCCCAGCTGGTCTACAAATGCCCTTTGTAGCCTGGCTGATGGCAGCAGCTCGGGTGGGAATCAGGGCCATCTCCATAAAAAAGGTGTTTTCAGTGCCAGTGTCCAGCAGAAATCCCGGCTGTTGCTCTTGGAAGACAAGTGAAGCTTCAGGTGATGTTGTGTCAGTCCTTCCTTCTCCCACATCACGTTACCTCAGGGTATCTTGGTCCTACCTGCAGAGGCCATTCCTCACTTTGTTTTGGCACCGTTGGGATGTAACAAAGAGCGTGGATTCTGGGAAGAGCTGTGAGTTCCAGCTCTGCTCAGCTTTTGGGAAAACAGGATCGCACGTCAGAGCCGGGTTTGGGTGTCTGCAGGGAGTTGCTGTGCCCTGGGGGATCCGTGCTGGATCCTCGGTGCCGGTGCCCCGGGATGGTGTTGGCTGCTCCCCAATCCCGCCGTGGTGCCAGCGCTGTGCGACGTCAGAGTCTTGGCTCTTGGGGTGCGTTCTCCAAAGACTCTCAGCCAGAAAGCTGTACCTGGGAGCAGCAGGAATGCTGCTTCCAAGAAACAGGAGGACTTCCTGGGACAGAACCACCCTTGCGTTGCTGCCGCAGGTCTGAAGACGTGTGGTCACGCAGGCTGGGGCCACCTCTGGAGCGACTTCTCCTCCTTAACCCTGGTGTGGTTCCTGGACCTGCAGAGGAGCTGCTGTTGCTCTGCTCCTTGTTCTAACTTTACTTACCAGGTACAATCCCATTCCCTTGGATGTTCAAAATTAGAGTCCAGGTAATTTTTGGAGCAAAAGTCTGATGATGAGCAGCTGAGGGGCTTACCCTTGAGAAAAGAAGGCTCAGGGGGGACTGAGCTTTCTCAGTCCTGTCCAACTCCCCGATGGGAGGTTGGAGCCGGGGGAGTTTGGGCTCTGCTCCCAGGGAACAAGTGGAAACAGCCTCAGGTTGCACTGGGGGATGTTTAGGTTGGGTATTAGGAAAACATTTCTTCACAGGAAGGGTTGTCCTTTTACAAGGGCCAGGAGGCCATAAACACCCAAACCATTCCTGGTGTGGGTGAACTCTGCATTTACCCATCACTGCAAGGAAATTTGTCTTCTTTTCCCCTCTCTGGTCTGTTCCACACAACACCTCACATTCAGTTTCTGGCTGAGGAGCGAGTGACGTTGTCATGGAGCATTGGAATTACAGTAAGGCTTTAGGGGAACATTAAAGTTAATGCAGCTCCTGACCCAGGTGTTAGGTTTGTCCTTTTCCCTGGAGGAACACTGGTGTAGTGAGGAGTGCCCCACACTGTGGACAATTATCCATCATGGAAAGCTTCAGCATGGCTCCCAAACAAGGGAAAAAAGGCTTTAATAATGAAAAGCTTAATGCCCTTGGTTGTACACGCAGGGGTTTGCTGCAAGAAGGGACTTGTGGTTATTGTCTCTGAGTCTATAGAAACACATCATTCTCTCAAAGCTCCTTTGTTCCTTTGGGTAGCCCGAGCCATGCTGGGTGTGTGTCTCTAATCTTGAAATCTATGAGCTTTAAGGAAAAAATTAAGTTAATTAAAGCAGTTTTTACATGTATTGTCAGGTGGTGCTTCTGAGTGTGGGACCAGACTGCCTGGATCCGTGATCACTGAAACACAGGAATCTCTTCCCATTATCCCCTCCCAAAATCTGCTTAATTTGGACCAGAGCAGTTTGAAACTCTGGTGTTTAGGGAATTAATATCCTATTTCTCAACGTGTCTGCTCAATAGAAGCCGAATCCCAGGGGGGAAATTGGGAGCCATAGGAAGGAGAGGTGGGTGGGAGAGCACATTAAGCAGCCGGCACTCCCACGAATATATTTCCTCCTAGCGATTCGTTGATGAGGTGCTCTGGATTTGCAGGAAGCTTGAGTGCTGCCACTTCTTTTTATCTCCTTCCTGTGTCCTGGCAGAGTTCATCTGACAGTAATTGGTGACAGGTTTGTGTTTTCCTCCAGCTCCCTGCAGCAGAAACTCTCCTTTCCCTTCGCTGCCTGCGGCGAAGTCGTGGTTCCAAGGGCCTTGGTGGTTGGACCCCCACGTGGAGCTTGTTGGCCCCCCATGTGCATTCCTCAGCCAGCAGCAACACCTTGTACCACTTCCAAAGTTCCTTTGGGCTTCTTTCACCTGACATTGGTGCTGGGCAGGTCCTTGGGGTTCCAAAATCTGAGGGTTCCCTGGTTTTCCTGTCCTTGTGGGGTGAGGTGGCTGCAGGGCCAGAGCCCAGGTTTGGTGAACTGGTGTTGCTGCCTGTGGCAGCCACCACAGATTGGATGTCAGAGCCACAGAAAGCAGCAAAAAACTGCCAAATGGGGCTTTTTAAGCATTGCTTTAATTTGCTCCCTTAAAAATCCCAGGGTCTGGAGTCCCGTCCTTATGTGAACACCTCATTGAGGTGCTGCAGCAAGTTCCCAGCCCTGAAGAACCAAAACCTGGAACACAAATGGGCTCTAATAGGGAAAATATCTTCATGAATGTCATTTTATAAAAAAGATTTAATTAGTTTTGGGGTTTTTTCCACATTGGAGGAGAACTTTTCCTTCACATGTGGCGCAGATGCCAGTAACACATCAATCTTTGAGCATCGCCAGGAGCTGGGACACCCCCAGCACAGGAAAGAAGGAAATTGTTTGTGTTTGACTGCAAAAATACAGTAATCTGGGAGGCCATTTGGTGGAGGAAGCAGCTCCAAGTGTCCATTAACTGCTCAGAGTTTGTTTTTAATTTCCCAGTCTCAAGTTTTCATTCTTGCCCTGTGCAGCCCACAACCCTCCCTGTGCCCTGGGCTGATCCCCAGCGTGGGCAGCAGGAAAGGGATTGGGATCCTGCCCCTCTGCCCCTGTGCTCAGGTGAGACCCCACCTGCAGAGCTGCCCCAGCCCTGGGGCCCAGCACAGGGAGGAGCTGGAGCTGCTGGAGAGAGCCCAGAGGAGGCACCAGGATGAGCAGAGGGATGGAGCAGCTCTGCTGGGAGGAAAGGCTGGGAGAGCTGGGATTGTTCAGCCTGGAGAGGAGAAGCTTTGGGGTGACCTCACTGTGGCCTTGCAGGGCCTGAAGGAGCCATCAAGGAAGCTGGGAAGGACTTTGGCCAAGGGATGGAGTGACAGGCCAAGGAGGAACAGCTTCAAACTGAAAGAGAGTGGGTTTAGATTAAATGTTAGAAAAGAAATTCTTCCCTGTGAGGGAGGTGAGGCCCTGGCACAGGGTGCCCAGAGAAGCTGGGGCTGCCCCTGGACCCCTGGCAGTGTCCAAGGCCAGGCTGGATGGGGCTTGGAGCACCTGGGACAGTGGGAGGTGTCCCTGCCCATGGCAGGGGTGGCACTGGATGAGCTTTAAGGTCCCTTCCAACCCAAACCATTCCATGATTGCATGAAGACAAGTCACTCACTTTGCTCAGCTGCTGTGTCTCTTGTTGCAGGCCTCCACAACCTTTCCAGGAGCTGCAAAGGGCAGCTCAGAAACCACAGGAGAAGCTTCCACGAGTCTCTTTGCTTGCAGCACATGGTGCTTGTAAGGATAAGGGCATTGTGTCCTGAGAGGGGCTGGTTTGTCCTGGGGCTCTCCCTTCGGGGGAGTTCTGCTGTCAGGACGTATTTGGGGCTCCTATGAGTTCCTCTGGTGGGAATTCCACCCCTAGGATGCTTCAGGCTTGTTCTGCTTCTACCAGCAGTGAGGTGAGCATGTGCCATGGGAAAGGGATGCTCGTGGAGAGCAAAGCCCACATTCCCTGGGACTGCTGGCAGGGGCTGCTCCAGGTGGTCCCTAAAGGTAAATGAGGGGAAAAAGGCTGGACAGAGACCCCCTTTCTCCCAGCACAGGGCACAGGAGGACCTGGAATGTGCAGCCCCCATGGGTGAATCCTGGTGGGATGTGGTGCAAAGCAGCCTCTCTCCTCCCTGCCCCCATGAATCCTCTGCAAAACGTGGCTGTGGCCACCCCACCCACCCCAGGATTTCCTTCATCAGGGATCTTCAGGGTAAATTCCTCTGTAACTGAGTCCTGCAAAGCTGTCAAATGAGTTGTAAACCCAATTTGTGTGTGTGGGCCCCCCTGCTCCAAAGAGATCCAGAATTTCCTGAGCCCTTTGGCCACACTTTGGGGAGGGAATGCTCCAGTCCTTCCATAGTTGTGCCCTGCTGGGCTTCATCCTGGCTCCACTGCACAGGGTTTGATGCCACCAAAGGCTCATGAACTTGCTTGACATGTTCAAAGTGTGCTTCCCTGTCGCAGCTTGTGCCAAGCTGTCCCTGTGGGTGGCACGTTCCAGCCTGGCACGCTGCAGCCTGGAGAGCCTCGTTCCTTGGCTTGTCCAAACAAAGGCAGGTGGCTGATGTGCTCGGCGAGGGAAGCAGGAGCGATGCTCCAAGCTCAGCCTGAAGGAAACAAACGTGGGGAGCTGTACCCTTTGTGGGGAGGCCTCCAGCAACAACAAAGCTGTTGGCCAGGCTGAGACCTGGGCAGGGCCTGGAGAGACGTGGGAGCAGCCAGCAGAGCTCCAGTGACCCACGGGGCAGCTCCTCCACATGCCCTGGGCAAACAAAGCAGCACCTGCGTGGCAGCACCTGAGCCAACACCGGCAGGAGGCAGCGAGGGGTCAAGAGGGCTGGCAGGTTGAAGGCACCTTTTCTAAGCTCCCAGGAATGTCAGAACCTGGAGCAAAACACGTCTGCGTTACCCTCTGACCCCAGCAAGGTGTGGAATTCCCAGGAACGAGCTGGCTTTGCTTCCTGAATGTCCCCCAGGATTCCAGCGCAGCACTGCGTCACCTGTCCCTGCTGCTGTGTCCAGGGCTGCTCCATAAGAAGATAGTAGAGTAGATATTATGAAAAATTACGTCACAGAAAGGGGTTGCCAGGCATTGGAACTGCCCAGGGAAGTGGTGGAGTCACGATCCCTGGAAGTGCTCCCAGAACGTGTGGCTGTGGCACATGAGGCCAGGGGTTAGTGGTGAACTCCCTGGTGCTGGTTGATGGTTGGACCTGGTGATCTTCAAAGGACTTTCCCAACCCTGAGGGTTCCAGGACCGTTGGGAGCAGGGCAGTAAGGATGCTCCCCAGCACACAGAGGGACCCTCCAGCCCAGCAGCACAAAGGACAGTCACACCTGGGCTGGGAACAGCAGGCAGGCTGGGCCGTCCCCGGTGCCACAGAACCTCGAGAGGCCGTGCCCTGCTGGCATCCCTGGCTCCAGGCTGGGCTCACGTCAGCGGGGCGGTTCCGTGTGCGCCGGGATAAGGCCGAGCTGCGGAACATCCTCAGTGTTGTTTGTTTGCTGATGGAGATAAAGGCTGGCGTGGGCTCGGCCGCACGTGGGGCTGCGGCTCTTGTGCAACCCCGTGAGAATGAAAACAAACCCCAGTCCTTCCTCTTCCCTTCACCCCTGGCATTTAGTGGAAACGCTGACGGGCCCCGTTGGTATTTTTATGTTTGTTTGTTGCTTTCTTTCTGGCCAAAGTCCGTGTTGCCGCAGATTTTCAGTTAAGCTTTTTCCTGGAAAGCTCTGCCGTGGAAAAGGAGGAGCGCTCAGGGAGGACTTGGGGTTCTGTGCAGGTCCTTCAGGGGAGGTAGTGGTGGGATGCACTGACCAGGGCTGAAACAGGGCCATCCCCTGGGGCCAGCAGGAAAACTTCAGCCTGGAAGATGGAGGAAAACTTGGATGAGACCAAAACACTTGAATATTTTGAAGATAGCAAACCCAGTGGGGAACACACAAAGGAATCATGGAATGGTTTGGGTTGTAAGGGACCTTTAAAGGTCATCCACACCAATCCTCCTGGTGTGAGCAGGGAGCTGGACCTGGGAGAGATTCAGGTAGACCTGAGGATATGCAGGGAGAGCTGAGGAGCAGCAAATGTCAGAGCTGAGTGACACAGTGCCTGGGTGGGGTGGCTGCTTGTCACCTGTCCCCACCACGCCCCGCCATGGAGCCAGGTGTTTGCTGAGCTGCTGTGTCAGGATGGGTCAGCGTGTCCCACCCTGGACCGTGTCCTTACAGTGAGGGTTCTCCATCCAGGGAGCCATGGGGGCACCTTCCACTGTTCCAGATTTCTCCAAGCCCTGTCCAACCCGGCCTTGGACACTTCCAGGGATGGGGCAGCCACAGCTTCTCAGGGCAGTCTGTGCCAGGGCTTCACCTCACTCACAGGGAACAGTTTTTTCCCAATATCCAATCTAAATCTCTCCTCTTTTAGTTTAAAACCCTTTCCCCTTGTCTATCACTATTTGCTTGTGTAAAAGTCCGTTCTCTCTCTTTTGTAAGCCCCTGTAAGCACCAAAAGGCTGCAGTAAGGTCTCCCCAAACTTTTTCTTCTCCAGGTGAACACCACTGGCTCTCTCAGACTCTTGGTGGCAGCTGCTGCTCTTCCCAGTGCTCTGCTCCTCTGCTCTTGTCCCCTCCAGGCACAGGTGTCCAGCAGCCCTGGTGATGTTCCTACAGAGAGGAAAAGGCTCGTGTTGAGTCATGGCACTGTTCATCCCAGCTCCTGGAGGGAACCTGGATCCTGGAGGGTGACGTGAAGTGTTTAATGTGTCTTGTCAGCCCTGGGCAGGTGCTCCAGGAGGGTGGGCACGATGTGGTTGTGGTTGTCTGGACTTTGTGTTGGATGTTCCCCCGGGCCCCTCTGGTCGGACCCTTCTCCTGGAGCCGTTTCCTCCAGCCCAGCCCCTCCTAATGGGAGCCGTGCTGGATGCCCTCGTTGGACCAAAATAGAACAATGACTTCCAGGGTTTTCCTTTGAGAGTGTCTTGAGGAGGAACAAATGGCAAGGACTCAAACGGGCCATCTGCTCCCCTCCCATCCGGCCACGCTGCGCCAGGCCCGTCATAAGGGTGGGTGAAAGGCGAGGTTTGCCAGGAGCGTTGGTGTGAGGGGGCAGCACACAGGGACCCCTTGAATCCCACCACACCAGGGACCACTCAGGAGGAGGAGAAGTCAACAGAGCCCATGAGAAAGTGCTGTCCCTGCCACTCTGCTGCCCCTGGAGCAGCTCCTGCCCTGGGCACCTCTGTCTTCTGCCCTGAACCCTGGCTGGGCTGTAGGGCAGGGACTCCAGCAAACGCAGTCAGCTTGGATTGGGCCTGACCTGGTCCTTGGAGATGGAGAAGGGAATCCTGGGAGAGGGGAGCATCTCCTGATGTCCTGGTTAGAGGCAGGACCTCACCAACAGGTATTCCCATGGGCAGGGTGAGTTACAGGAGCCCTGGCACAAGGAGATGCCAGGGCCTGGCTCTGCTGTTGGTATCTGGGGTCTGGTGTTCCCAGTGTGGTGTAGAGGGAGTGGGCAGGACCTGGACACTGGCCATGCCCGTGGGTGCTCTGTGCCCTTGTCCCGGGCAGTGCTGTGTGTCCCACCTGGCTGAGCCACGTGCTTCCCTTCCGCGCCAGTTTGGGATCCTGCAGCTGGAGCAGGAGATGCATCAAGCTGGGAGATCTTCCCAGAGAGCAGGGCACGAGCCCCACAGGGTTTGTAGCTTGTGCTGGAGCCGTCACATCCTTGTGGGTTCCCGTCTCTGGGTGTTGTACATTGTGTTTCTCTGACCTCAGGTGCCCTCCTGGCTCTGCTTGGTTGGTGAGGAGTGAAGGTCGGGAGGGAAGCTGGTGCCCTGCTGGTGCCCTGCTGGTGCCCTGCTCACAAGGATGTTTCTGTCTCTCCTCTGGCCCTGAGGGCCCCCAGCTCCTTGTTGAGCCCAGCCTGGGAGCCGAGTTACATTGGCAGTGCTGGGTGACCTTGGTGTTTGCAGTTCTCCTGCCTTTATTTTGGCAAAAGACAGGTCCTGGCAGCCCTGCTGGCAGTGGGGCACCTTGTGCCCGCAGGGGGAATGGGAAGGTTGGCATGCAAAGCCAGGACGATGGGATGGTCAAGCATGATGAGTAACAGCAGCTCCCTTCCTGTTTTCCAGGAGTCTTTCCAGCTGCTCCCTCAAGTTGGTGCCAGCCTGGCCATGTCCCAGACATTCCCTGTTGCCCAGGCTGTGGGTCGGGACTGAGTGTCCTGAAGAAGTTTTCTCTGCTCCAGGAAAAACCCCAGGGCTGAACCTCCCGAGCGGGGAGCGAGGCCTTGGCTGTGCCGCTCCTGTGCAAGAGGCAGCACGCCATGGCCTCTGTCCCTGTGCTGGGCAGAACAGGGAGGGACAAGCCCCGGGGCTGTTCCCAGCACTGCACTTCTCTTGGCACGCAGGATAACCCACCCTCCCGCGGGCTGGAGCCACGGGCAGCCGCTGCCGGGGCTGTGCCCCCTCCAGCCCTGTGCCCTGCCCACGGCGGGTCCTGCTGGGCGAGCACAGGGGCTGCCGAGCCCTGGGGGCTGCCCGGGCATGACCCGGCCCCTGCCAGGCATCAGGCTGGGGATCAGGCGGGGTCAGGTGTCCAGGTGCAGCAGATGGGTTGGTGCAATGTGCCTGTTCCTGCTCGGCAGGGAATGTTACTCACCTGCCCGGGGAGGCACACGCGCTCCATGCCTTGGCACCGCCTGCCAAGCCTTAATCTCCATTGTTTGACAGCTGGGGCGCTGCTGACGTCAATGCCATGGCTCAGGGGGCTTTTGGGAGGAATGGGCAAGTCTCCACACACGTGGGCTTAGCAGGAAAACATCGCAGTGAAACCACAGCGGGAGAGCAGGGAGAAGGAGGAGGAGGAGCAGGAGAAAGGACAAGCGGTGCAGTGCCAAGGGACGCCACTCCTGGGCTGACACAGCCAGCTCTGCCTGGCTGGGCACCGTCACCGATGCAGGAAAATGCCACCCTGTGTGTCCAGCTTGCTGGGAATCACTGCTGGATTCCCTTCCCCTGCCCGTGCTGAGGGTGTGACGGGCCCTGGAAGCATCCTGCCTGCCCTCCTGATCCCATGGGGCCAGCTGGAACCGCTGCCGTGGGCAGCTGGATGCTGTGTGCCCTGCTGGGTGACGGCTGCTCTCCTCTCATCCTTGGCTCAGGGCCTAGGGAAGAGGTGTGGGTCTGTCCCTCCCTTCACTCTATGTCATTAAAGAAGCTGCTCGCCCCTGTCTGGATTGGGCCAGCTTTGGACATCACTGTCCTGCCTCAAGGGAACATTTCAGGATGCTCCTTGGAAGCCATGCCCACGTCACTTATGGCTTTGGTCAACCCAGCTCTGCTGCTCTCCTCATGAAGGAAGCAGGTCCCACGAGTAGGTAGGTTATGGGAACAACACCCTGTGTCTCCTATGGACTGATCCTTCCTCCACAAATCCATAGGTACTCAGGGTGATCCATGTGGTACTCGCTGGTCTGGGGAATGCTGAGCATCCATTGTTTCTCCTTGCAGGAATGGTCTAGGCCCAGCTTCCTTGTGTGTGTCTTGCAAAGCCTCACTTATCTTTGGAGCCTGGATAAAGTTCTCCGGAGAGTCTTGGCACGGAAATCACGGCTGCTTCCACTTGTGACCTTAGCAACACATCCTGATGGCAATTGTTCTCCAGGCTGGAAATCCTGTCTGCTCTGCTGCAGGACTCGTGCTCCCCAAGCAGCTCGAGGTCTTTGGCCAAGGCAGTCAACCCTTCCTGCAGGGAAATCGCTCTTGTCCTGTGGCACAGGGCAGCCACCCCTGGCACAGGCTGTTCCACTCCCTGGGCTGGGCTGCTATGCTTTAACATCCTTAAAAATCTTTTATCAAAAAAAAAAAAAAAGAAAAAAGCAGCAACCCAGGGAGTGAGGAGACAAAAGAAGAGGAAGTCAGGAGTTACCACAAGTAGCTCCAAAGGGATTTTTTTTTTCCAGGCTTAGGAAGCAACTTGGTGGCAACTGTGCTGAAGCTCAACCTGGGTCATACCTGGGAAGTGGAAGACCCTGACAGCCATTCCAGGTCCTGAGCTGAAAGCCAGGAGGGGCAAAGAACCCTGTAAAGAATCCACTTCTCAAATGTAAGTTGTTTTCTTTTGCCCCTCACCCCTGTCAGCACAAAAGAACCTGAGTAACCCTGGAGTAAATTACTCGACATCTTGCCTTAGGTTGCCTTTGCTTATGTTTGCACCACTGGCATGGGGCTGTGTTGCTTCCTGAGCACATGTTTTTGAGGCCTTGGAAACTGAAAGTTGGATGATATCCACCAGGCAAGGGTTTTAGCAAAGTATCTGAGTTTCCAGATCTCCGGGGAAACACTGGCTATGGCTTGGTCCAGAGGAGGGGAAGTAGCACGAGTTGTGCCATGGTCAGTTTTTCTGGAGAAAGCTGGATTCCTCGCTGTGATTAGTCAAATGCTGTGATTCAGCCCTCCCTCAGTAAATGAGGCATCCAAAAGTATGCAGGGAGTTTCTCTTCCTTGAAATCCTGCTCCAGAGGGTACATGTGAGCTGTATAACTCAAGTTTTCCTTCACAGAGATAAAAATTGCACTTGATTACCCAAAAAAGCCTCCTTTGATCCCTTTTCTTGAACAAGCATCCTCTGTGCATCACGTTACCTTCTTGTCCCCCAGGCCCCGGGGTGCAGTGGCAAACCCCACTATTTTCTAGCTGATATTCCAACAATATTTTCTAATATTCCAGCCAAGGCTCCACATGTGCAGGCTTCTGTAGCTGGGGTGTAGGACATGCTCTGCAGGCTTTGGAGACCCACGATCAGTTCTGACCATCCCGAAGGCAGTTTGAATATCCAAATAATGAACAAACCAGAGAAAATTACCATGAGTGTGCCAGGAGCTTCCCTAGAAACTCAGCTGGGAAGACTCAGGAGAAGTTCTGTGCACACCTTTAGCAAGATGAGGCTGAGGAGGAGACACAGTGTTTTGGTTAGAAATATTAATAAAAGGTGTTGCTTTCTCCTACAGACCTGACCTACTGCTCCAGTGACCCCGGTGTCGGCACATGCTGTGATTTTAGCCATTTCTTACAAAGTTTGGGCTCACCTGAAGCATCAGGGAAGCTGAGACAGGGAACTGAGCGATCCCATGGAAATGATGCAGTCTGCTGGCACGAGGGTGAGGGGTCAGAATGGGGCATGGTGTAGGCTGGAATTTCCCTGAGTCCCTCTGTCCGTCAGAAAGTGGGATCTGTGCTTCAGGTTTGCTTTAGGGTTCATCTCTGTAACCCCTGTGAGTGGTGGGGGGGATGCTGGTGCAGCTGGGTTTGCAGAGGCTGAGGGGATCCTGTCCCAAACACCCCCAGCCTGGGTTTGGGCTGAGCCTACGCCTTCCCCAGGAGGGGCTGCCAGCCTTGGCTGGATCACTGCACGGGAGGGAGCCACCGAATCACTGCCACGGCTGAATAGCAGCATCTCATCAGGAGGTGGCTTTCTCTCTGAGCCACAGTGGCACATGCCACCTCCCTGGTGGCCAAGAACCAGGGGTCCCAAACCCCTCTTTGAAACTCTGACGGCCCAAAAACATTGGCACAGGCTCGGCTCTGCTAAAGAGCTCCCAGGAGCCAGGGATTGTCCGCCTGAGAGCTGGTTCTTTTGGGCTCTCTTCAATCAAAAATCACATGTTTCCATGGAAGAAAGGTTATGAAAAGCTGACATGAGAATCCAGGGGTTTCAGTTCTGCTGCCACCCACGTTGGTCACAGGGCTCTCCCTGGGCAAAGCCTGGCCAGGCTGGGTCAGTCTCTGCCATGTCCTTGCACACTCCAATGGTTTTGCAACACACAATTCCTTTTTTTTTTGTTCTTTCAGCTCTGGGAAGAGCACAGCTGGTGCTGAGAACTCAGCCCAGCCTTTCTGCTCGTGGTTTCCTTCATTTCGAGCAGCTCCAAAGCACACACAGGCAGTGTCTCCTCCTGTGCCTGAGCTGCCAGGGCTGCCAGCACTGATCCCACCCTGCCACGCTGGCCCTTGGGATGGTAAGGTTCCAGATGTGGAACACAGAATCCCAGATGTGGAACACAGAATCCCAGACTCGTTTAGGTTGGACAGAACCATAAAGCTCATCCAGTTCCACCCCCTGCCATGGGCAGGGACACCTTCCACTGTCCCAGGCTGCTCCAAGCCCCGTCCAACCTGGCCTTGGACACTTCCAGGGATCCAGGGGCAGCCACAGCTTCTCTGGGCAACCTGGGATATGTTTATGGAGAAATCCCCTTGAATGCATTGCAGAGGGCTCTGGGATAATTCAACTCCCAAGAAATGGAGGGAAGAGATGAAGAAGGAGGGAGAGGTCAGGAGGAATTTCCCATCATTTGCTGCCTGGACCACTGAGTGTTGCATGTCCTCGGTGCTGAGATGGGGGTCACAGGGAAACAGAGGCAGAGCTGTGGGATAGCAGAGGAGAAAAGTAACGTATTTAAACACTAGACTTCTAGAACCCAGGCTTCTCAGCCTTTCTAATAACTCAAACTGTGCTCGGTTTCATCCGTTTCTCCGTACCAGGGGCTGACGCTTCCCTGAGCATTCACTTCTGAGAAACAGCCTTTCCTGGTCACTGAGGTCATCAGGCAGAACGCGCTGATCCCTGGCTGGTTGTGTGGTTTGGGAGTTTTTGCTAGCAGAGAATGTTTGGGAGGAATTGTCTTCCTCTAGAAAACCTCCTCTTCAGCCCCAAACCCAGCAGCTTTCAGAGAAAAATCAGAAGGGGTGAGTGAAGCTTCCCTCCTCGCTGTACCCACCTCCCTGCAGATCTCCTAAATCCATGAAACTGGGTGGGGGAGGCTGTTCCTTACTCTCAAAAATGCAAGGCTCAGCTTGGTTGTGCCAGACTCTTGGCCAACCTGGTCTCTGTGAGCATGAAAGACCTCAATGAGAAGCTCTCCCCACCACATCAGCCAACATGAAAACCTGCTTCTGGAAAAGTACTTTCTTCCTGCCTTTTAAAAGCCAACTGCAGGGTGTTCCTGGTGGAGCCCAAATATTTTCCAAGGGCTAAATAATTATGTTTAATTAGTTTTCATTAAGGTGATGCCAATCCACCCTTCTCTTTGGAAACTCAGCTTCTGAAAGGGCTTGAAAACAATGAAGCAGGGAAAATATTGTACCTGTGCCTCACTCATTTCCATCTGTCACGGAAAAGAAAAGGACTGCCACACTCCCAAACTCCTTGGGGAAAGGGACCAACAGATTCCACATGAGACATCCATCCCTCCCTGGTCATGGGAGGCCATGGAATGTCCTGCTGGGGGACACAGGGGTTTCCCCTCTGGCACCTGCGTTGCGTTGTCTGCACAGCCAAGCTGGCACAAACCCAGCTGAGATCCTTGGTCCTCGCTTGGCATGCGACTGAGTCACTGGTTTCCGTTCCATGGAATCATCATTCCATCTGGAACATTAAATCCTAGAATCACAGAATGGTTTGGGTTGGAAAGGACCTGTCCATCCCATTCCACCCCCTGCCATGGACAGGGACACCTTCCACTATCCCGGGGTGCTCCAAGCCTCATCCAACCTGGCCTGGGACACTTCCAGGGATCCAGGGGTAGCCACAGCTTCTTTAGAAACCCATTCCTCTGCTTGAATCTATGATGTTTGAGCAAAAAATGGTTTCCTCAAGTTCTGCCTCTTACTGATCTCTTTTCTGCTGTTTTCCATTGAGCTCGAACACAACACATTCCCATTTAATGGAGGAATTGAATTTGGGAGCAACACCTCTTTGGATCTGCTTTTACCTGGGTGCACACTTGCTTTGGGCTTTTCTCTGCTGCAATCACTGATTTTCTTCCCATGTGCCGAATCCTTCCCGAGGAGAACCCTTCCTACAAGAGTTTCTTATACACATGTAATGGTGGGAGACAACAAAACCCACTACCCAGATGTCTCCACACCTCCAGCTGCGTTACCAACGCAGCCGCCTCTTCATCTGGTCCCGATCCAAGCCCCAGCAGCAGCAGGGGAAATTCCCAGTCCAGAGGAAGCCATACCAGCATTCCAGGCAGCCTTTTCAAAATACTTGCTGAGGAAGAGCACACACCCTCTGTTTGAGTCCATCGAGTGTCCTGTTTACCTTTCTTCTTGGACGCTGCAGGAGAATGTCCCTGTATCACCTGGCCCGAGAAAAAGGGAATTATCCATGAAGGCTTGAAAAAGCCCCTGTCCTGGCACTTTTCAGAGTTGAAGAGGTGCCAGCAGCCCAGGTGAGAATTCCTGGGATGGGGATTGCAAAAGAGGCTTAGAAACATCTGAGACTTGGCACTGTGTGGTGGGGATGGCTCTGCCCTAAGGAGCTCTGGGTCCGCTTTCCCTCTTTGCACCCTGTACGTGTCGGGTTTGCTCTGTGCCACAAGATTCTGCTTCTGTGAATAGTGGTGTTGTCCAGTGAGTAGAAAATGACTCGGTGCTGCTTGCTGAGGGACATGATGGCCTGGGAACCCATCAGAGATACCTTGTGCTCCTGGACAGGACGGCAGGAGCAGGAGAGGGGCTGGATTTCCCTGGCTACATTGTTGTGCAAAGAATGAGAAACTGCTTCTTAAAGGACCTCACCATGCAAGCACTGAGTGTGTTAAATCACACCCCACAGCACACTCTGGGTCTTGTGTCCTCACCGTTCCTGCGTGATTCCCAGGAATGCTTCCAACACCAAGCTGGCAGTCGAAGCACAGCATCCTGCACACTCCTTCATGTGGATGGGACTTGGAGCAACCTGGTCTAGTGGAAGGCATCCCTGCTGTGGCAGGGGGTTGGAATGAGATGGTCTTTAAGGTTCCTTCCAACCCAAACCATCCCGGGATTCAGTGATTCTATGATCTGCCTGCAGCAACCCCAGGGAACTGCAGCTGTCCCAAACTCTCCATATGGAACGTCTTTGGACTGTCCCAAAGGTAGCTGCAACACCCCACGCTCCAGTGAGACCCCAGCCCAGTACTATTTCCCCAACAAGGTTGTCCCTTCCCTGTGGGAGAGCACTGCCATGCCCTGGCGTGCCCTGGAATGTGTCCACGGGCTCCAGGAGGAGAACCACCCCTGTGGGTGCTGGTGAGAGAAGCGCAGCCCCTGCTCTGGCACTGGTGCCCTCCTCACAGCGAGGGGCACAACCTGCTGCCCTGCCCCGGGGATTTGGGTGCTGAAGGTGATGTTCCCGAGGCTGGTCCCTCCAGGAGAGATGTTGGCTGTCACTCAGGGCTCCGTGAGTGGCTCTGCCTCTTATCTCTGACGATGGAGGGCTGTGCTGCAGAACAAGGAGTCCTGGGCCAGCATCCAGCTGGGGATGCCAGCAGCTCTGGACAGGCTGTTCACAGAACGATTCCTCCCGGTTCGGTGCTGCCGCGCTCTCTTGTGAAACATCCTGGCTGCACCAAGGGTCAGGGCTGGCTCTGGGCACACAGGCTGGAGGAGGCAGGGCAAGGCTGGTTGCCTGGGGAACAAAGCCAGCACAGAATCCTGCCCTTTCAACCCCTGTGTGCCCATGACCTGTGAGGAGGATGCCCCGTGTCTCACATCAATATTTTCCCAAGGATCTGTCTCTGGACCACGGCACAGCACTGCTCTGTGAAAACCCAGAAACTTGTCCATCTGGATGGCACCAACTGCATTCGAGTGCCAGGGACCTGCTGCCTGTACCCACCTGTTCGATGGGTTGTGCCCACACCAGGCTGTGATCTTGCCCCTCTAGCTTCCACTTATCCCCAGGTTTGCATCACATCCTTGGCATCTCTTCTGGGAGTTTTCCTGGCTGACAGGACAGGTTGGTGCTCCTGTCCTTGGGTCTTCCCCAACATTTTGGAGAGGCAGTGCCAGCGCCAGCAACCTCTGCAGGAGTTAATTTTCCTTAATTTGAGTGAGTTAGGAACCTGCTTCCTGATGCACGGATGGACCAGGCAAGATCTGCACTGCTTTTTGTGGAAGCAGAGGGGAACTGGCTGAGTCTTAATTCCTCATGGCATCTTCCCATCACTCTGCTGCTGCTCTGTTTGTGCCCAGACTGGGTTTGAGCTGACGTAGTTCATCTGAGAGCAAACCTCATGCTGGGACTGGAAAAGCAGATGAGTCTCCAGGTGCCTATGGCCTTCTGTTGGCATCAAGAGCCCACAGAGAGGGCAGCTTGGATCCCTGAAAGACCCCAGATGCCAGGGCCTCTGGGGATGGGAGGAGGTACAGCCTGAGTCATGCGAGAGAGGAACTGTTGCTGTGCTCCACCTATTCCAGTTATGTTCCATCCCCTGCCTCGCTCACTCTAGCAGGGGAGCAGGCAACAAACGATGAGTCAGGCATTGTCCAGAGAGTCTCCACGGGACAAACATCATGCTATCATCTTTCCTTGGCTATCTCCTCAACAACTGCATCCTACAGCTGGCCTGGCGGATTCTCCTCCTGTTTTGTTTGCTTCCTCCTGGCCGCAGACCTCTGTCGCTGGAAGGGGAAGTGTCGACGGTGCCTCTCAGTCTATTCTACCTAAATTTAAACCACTATTTTTGTCTTTCCAGGTTCATTGTGTTTTAAATTTGGAATTAAAAAGTCACATGAGGGAAGCTGTTGTCTGATGTTTGGTGCCTTGATGATGAAGACCTCGGGCCAGGACAGCCCAATCTGGCCACTGAGTGTCCTGACTGCGAGGGACAGGGTTGTGTTTCCTACAGACATTCCCCGAAGGAGCAGGGGGGAGGCAGGAGCAGGATGGGATGTCCCATTTCTCTTCCCAGTTGAGTGTTTCCAGTCAAGAGGCTCCTTCAGCAGCGTGTCGACACAGAGATAACAGAGGTGGGCGCGTTTCAGGAAGCGGTTCCCAGAAACGGGCTGACATTTCTCACTGGTGTGACCTGGGCTGATGGATGGACTTGCAAAAGAAGGAAAAGCCAAGCCAGAGGTCAAACAACAAGAACAGGCATTGAGGAAATGACCCCTTGCTGAAATTATTGAACTCGTGTGGATAGCGTGTCTTTAGGTGTGAGTCAGAGCTTTTCCCTTCACGGTGCTGAGGGGAGCACCGGGGTGTGGGGTTCCTGGTGTCCCTGGGGTGTCAGGGATGCAGGAGTCTGGGCTGAATGGGGTGAGGACTTTGGCGGCTCCTCACCAAAAGAAGGGCAGTGCTGGGATGGGATGAGTGGGCAGCCCCCGCTGAAATCACCCCACAGGCTGTTTGTGAAGAGCTCAACTGGCCCCAAAAATTGTGGTGGTGTCCATGCAGCTTCCCATTGTTCTGGCTAGACAGTGCCCACCCCTGCCAGATGAAGCCAATTCTCCTTAACTCCAGCTCACGAGGAGATCTGGAGAAGGGAGGGAGCTGAAGGACAACTGTGCAATTCCAAATACTGGCCAAACTCCCCCAGTGGCCTCTACCATCCCACCCCTACAGCAGCAGTGCGTGCTCCTCCCTTCAGGTGAGTAGCTCAGGGGAGTTTCTTCTCTAAAGAACAGCAACTCCTGTCCTTCTCTGTCTGCTCAGGGTGCGGGGAAACTTTAAAATGCCACTTCCAAGGGAAAACAGGCAGCTTGCTCCATGAGCTGGCAGCTCACTCTGGAAATGACTGATTTTGGGAGAGCTTCAGGGGACCACCACTGACCACATCCTTTTTACACTGGAATGTATCTCCCCTTACAGCTCTGTGCTGGGATGTCAAAGAGAGCTGGAGTGGGGTCTCTGTGCAGCCAGGCAGTATGGATCCAGCTGGTGGGATCTCAGACAGGCCTTTTGCTCTGGAATTCAAACCTTATGACAGATCCTTCATCTGACTGTCAGCTGTCAGATACAGGAACACAATGTTCCTGATTCAAAACAAGTAATTTCTGAGGTAAGTAAAGTGGAGCCCATCAGGAAGATGGTTGGTCAAAGGAGTTCTTCTGGGTGGGAGCGCTCCATCATGGCTGTCAGAACAATTTACTGATTTCCCTGTAAAAATAAACATCTGCCTCGTTTTCTAGGGTGAGGCTGAGCAGCTGTGGCAGAGGCTGAGAAGTCAGTCAGTCACTCTCTCAGTCACCTGGCGGGGTGGCTCTGAAGTGGCTCAGGTGGAGTGTGAAGGCGAAATGTGTGTCATGGGAGCTGGCAGCTCCTCACCACACCTGCTCCTTGCTCCGAGCTCACTCCCCTCTGTGTGACTCGGGTCCCTGCTGTCCTCGGAGCAGCCTGGAACAGTCTGATGAGGTTGTAGTGCTGATACCCCGAGACAGGGACTGTGTGGGCTGGACTTAGTCCAAGGATGTGGTGCTGAATCGCTCCTTCCACCAGCCCATCCCCAGCACAGTCAGGGGGACACGAGGTGTGGGGTGGTCTGGGAGCAGAAGCATCACCTCCATCGGGATGTCCTTGAAGGATCATGGAATCCCAGAATGGTTTGGTTGGAAGGGACCTCAAAGTCCATCCAGTGCCACCCCCTGCCATGGGCAGGGACACCTTCCACTAGCCCAGGCTGCTCCAAGCCCCGTCCAACCTGGCCTTGGACACTTCCAGGGATGGGGCAGCCACAGCTTCTCTGGGCACCCTGTGCCAGGGCCTCCTCCCCCTCACAGGGAATATCCCATCCAACCCTGCCTTCTCTCAGTTCCAAGCTGTTCCCCCTTGTCCTATCTCCTAAAGGAGAAGAGGAAAGAAAGGATCCTCTTTCCAACATGTTTGACTGGGATACTGTGATTTTCTTTCCATTTGTGGTAAAAATTTAAGAAAAAGAGGAAGGAAAAAAGGGCACATTTTGTTTCAAACCCAGAGCTTTTCACAATCATTTAGAATGTGTGAGGGGGAAAAGATGTTTCAGAGTCCTCAGCCCATTTTTGAAAGGAAACAGCGGCAGATTATTTTGCTCTGAAATGATTGTTTAGGAATGTGAGCTAATCACATAGTGCTAAAAAAACCGTGATCTAAAGGAAATGTTTTGAAATTGTGAAAGGGTAACACTGTAGCCAACCTGAGATTGCAACTTTCCTCTGTTGATGAAGCTCTTCAAGAACAGAGTTTTTGTCTGGACTGGAAATGGGAGGGGTTGGGTGTTTTTTGAGTTCTCCAGGTACGAGCAACCTGAGACTTCAGCAAAGCAGGGCTCAGATTTCTCAGTTGTTACATCTTTTCCTTCCATTTCTTTATGGAAAACTGACAGGGGGTTTTGGCTTCTCTCCAATGCTCCTCTGGCGCCCTGGACGTGGCTCCACAGGGACTTGCTCCCACCCAGTCCATGGAGGAGATGCAAAGAGGCCTCCTCCTCCTGTCAGGTAGAAACCAAAAGCTTTAAAAACCATCCCCAGGTCTCCTGTTGACCTATTTTATGACATGTCACATTTCAGTGTTGTTTTTCTCCTCATTTGTTGGCCTTCCCCCAAGGTCTTATGGCTCCTCAGTCCAAAACAGATCCCACTGGATGTCTTGCCCTCCGTTTTCCACATGAAAATAGGTGTTTCCATGAGCTGTGTCCATGGTGACCGCTTGGGTGGCTCTTAATCGCCCTGGATGCAACGGTTGGATGGCTCTCCATTGCTCCTCCATGTGGCTCCACAGAACCACAGAATCACCAGGTTGGAAGAGACCTTCAAGATCATCGAGTCCAACCCATGTCCCAGCACCTCAACTAAACTAAACCATGGCACTGAGTGCCACATCCAATCTCTTTTTAAACACGTCCAGGGATGGTGATTCCACCACCTCCCCGGGCAGACCATTCCAATATTTTACCACTCTTTCTGTAAAACTTTTTCCTAATATCCAACCTATATTTTCCTTGGCGCAACTTAAGGCTGTGTCCTCTTGTTCTGTCAGTTGTTGCCTGGAAAAAGAGACCAACCCCCACCTCACTACAGCCACCTTTCAAGAAGTTATAGAGAGGGAAGTGATCCCTCCTGCTGGAGTGGGAAGGGCCAGAGAAGGACGGAAACTGTGATGGGACGACTCCTGTGGGTATGAGCAGAAACAAAATGCCGTTTCCATTGGAAAATATTTCAAGGTGTTGCAGCCTCTCAAGATGAAACAAAGTCTTTCCTTGCAAAATGTCGGTTCCAGCCATTGTTCCAGTTGGACTTGCCTGTTCCAAGGAAAACAAATTTCACTTGCAATGGCTCATGCCGATAGCAGCTCAAAATCAGCCCTTCCCTGCCCGCATTCAAGAGTTTGGACAGGCTCTTGTGATCCAAAACCTTCTGGCTGTTTTGATTCCAGCTTCTCCAAACAGAAAGTTTCCAGCACTTTTTGTGTGACGGACATTGCAGTTTTCCATCCTGCCCTGGGCAACACCCGCATTCTCCTCTCGGGATGACGCCCAGGATGGAGCCAGAGCTGCCAGTACCAAGGTATGGCCAAGCCTTCACCTTAATTTTGGGATTTGAGCTGCTAAAATCTCAGTGCTGGAGGGAACCCTGTGGGAAGAGAGATCCCCCAAAGGTGTTTTGTGTGGGCACGTAAAGAGCTCGGAGCAGCGGTGTCTCCTCGAAAAACCTCGGAGGAGGAATGAAGAGATCCAACTGCTTTGAGCATTCAAAGATGGGTCTGTCAAACCTGATTCCCAGCTGGGCTCTACAAAACCCGTGTTGGCAGGGCTTGGTGGCTGCCCAACCTCGGCACCGTGCTCAGAGCCGCCGCTGCCTCGCGTCCAGCCCGAGCAGAGCAGGTTTCACGGCTTTGGCTGGGGTGTGCTGATGAGTTTGCTGCCTGAAATCCGGGCTGGGTTATGGAGGGGGGTGACCCTTCCTCGGTGACAGCCAAACCACGTGGTGACACCCCACAGCGTGGGGGAGATCTGCAAGGTTTCGAACCAAACAAGGAGTTTTTATGAAACTTCTGAGCAGTTGAAAAACAAAATGGAAAAAAAAAATGAGATGATTACACAACTTCGTTGGCATTCCTGCTGCCATCATCATTAAACAACTCAATATATAGTATAATAAAAATATTTTGCTGCCTATTAGTGGAGACGCATTTTCCTTGCAAGCACATAAATCCCATTCCATATTTAACAATGCCCAGAGCTTCAGGACTTGCAGCAGTGTGAGTGCAGTCAGAGCCAGAGATACTAGGAATGAGATGTGCTGAATTCACTCTCGCTTATCCTCTTTTTATTGAATTCAACCTTTTTTTCCAGAGGGAAGCGTACAAGCATCCAAAGTTTGTAGTTTTACTGTCCTTAGCACGGCTTCAGGAGGGATCAGGTCACAGCTGTGATCTCTGCACAGCACTTGGACCAGCTCCTGTCCTGTAATGGGGTAAGAGCCATTAAAGCTTTTGGATATTTTGCTTTTTTTAGTTTAATTTCCATTCAGTGGCTTCTGCCAGAGCACTCCGAGGTCTTTTAAAGGAGGCAGAACAGCTAAAGAAAATAATTTCCAAGTTTAAGGGTCATAGAAGCTGTGGCTGCCCCATCCCTGGAATTGTCCAAGGCCAGGTTGAACCGATCTTGGAGCAACCTGGGCTAGTGGAAGGTGTCCCTGCCCATGGCAGGGGTGGGACTGGATGGGCTTTAAGGTCCCTCCCAGCCCAAACCATCTTGTGATTCCATGATATACCCGACAGGGATCAGCTCTTGGAGGAAGCGAAGGTTCCCAGTGGGACGTGACCAATGTGGGCACTTGGGTGTCCCACGTCCGAGTCCACAGAGACCATCCCACCCCCTCTGGCCCTTGCTGGGGTGTCTGTGGGGACTCTGTGCTCACGTCAGTCCCTTGCCTGTCAGAGAGCAGAGACTCCTCACCCACGGTGAATCAGAGGGTGTCACAGGGTGACACATCCCACACGTCACCTGCCAGGCCTTCCCAAGGGAAGCAGGAGGCTGACACCTGAGCTCTCCATCTTTTCCTGGGATGGTGGGTGCAGCTGGATCACACCCAGCTGGGACAGGTGATGCTGAGATGTCACCACCTTCTTCCCCAGGCTGGGATGCTCCCCTTGCCATGGGGTGTCCCTCTGGATAGGACCCTCCTTGAGCTGCTCACGGTCTGATCCAGTCCCACGTCTCACCCCCCGCAGCTCTGCAGACCTGCAGGGATTTCGGACACTCCCACCAGCAGCAGCAGGTTTTGGTGCTGCTGGATGCACCAGCTTTGCCTTGCAACCCATTTTGAGGCAGAGGAGAGCCTGGAAAAGTCTGTCTATCCGGAGTGTAACTCCATGGAGGTGTGGAGGTTAGGGAATTTTACATAAATATTTGACTCTACCTTTCCAGGCAGCAGAAGCCTCGCTTAGGGGCACTGTTCCTGAAATATTTACCAACTGTGCAGTTTATTGGCAGTGGGCAGAAGTAATTTAGATTGTCTCATCGTGATCACTTGAAGCAGTTTCAAGGAAGTGCAATCCCTCTTTGAATGGCTCTGTCAGATCCTTGTCTGCCTCCTTTAATTGCTTTTCCTACAGGATACTGATGCTTCAGATTGCAAATCCTCCGAGGCAAAGACTGTCTCTTTGTTCTGGAGTGCAGAACACATCCTGCAGTGAAGGCCGGGGCTCTGGCTTGGCCCT
Organism: Ifrita kowaldi; assembly: GCA_013398055.1. Classification (NCBI taxonomy): domain Eukaryota; kingdom Metazoa; phylum Chordata; class Aves; order Passeriformes; family Cinclosomatidae; genus Ifrita; species Ifrita kowaldi. The sequence goes on along the minus strand of VZRS01004051.1, from coordinate 36,940 downwards.
TTGAAACACTGTGCTTGGAGAGTGCCAGGAGGGCCTGAGGGCTGGGGGGTCCTTTGGGTGCTGGGTGACCCCTTGGCATTCACAGCACCCACGTTGCACCGAGGGATGCGCGTCATCGTCGTCCTTCCAACTGCCCTTGTGCATGGCACAACACGGACGGGCAGGGTGTGGAATAAATAATCTTAATTCCAATCTCCCACCTCCTCCTTCAACCAGCCAGAAGAGTTTCTCCTCTGGAATGTGCTGAGCTAAAGGCCCCACACGTGACACCTTGGGGCTGGCACCTCCGAAAGCTCTTGGGGAGAAAGGAGAGGTGGGAAAGGTGTCGTGGAGAATGGAGAGTTGGCTCTCCCACCAAAATAATCCACCCCACAGGCCATCTCCAGTTTAACTGAAGAACCTTTGGTGTACCATGGCATTGACTTCACTGATGGTGAGACTTGAGTGGCCACAGAATAAACCAGAGTTACTTGAAACAGAAAAGGCAGAGGAAAAGAAAGTGGCTGTTTAAGAGACAAGAAACACCACCAGGGCTCATTTGAAAGCATTTCCTCCATTCCTCTGTTAGCTCTTAAAACTGGAGGAGCTTCTGCTTTCCTCTTTGCTCTTCCTAAAGTCTCAGCCTGCCAAAATCCCGGCCTCTCAGTTTCCTGCAGTCACAGCCTGGCAAAACCTGCCTTCCTGTTTGTTCCTCCAGAATGCACCTTGCTTCTGCTGCTGCCCCACAAGAGGATTGATTGCCTGGCTTTGGATATGGGATGGAGTTGCTTGACGCATTTATTAGTCAGCATCATGGGAGGGAAGGTTTAACCCTGACACGCAGCTCTGCCGTCACCTGCCGGAGCAGTTCCCTGCCCTCCAGCCCACCTTGACCTCACTCCTAATGCTGGGCGTAGCTCTGGTTGCCCTGCAGGGCTGGTGGTGGCCTTGGAGGGAGGACAGGCAGTGTCACCTCCCGCTCTGGGGCTCAGCTGCGGCTTGTCCCAAAGAAAATCCCCTGTGGGCCTCTCCACCGTGGGGACAGCAGTGTCCCCTCCCCAGGGCTTGGACACCCCAGGGGTGCTGGTGAATCACCTGCCCCTCACTCTCCATGCCCAGGACAGTCGGGCTGTGAGCCAGCCAAGCCTGTTCTTCAGGTCCAGCTGTGCACTTCCCCTGCCCAGTATTCCTGCTCCAAATACACAGCGCTGGCAGATTTAAAGCCAGCTCTGGAATTCCCAACCGCCGGCACTGGCAGGAACCACTGGTGCCACTCTGGTCCTTGTTCCCCCGTGTGCCACACCACCAGCCCTGGAGCATGAATGGGGGCTCCAGGGGTGGGGTTGGTGTTCTGCTCTGCACCCCCAGGGAGTGGCTCTGGTAACGTGGAGGGGGCTCTTAATCCACATTCCCAGCGCAGTGTTTGTACTTGCAATTCTGACACCTCCTGGGAGCCCAGGGCCTTTGTGCTTACTTCCCCAGCAAATTAATTTCCATTCGATGGTGGCTGCCAGAGCACTCTGAGGTCTTCTAGAGGTGGCACAACAGCTAAAGAAAATAATTTCCAAGTTTAAGGTTCAGAGAAGCTGTGGCTGCCCCTGGATCCCTGGAAGTGTCCAAGGCCAGGTTGGACGGGGCTTGGAGCAACCTGGGATAGTGGAAGGTGTCCCTGCTCATGGCAGGGGGTGGAACTGGATGGGCTTTAAGGTCCTCCCAACCCAAACCTTTCCATGATTTCTATGATTTTAAAGCCCAGTTGGCAACAAATAATTGAGCAGGACAGGTTGGAGATACCGCAGAGGAAAAGTGAGGCGCTTCAGTCCCTGCCAGAATGAAGCTGGATGGTGAAGCAGAGTGAGCCTTGTCCTCAGCCCAGGACAGCATCAGCCCACCACTCGGTGGAAAGCACTGAGGAGGGGGTGTGGGGAAAGAGTCTTCTCTTTACTCATGGTCATGTTGACCCAGTCTGACCCAGTCTCCTCCCCAGCAGAAGCAAAGCGGCTTCAGAGGGTTCTGATGTTCTGTGAAGAAGGTGAGCACCCCAAAGAGGGGCTTGTCTTAGTTCCTGCACTGGTGAAAGTTAGGTCTGGTCATTGAAAACATGCAAGGTGGGCACATTTCACATGGAAATAAGACATTCCACTGGCAGTTTGGTGTGGATGAGGGGAAAGGCTGGCTTAGAGGAGGAGCTGCTGGGTACATGGGGAGCTGGGGCCTGACTCAGCCTTGCTGACCGAAGTAGCTGATTCCCTCTCAGTCAGCAGCACAAGGGGTTCTCCTTCCAGCTGATTCCTTGGCCAGGGAAGTGTGACCGCTGGAGGAGGAGCTCATTTCAAGGGCTGAGGATGAAGCACAGCCTGGGAACACTGTGCAATGAACCAAACCCTGCCGATGTGGGATCTCGCCTGCCAGGCACTTTAACATCAACCCTATCGCCCTGACCAAGCATGATGAGAAGAATGTGAAACCCAACTCTCCTCCTCTTGTCAGGACCACCGTCAATCACTTCCCTCCTGTACACTCATCTTCAGGATGAGCCATTCCTTGCCAAGGAAGTGAAATGCACTAGAGAATCCTCAAAAAGAGGCAAGAGACCCCCATTTTCTCACGTGCAGCTCGTTTTGTTACTCCTGTTGCACAGTTTGAAGTCCATTATTTAAAAGCAGTGTTGGCCTAAGAAAGCTGGAGATGAACATTGTGTCCAAGGGCTGGAGTTTCTCTTCCAGTGGGATAAAAGCTTGGGAGATGTCAGCAGTGCTCCCCGATGGTCAGAGATGACTGGACTTTAAATTCAGATTGTCAGCTTTTATTGGGGTATTGTGGCTATTCAAGCTGCCAAAGCTTGGGCAGTGCTCCTTGCTCAGGAAAAACATTCACTGGGAGCTCTTCCTGCAGCACAGACCGGGATGTGGTGTGGGATGGGTCAGCAGGGTGTGCAGCCCCGGGGGAGGTCCCAGTACAGCCCATGGCTCACAGCTGGGCATGAACCAGCTGTTTTCTTGCCTTACCTATTGCAAGAGCTGCACATTGAGAAACACAAAGGCAGCGTGGTTTGCCAGCATCATTTCTCTCTGCCCTCCAGCAAATTGGCCCCGCTGGGGCACCTCTCCATGTCTGAGATCCAGCAGGAGCTTGCTGGGGGTGGCCAGACCTGGGGAGGACAGCAGTGCCTGGGGGGACAGGTCCTGTGCTTCCGAGCACATCCAAGGCTGCTCCAGCCACTGAGCAGGATGTGCGGTCAGTTCCCACCCAGGACCTGCATCCATGAAGGGTCTGGAGCCCCAGGAGCGGCTGAGGGAGCGGGGAAAGGGGCTCAGCCTGGAGAAAAGGAGGCTCAGGGGGGACCTTCTGAGTCTGCACAACTCCCTGACAGGAGGGGGCAGCCGGGGGGGATCGGGCTCTGCTCCCAGGGAACAGGGACATGAGGAGAGGGAACGGCCTTGAATTGTGCCAGGGGAGGTTTAGATTGGATATTGGGAAAATTCCTTCCCAGAAGGGGTGGTCAGGCAATAGAAGGGGATGCTCAGGGCAGTGGTGGAGTCCCCATTCCTGAAGGGATTTAACAGAGGTGTGGATGTGGCACTTGGGGACATGGGTTGGTGCTGGGCTTGGCAGTGCTGGGGGAACAGTTGGACTCCATGGCCTTAGAGGGCTTTTCCCATCTAAACAATTCCAGTGGGCCAGCGACATCCAGCCCCCAGAGGTGTTCACCAGAGGCAGATGCAGAGAGTCCTGATTCCCTTTTGACCCACCACAGCCTTTTGCCTCCCCTTGTGGGGGTCACCAACCCCCCTCCCGGGGTGTCCAACCCCATGCATGGCACGGGGCATCAGGGCAGGGGTGTTTTCCTGCTGCCAGGCCGGGCTCAGACTTGTCAGGCATCTTCCCCTCTATGTTTTGCTGTGTGGAGACAAATTAGTGGGGAAAAGCTGGAGTCAGTGGCCAGAACAGCTGCTGCGTGGAGGGGTTGTTATGACAAAGTCAGCGTCACGGCTGCTGCAGAATAAACGGAGAGACGGGGCCGGCAGGGAGCGGGTCAGGCACTGCCTGAAAAATTAGGTCAGTGGCACGCTGGGCTCCCGGGGAGGATGGGAGAGGAGCAGAGATGTTGGTTTGCTTGAGCTTTTCTCTCTTGGTAAGACTGAAACGTCCATATCTTGCCGTAGAATGTGGGGTAAAAGGGCTTGGCTAACTCTGACGGGGAATAAAGGGTCTCTTCACGCCATGTCCTGGCCCCAGATCTGGCAAATTTGGGGATGGGAGTGGAAAAAGAGAGCTGGGAAACAAGGATGCTTCTTCTGCCACTCCAAGGCCAGCGATACCCACCTGTGCTGGGACAGGGCTCACAAACTGGGCAGCTGACAGCCGGAACGAGCTGTGATTGTCACACTGCCCCGGGCAGGCTCACATCCCCAGGGTCCTCACCCGGGGGTGCTGCGGAGGGAGGGTGCGGGCGAGGCGGGAGGATGGCAGCGCCCGGGAAGTCGCTTCCCACGGGTTCCAGGCACCCTCTCGTGGTGAGCGCCCACGGCCGGGGCCCGCTGGGGCCGGGGGTGCCACCGAGAGGGACTCGGCTCCTTGGCCCCACACACAGGGACCCGCCAGCCCTCGAACCATCCCGGGAGCCGGGATTCATCTCTCCAGCCTCAGGACAGCCCAGGGTGGGCTCCGCTGTCTCGCATGGGGTCCCCCTGCTCTCCCCACCTGCTTTACGCAGGGAAAGCGATAATGAGGACAAAACACTTGAAGCTGGTTTCTCCTCCGGCTGGATGAACCTGCCCTTCTCCTTCTGACGCGTTTCCCCCTGCGAGGAGCTTGCAAAATAAATCAGTGCTTTGCATAAACAAAGCCCCGAGAGGTGTTGGTGAAAGGAGCAGTGCTCGGGAGCTTCACGAATGCAGATTTTTCTATGAAAACAAACGCAGAAGGTTTTTTTTCGCCTCCAAAACCCCTCAGCCCAGGGAAGGATTTCTCCATCTGGCCACTCAGTTTCCCCCTCCCACCACCTGGGAGCCAAATCTCAGTTGCTGAAAGGTGCCTCCCCTTTCTCTCTCCCCTTCAGGGGGCCTTTGGATTAAAATCCCAGTCGTTTTCCCTGCGGGAAAATTCCGGCTGCCAGCGCCGTTCCCTTGTCCAGCCACGTCCTGCAGCCTGGCACACGAGCCCAGCGGCGGCTCGGGGTGTCCCCACGGGTGGGCAGAGCATTGTCACACCCCCAGAGCCCCCACTCCCGACGTGTCCGGGGCTCGCCGAGCCCTCGCTCCCACCTGCTCCCTGCGCGCTGCCTCGGCTTCCTGCGGCTTTAAAGTTCCCTCGGTGCACAAAGCAAAAGAGGGAGGAGAAAGCGTTTCATCATCGCTCCCGGGAGCTCCCGACTTATAAAAACTTGACGCTCCCGCTGCCTGGCTCATTCGCAGCCTTGGAGGGATTTCGGCACAGTCCGTGCGGGCTGCGGGCGCCGGGACGGGCCGGACAGCGGCGGGAGCCCACGCGCAGCCCAACAATTCCGGGCTCCCCGGGAAGCCCTCGCCATGGGAGTCCACCCTGAAGTCGGTAAATCCCCAGCTGACATCCCCAAGAGCTCCAGCACCTGCTCCAGGAGTATCTTCTGCAACATCAAGGTAAGGATGGGAGCCGGGCAGGGATGCTCGCGGGGAGGGAGGGGGATTCCTGCCTGGAGAGGGACCCCAGCCCACCCCACGCGTCCCCACGTCCCTCGCACGCACCGCGGGTGGAACGAAGGCTGTTTGATGATGCAGAATTTGAACATCAGCTCCTGGCGCAGCCCTGGGTGATCCCGCCCTGCTCGGTGCCCGGGCAGGGCCGGGGGTTCTGCGGGTTCGGAGTGATGCCCTGCACCGCCCATGGAGCAGCCCTCCGTGAGCTTCCCCACAGCGTCTGGTACACGGTGTGCTGCTGCTTGGGGAATGATTAACCACATCCTGGCGTGAAAAGAAAACATTGCCCTAGAATAACACGCGTTTGCTTTAAAATCTTGGGTGAGCAAAGTTTCTGAGTGACAGAAACAAAAGCTCGGCAGGTTGAAGTGGGTTTTCCGGTGCTGGCTGCCCAGTTCCTCACCTGCTGTCACCGGAGAGCCGTTCCCTGCCTGAGCTCCAGGCTCCTGAGCTCACTGCCTGTGTGAGAACACACCGCTCACCCGGCCGTGGGTCACGTTTCACGCCCTGCCAACCATCTGGCTTTACACCACCCCTCACCTGCCTGTTTTCCCCCCGCTTTCCGACGCGCGCCGAGGCTGCTGCACGTGCTGGTGGTTCCTTTCCAAGGGACGTCTGTCTGGATGTCCCTGGAAGGGGGGATTTCCACGCCTCACCTGGCAGCACCTCCACGCATCGGCACCTAGAGCAGCCAGGCGCGGTTTTTGGGAACGGCAGCTGCCGTGGGCAGAGCGGCTCCGGGGATGTGCGAGGGGCCACGGGCGGGCAGGAGTTTCCCCACCGGTGTTCCTGGATCCGAGCGTGTGTGCTGTGCTTTGTCAGCGCTTCCCAGCCCGGGGTTTTCGGGATGCGTGGCTGTGGGTGAGGTGTCGTGGTCGGGATGGGTTTGGGGTTTGTTCGCAGTCAAGCTTCCCTCACTCTGCATGAAGGACGGGGCTGCCCGCTCCTCCCTGGACTGTACTGGAGTTCTGTGGGAATGCTGAGGGTACCATGGGGCTGTTCCCAGGTGGCTGCTCCTCCTGAGAGCTCTCAGGGCTGGAGGCATCATCCCAGGTGATGTCTCCCAGTCCTATACCCCTGAAGGTCCCCACTGCCCAGGATGGGCTATTCCAGCAGGTGACTTGATGGCACTTTCTGAGTGTGGGAGATTACCCTGGTGATTTGGGGCTGCCTCTGGGCTGCATTGATGTTCCTCTGGAGGGGACTGCTGACCTGTCCCCTGCTCTGCTGGAGGTGCAGAATGTGCCCCCAGCCCCCTCCAGGCTGCTGCAGTAATGGCCATGACTTGGGGTGAGTAAAGCCACCCAAAACCAAAGCCCTCCTTGCAGTTCGTGCTCTTTCCTGCAAACTGGCAGCACGCAAAAATAGCCTGCAGTGAAAAAACATTGCCAAACCCTCTTGCAGGATGTCAAACTTTCGGATTAAAAAACAAAAGCCCAAACAAATAAATGCTACTCCATCTGCTCACCCCACAGGCAGCCGCAGGGTGTGGGATGTGGGTGCCCCAGAGTGGGGCTGGGTGCTCAGCATCCCACACACCCCAGGGCACTTGGATGGGATCTTTTAGGGGCATCTGGCCAAGGGCAGATGACTCGTGGGTGTCACTTTGCTGGTGGCAGGAAAACCATGGCCTGAAGGAAAGCTCTAAAACTGCTTTTTAAACTTTTTCTTTCAAAACTTCAGGCTTGAAATTGTTTCTGGTTTAAAAAGTCAACAGCCCGACAGCGGCACCGTGCAAGCACATGAAGGAACAGTTCGAGCTCTATCCAAACGTGCTCGTTGGCATCAGAGGGATGGTGTGCTCCATCTGGGATGGTGGGCAGTCAGGACACCCATCCCTCAGAGGAATATTCTTGCTTCTAAGAGCAAATGTATAAATTGACAGGCAACAAGATCCCCCACCCTTTCCTAATCTATTCGCTCCTCCTGTGCTGTGACATTCGCATTAGAAATGCATACATTAGCAAAGAACTGCTTCGGGGTCAGAAAGCGTCAGCCTGTGTACAGTGTCAGTCCCCTCAGCCCCCAAAAATGAGTAGGACGTCAGAGGGACACAGTGGAATTTCCAGGTTTGGGGAGTTTTGGAGTGAACGATCATCAGCGGGCACGGCGTGGTCAATGCCTGGGCTTGAAGGGGTTTGTAGCTCCTGTTTGTACAAGAAGCCACTGGTGCTGTGAATGATGGATTATAAAAAAGCCTCATCCAGCCCCAAATTTTATGGGAAGCTGCGGGCATCACCCCCCCCACACACACCAATCCCCCACCCAGAGCCATCAGACACAACATCCTCATACAGGCAGTGGCAGTTTCTGCTGGGGACAGTATTTCCAGCACAACAGAATTCCCTACTTTTAACAGGCTTGGAAGGTCATGATTAAGACTTGGAAGCCTTAATCACAAAGCTCATGTTTAATCCCCACAGCCCACCTGCTGGGATCACACTCAGGGTGTCTTTTGCTGGGCTGGGGCCAAAATAACAAATTCTTTTTCCATGTAAACCATCCTGCCCCCTCCATGTTCCCCGTGACAGGGACCACCACCCTGCACCAGACCCCATCCCTCTCAGGGCGTTTTCCAGAGCTGGACCCATCGCCATTGACATTCCAAGGTGTGGGAACACAGTGGTGCCAGGGATGGGCATCAGGGAGGGACAAATCTTGGTGGAAAGGGACAGTTTGAGGGATTCTACGGGAGCCTGAAGAGTGGGATGGGGATGGAGCCATGGGGACACCGCTCGGGATGCAGGAGCGGTGCAGCTGCGCTTCAGGAAGCAATTCCGCGTGGAAGTGGCCGTGGGCTCAGATCCGTGTGGCTCCAGCTGCTCTCCTGTCCCTGTGGAGCCCGGCTGTGGCAGCTCCGTGTGGTGCTGCGGGAGTCACTCCCGGTCACACGTGGGCATTTCCTGCCGGTGCCAGGGACACCAGTGTCACTGCTGCTGCCGTGCCCCACACCTGCAACGAGCCCAGCCACTGCTTCTGCTTGGAGTGCAGGGCTGCCGAGCCCTCTGCCCGCTGCTTCCACGCTGATCCCCCTGGAACAGGCAAAGCACAACACAAAGGTCCTCAGGTTCTGTGGCTGGGAGGTTTTGGGGCCGCTGAGCTCTGACCTCGGCCAGAAACTTGGAGCATCCCGGTAACCCCACGGTGTTGGTGGGGATGGGGGTGATGATGAGACATTTAGATGGGATATTGGGGAGAAATTGTTCCCTGGGAGGGTGGGGAGGCCCTGGCACAGGGTGCCCAGAGAGGCTGTGGCTGCCCCTGGATCCCCAAAGTGTCCAAGGCCAGGTTGGACGGGGCTTGGAGCAGCCTGGGCTAGTGGGAGGTGTCCCTGCCCATGGACACGTTCCCACCCAAACCATTCTGGGGTTCTGTGGTTTCTGTGATGAGCAGGGACATCCCCCTGCTGGGATCTTCACCAGAGCTCCCAGGGCTGTGCTGATTGGCACTGGAATTTGGGGGATTCACAGCTGCACTGCTCAGCAAATGCAGGATGAACCCAACCTTCAGGGGGATGCCAGCACCTGGTGGCACTGGGGACACGGAGCACTGAGCAGCCTAAAGGGTTAAAACAGGATTAAAAGGTGGAGGAGATGGTTGGGCCTTCTGGTACCCACACATGGCCAGGGACTCCATCAGTGTCCCCCAGCCCAGAGCCCCAACCGTGTGATTTAAACTCACCTTGGGCTTGATGATCTTGGAGGTCTTTTCCAACCTTAATGATGCTATGATTCTATGTCCATTTTCTGCTCCCAGACAACCACTGGAAAAGGATTATTTCACAGGAATTCTCTGTTTACAGAGCCTCAGATATTTTGGCTTCTTCGCCTTTACTGTCTCATTCGTGGTTTCGAACTATTTTAATTGATTTTGGGATCCCCAGAAAGATGACAAGGAGGAGAGCTTTATAAATATCTTTTGATTTAGAGGAGCTGGACTGGTTTCAGCTGGAGGCTGGAGAGCACAGAGGAGCAGTGTGAAAGTGTTGTGAGTGCAGGCAGGGGGAGGCTTTTTTTTTCCATGCCTGCAGACCGCCTGGCATGGAAAAGGAAACAGGAGGACAACAGAGAATTATTCTCACTTATGTCAGCCGGAGGTGATCCAGGGAGAGGTTTAAAAGCCTTGGGAGAGGTTTAAATTGGGTGTTGTGCTGGGGCAGGGAGAGGGAGGGGATGGAAGAGGGTAGGAGAGAAGACAACAAGGTCAGGAGGAGCCTGTGGGCTCTCAGAGTGTGATAAGGCTTGAAAGCATCCCGGGGTGAAGGTGTTGGGAGCAGTGGACAGGAGCAGGGAGCTCTCCCCTCCCTGGGGAGGCTGGATGTCTCCTGCAGAGGAAACGGGAGCCTGGCCTTGGGGTCTGAGGTCCCAACAGCAGCAGGGCAAGTTTTTTGTCCCTTCCTTCCAAGGGACTAAAGGAATTTGCTGAGGAGTGTATTCCAGAAGCCTGGAGATGTACCAGTTGTGCTCTCATATCCTGTTGGAAATGATTATGAATTGCTTTGTTTAGCCAGAACAGGAGATACATCAAGTCACAGATCTGGAGGCAGCGTGGCTGTACGTTTGGAGAAGGAAACACTGAAAGGAGAAAGCCATGGCTGAATAGAGCCATTGATTCAAGCAAGAAAATCAAAGCAATATTCCACTGCTGGGCTCTGTGCAGGCAGGCGTGGTGGGTTGGATGTGACAAAGACACAAGGAGGGTCCTTAGGGACACAAGGAGAAGGCCCTGCAGTGACCAGGGTCGTCCAGCATTTGTGGTGATGGTGCTGGCACCAGACAGCCCAGGTTGGGTTTGGATGGTCCAGCACAGTGTTTATGTCTGCTTTTGGTGGGATCAGCCTCCAGAAGGGAAGAACCACCTGGTCTTCACCAGCAACACCAGCAGTGGGATAAGGAAAAAGATGGGATGGAAAGTTTAGTGGGATCAAGGTCTAGGAGACCTGAGACAAGGTAATTTTATGAGGGGCGAGGTGGTTGGGTGCCCAAACACAAGCAAGGAGTGGTCAGCGTAGATAAGATTATCGGGAGCAGGACGGGAGAGGAGTGACGCTGATAGGGAGCACGAGGCACGGCCGGCCGGGCGGGAGGAGTGTTTGCACACATTTCTGGGTCAGGCAAAGCCCAGCCAGCCTGGACCTGCCCTCCAGGAAACCCTGATCGGATCCTGATGCCCCGGAACGAAAAGAGACCTTCAGGAAAGAACAAGGGAGTGAAGACCCAACCAACCCAACCTGCTGGAGGGAGGAAAGGCTGCGGGATGCCCGGCATCCTATTCTGCAGGTGGTATTTTCCTGGGGAGCTTCACACGCTCAGGGTCTGTCTCAGCAGGTATTGTCTGTGTCAGCAATCCTCTGCAGCCAAAAACCTCCCTCCTGGGCAAAGCTGGGCTCACAGGGGCCTCACAAAGTCACGGGGACACAGTGCCAGGAAATCCCGTGTCTGTGTTTGCCGCAAAAAGAGCAAATATTGTCTTTGCACGTGACGGTCAGGGGGTGTCCAACGTGACAGTAGGCAGTCATCATTCCAGCAAGCTTCAGGAAATCCCTGATCAGGTTAATTTTTATGTTCTTTTAATATTTGCAATAGAAATCCCACTTAGGAGCCAACGTCTGCCATTGGACCAGGCTCAGAGGTTCTGAGGGATGGGCTCTGTGCAGGGTGTTGGGTTCCATTTGTGGAAATGCTGTGCTTTTTTTCATCTTCCACGGCACTTTCTGATCTACAAATCCAGGCAGCTGCCCATAGGGAAGTGATGCCAAGGAGGGATGGATTTCCCCACACATCCCCACAATTCCCATTTCCAGCTGATGTATTTCTTTTGGCCTGAGTGACCTCAGCTGTCCCACTGCAGGAGGATCTCCCAGTGCAGTAAGAGTTGATGATACACAAACTCTAAAATAAACACCCTGTCTTCTCCCTATTAAAATTTTGGGTATATTCTCAATAATTCCAACAGTTCCCCCCTCCCTTTCCTTTTTTTCTCTTGCAAGCTCAGGAGATTGAAGTGGAGGGAGTCTCCAGAGGTGGGCAGGTTGGAGTCTCCTGCTTTGGGAGGAATGTTTCCTGATTTTGGGAGCAAAGTCTTCTGACTTTCCACTAAAGTCAAACAACTTTGCTTTGGACACAACTCCAATAGCACTCTGTGTTAACGGAGCATCCTTACTCCTGGTCCTTTCCAAAGGTTTACTCCAGCCAGATTAATTTTGCTCTTGGCCATGTCCTACCTCGGTGTCTTCAGTCACCTGGGAGCACTTGGATAGGCTCTGTGAGGGTCTCCAGCTCTCCAGGCAGTCCTTGTGTCCATCTGATGAACAAAGCCCTGGCTCTTTCCATCCCCACTGCCGTGGGAAGGATGCTGGGCACGGAGATTAGCGTGAGTGCCGTCCACATTTCCACCCTCTTTATCTCCAACCAGGGCTGCCAAGGGGAAAACACTGAAAAATGAGGTGAGGGATGGCTTTGGATAGGAGCTGTGGAAGTAGAGCAAGGAATTAACCCTTAACTCACTCCTCCAGGTGGAGCAATGGCCATGCCCCACGCAGCAGGATCCTCCCAAAGCTGTGGTCCCTGCAGAGCAGAGTTAGGCTCCCGCCTGGAGGAGTCTTATCCTGACTCCTGGACATCCCTGGAGGCTCCATAGAGTTGGTTCACTCCTTTGAAATGAAACCTGAGTATTTGTTGGACACATCTCAGACTGAGGTTTAGGATTGACCCAATCCTTGCCAGCTCCCATTGTCCAGAGTGTGGAAGGACCAGTCCTCTCCCTTCCCTGCAGTGGGGTGGGTTTCTCTTCCTTTGGAAAAAGCACTGCCCTGGGAGCACTGCCCCACGAGCTGGGCGGGGGGAGCAGCCTGTCTCCCCCAGGAGTTTGCTTCCCTTCTAAACGCAGCTCCTTTTGGAAAGGAGTCAAGTGCCTTGTATAAACAGCCTGGAGTTGGGCTCGCTCCGAAGGAAGCATGGGGAGGATTACGAGGGGATTCTGGGGGGGTCCATGTGGGTGCACGCCTTTGGCCCTCCCGTGTTGCTCCCTGCCTGTCTGTAATTACTCCTTGCCTGCAGCTCCAAAAATACACCCGGCTCCCGTGGGAGCCTCCGCTCCGGAGGATCAGCACTTGGGAGTGCCCCCGGCTCCTCAACCTCCCACCGTGCCTTCGCCTTCGTGTCGGCTTTGCGTCAGCGAAACCTCCCTGCGAGTGAGCTCGGCTCTCCCTTAAGAACCCCTTCTTGTCATCGGGGAAGATGGATGAGGGCAGCTCCCTCCCCTCCTGGAGCTGCTCTGCGGGTGCACAGGGCAGCACAGCACATCTGGCACAGCTGCAAGGGCCAGGCCGGGCTGGGTTTCCATGCACCAGCGGGCTGTGGGTGGTCAGCATGAACATGTGGGGATGGGAATGCGTGGGAAGAGGGATAGGGATGGGAGAGACCTGTGAGGGGACACAGGAGAGCGGTGCCCCTCATGTCCACCAGCCTCAGGGGGTGCACGGGCTCCTTTTGGAGCCAAGTAAGGCCTTCTCCCAGTTTTTTGCACTCAGAGCCTTCAAGGTTTGGGATGCCCTTATTTTAAGGAAAACTGAGTCTGCTGAATGCAGGGGAAGTCTTGAATCAGGCCTCATCTCACCTCCAGACACCTGGAGTGTGTCTGGAAAAGCCACGCTCCAGCTGCAGAACTCCTGGAGCAAAGGTTGTTTTGACTTTCTCCAGCTGTTTTGGGTGGCAGCTTCCTCCCAAGGAAAAATATTCACCCCTGCCCTTCCCCTCCCATCCTCTGGGCCCTGCACATCCGAGGGCTGAGGCTGCTGTGTGGTCTCAGGGTGAGATCGCATCCCCAGAGCATCCCTCTGGCTTTGCTGCCTTTCCAGTTAATCCTGCAGACAAGAGCTGGATTAGAAGGACCCAAGGGCAGGGGGAAGCAGTCACACCCCAAGGTTTCCCTCTCCCTTCGCTGGTGCCCTCCAGCTGCGTTTCTCCCACCTTGCCTTCCCTCCTGGCAGGCAGCCCCAGCATGGTCCCAGGCATCGCAGGATCCAGGGCTCCCTTTTGGCCATCCCAGGTTATCACCAAGGCATAAACACATCTTGGGCCATCTCCTGGTACTTCTGCTTTTTCCTCCCTGCCCTCTCTACCCATGGCTTGCTCCTCTCCTCTCCTCTCCTCTCCTTCCCATGGTCCTTCCATGCCTCCAACCCATCTCCTGCCAATCCCAGCATTCCGGGGAGCCAGGCTGCCTCTCATCCTCATCCTCCCTCCGTGCCAGCATTGTCTGTGTCCCCGACACTCCGTCTCCCCATCTGCCCTGGGATCGGGCTGACATTTGCTGCGCTAAATTCAGCCTTGGTGATCCACCCTCTTCCCTCCCTGTTGGTAAACAGCTTTGCTTCTCTGGCTGACGCCTGGCTCCGGGAGAGCTCTGCTTCCAGCTGCTCTGCAGCTCGGGCGGTCCCGGGCCGCTGCTGTTCAGCCGGCCCTTCCTTGCTCCAGTAGCTTCAGTAGAGTCTGGCCAGAGCCACAGGAACAAAAAGTGATGTTCTCTGGCAACAAGATCCCCTCTCCAGTTCCCATCCTCACAGGAGTCACCCCTCTGCTCCAGATCAGCCCACGGTGATTCCAGGTCAGGGCTGAGGAAGGTGGTGGATCCAGTTGCCACCCGCAGGACTTTGTGCTGGGATGGGATTTCGAGTGTGGGAGCTGATAGTGGGAGGCTGGAGAGGTCATTCTGCTTCAAGAGTTTACTGGCAGATATTTCACTTCCACTTTGTCCCTGTCTGGGAGGATTTCCCACGTTACACCCCAAATTCCTGTTCTGCAGCTTTTTGTTGGGGCAAAGTCCCAGCTTGGGACTTTGTCCTCTCCTGGTTATTGCAATGGCAATGCCAGCCTGATGCCAGCCTGATGCCAGCCTGCCTGCTCTCACCCCTCCCAGATGTGGCTGGGGACTCCGTGATGCCAGCTTGTGCCTGTGATCCTTCTTTTCTCATTTTTTGGGTGTCTGCCTTTTTCTTTTGTCTTCCCTGTGGTCTCCAGGTTTTTCCAAGCCTGCCCTCACACTGCCAGGGCTCCATTTTCTCCTTCTCCTTCACCTCCATCCTCTTTTCTTCTACTGTCTGTCAGCATCTCTCCCATCCCTTATGCTTTTAGATTCCCAGCCAGATCTTCTGGCTGGATCTCTCCTCCCTTGCAGGGAAAGATTCCCGAGAAACCATTTTCTTGCCCTTCTTCTACCCAAATTCTGCTACAGTTGCTGGACCTGGCCCCGCATCATCCTCTGCTCCCAAAACACAACTCCACCCACTTAGGGAATTTGCATCCTCCAAGCTGGGTGGACAATTCTGGTCTTTTTGGATTTTTTTTTTTATCCTGTAGTGGGTCAGGTCTACTGGGCGCTACTGCCCTTCCAAAGAAGTCTTCCTAGGGACTATTGCTGCTCTCCTGGCCAAGAACATCAGGAATTTGTCAGCCCTGCAGTACCTTTGATCCCCCATCCATCATCCCGCACTTCCCGACATTATCTTTGAGGGACACTCTTCCGGTATTCAGCAAATATTTGATTTCCTGTGAATCTAAATAAAAAGACCTTTCCCCCCCTCCTTTTTTTTTTTTTTTAATTGATTTTAAAATACTTTTGGCACCGTGTGGATGCATTCCTTTCCAAGAAAAATAAAGGAAAACTGTTCTGACTAAATATAGATCAAAAGACACTTGTGAGCTGCCTCTTGCATGGCTGGCTGAGAGCACTCTCCTCTCGCAGCCCACCCGGGCTCTCTCAACCAGATTTCTCCCTAAACTCTCTGTATTCCCTCCTCTGCCTCCGCTCAGCTTGGCTCCTGGCTCGGCTCACTGCCCGGCTCAAGGGAAGATGCTGGGTTTGGAACATGATTTTGGAGTCTTCCAGTAGTGAGACCACGCTGTGCATATTTCATCCTCTCCCTCTGCAGCTTTTAACGCCCTTTTTTGACTTTTTCTAGCAACACCCCTTGGAGCAGGTTCTGTTAATTGACTTTCCAGCTGAGTGAATCCCAGGACGCTCCATGTCGGAGGTGCAGCCGTTGGCTAAAGCCAGCTGGAACACGCTCACGCAGGATGTGGTCGCCAGCAGTTACGCAGCAGCAGGGCACTGTGGTCTCACACGGCCTCAAGGGGTGCGTGGAGAGGTTCACATCAGATATCAGGGAAAATTCGTCACTGAAAGAGTGGTTAATTGTTGGAACAGGCTGCCCAGGGAAGTGGTGGAGTCACCATCCCTGGAAGCGTTCAAACAGCGAGTAGATGTGGCACTTCTCGATATGGTTTAGCAGGCATGGCGGTGCTTGGTCAAAGGTTGGACCTGATGACCTTGGAGGTTTTTTTCGACCTTCATGAAGGTCTGATCCTTCAATCTAGTCTGTGATTCCCACTGGATCCTCACTGGGGTGGCACCCTTTGTTTGCCCACAGGTGTTTGTGCTGTGCCATGGGCTCCTCCAGCTCTCCCAGCTCCTCTACAGCGCCAACTTCAAGAGCAGCCTCACCACCATCGAGAAGCGCTTTGGGCTCTCCAGCCTCTCTTCAGGTTTCATCTCCAGCTTGCACGAGGTAACTGGGAGAGGAACACCCAAGGGGTGGCCAGGACGTGGGGGGCACCTTCCCAAAACAGGGTCTCAGGGCTGTCCACACCCAGGGCTTCCTCAGCCTCTGAGTGCTGGGAGGAGCAGCTGTGCTGTGCTCTGGGACGCCCCGTCCCACCTCATTCTGCTCTGCCACGTCCAGGGGGCTGAACCGAGGGAGGGTCATGTGGTGGTGGCCCTTGGACAAGAGCTGAGTTTCACTGGATGGAATCCCAAAATGGTTTGGATTGGATGGGACCTCAAAGCCCATCCCATCTCATTCCATCCCCTGCCATGGGCAGGGACCCCTTCCACTATCGACTCCAAACCCCGTCCAACCTGGCCTTGGACACTTCCAGGGATGGAGCAGCCACAGCTTCTCTGGGCACCCTGTGCCAGGGCCTCACCACCCTCATAGGGAAGAATTCCTTCCCGATATCCCATCTATCCCTGCCCTCAAGCATATTGCTGAGCTGGCTGAGGATTTTCTCCCAAACACTTTCTCATCAAGAAATCCCTTGGCATGAGTTTTCTGGTTCACATTTTCAGGAATTCTGTCCTTCCTAGCAGCTCATCAAGGCCTGGCAAAGGCCAGGAAAAGACCTGCTGGCAGAGACTTTTTTGCTGGCACCAAGTGGCAGCAGAATTGTCCGTGAGCTCCCTGGTGAGCATGTGGGATGCTCCATCAAGGAGCTGGACACTGGGAATCTTCCTGGATCCTTGGGGAAGTGAATGCCCAAGTCTTACCTCAACCAGCATGAACATTTGGGATTAAAAAGATGTCTCGGGGCCCACTGAGACTTCCTGCTGTCTGTGACTGTGGGAGCTGCCCTGCCTGTCCAGGACAACAATCTTATTGTGTTGGTGCCTGCAGCAATTCCAAGAACAAAACCCACAAAGAGACAAACAAGGGAGCCCACGCAAACATAAATACCAAGTTTTCTTAGCCATACATAGAATCACAGCATGGTTTGGGTTGGAAGGGACCTTTAAAGGCCATCTTTCCCAATCCCCTGCGATGAGCAGGGACAGCTTCAACATGCCAAAGTTAAAATGATGTTTAGCTTGTCCCGAGCTGTCAAAGCCCACGTAATGGGAATTTTGTGGTGTTCACCCACTCGCCTCAGTGAGCTGAGTGGTTTCATGGCATTTTAGATGGTGCTATCTGCACTTGCAAATGTCCAGGGTCACAAATATTTGCAGTGAGCTGAACTTTGTAGCAGGGTTCATGTCTGCTTGAGTCACAGGAATGGAGGCAATATGTTTCATTCCTTGCTGGTTTTGGAGGAATTGTCACTTTATGCCACACTGGTCAATCTCTTCTCCCAGGGAACAAGGGACAGGACAAGAGGAAATGGCCTCAAGTTGTGCCAGGGGAGGTTTACTTTGTGTATGAGAGAAAATTCATTCCCAGAAAGGGCTGTCCAGCCCTGGCACAGCTGCCCAGGGCAGTGGTGGAGTCCCCATCCTTGGAGGGGTTTAACAGACCTGTGGATGTGACACCTGGGGACATGGGGCAGTGGTGGCCTCAGCAGTGCTGGGGGAATGGTTGGACTTGATGGTCTTAGAGGGTTTTTCCAACCTAAATGGTTCTGTGCTGCCTGTGGGGTGGGGGAGAGGTGTGGGTGCTGAAAGGAGCCCCAGGCAGACCACAGGGAGGCTGTGATGTCGTTCATGCCAACGAGGGACGCACAGAGGTGGCCGAAGCCAAGGAGTGACCCTCTGGCTGGAGATGAGGAGGGAGCACTGACGGGCTGTGACCACGCAGGGTGAGGGGATGCTCCTGTGAGGGTGAAACACCTCCTGATGAGAGACCTGTCCACCCACCCCGACACAGCCATAGGGTCTGGATGTCCTTCGTGACGTCTTCTCCCACTCTTCCCGCTTCTCTGTGCCTTTTCCAGATCGGCAACGTGGTGCTCATCATCTTCGTCAGCTACTTCGGCAGCCGAGTGCACCGCCCGCGGGTGATCGGCATGGGGGGGCTGCTGCTGGCCCTGGGGGCCTTCCTGGTGACCCTGCCCCACTTCCTGTCGGGCCCCTACGAGTACACCGCGCTCAGCACCGGTGAGTGCCACCAGCTGTGCCCGCACAGACCCGCATCCAGCTGCTCCAGGATGGGTTACGTGCGACTGCCCATAAACAGGGGGTGTTCCCAGGGCACGTGTGACTTCCACAGTGCTTGGAGGCAGAGCCTTAAGGTGGGCAGCTGCTGATGAAACCTGATGTCGTTATAGCTTTGGAACCCCTGCTGGATGCAAAAATTACACCTGGGATTTCTTCTGCCTCTCCTGCACATGTCACTCCAGCTGTTGTTACAGAATCATGGAATGGTTTGAGTTTGAAGGGACCTTAAAGACCATCCCATTCCACCCCCTGCCATGGGCAGGGGTGGGATGGGATGGGCTTTATGGTCCCTTCCAACCCAAACCATTTTGGGATTCTGTGATAAAGCAAAGCTTCCCTGTCCCCAGGGCCTGTTCTGCTCTAGCCAGGATCCTTAGGATCCATTCCAAGGAAGGCCGCTGCTTTAACTGGGAAGGCTTTGGGAACAAGCTCGTGCATATGATGACAGCTGTAAAATTCCAAAGGAAGGGCAGGGTGATGAGAACTGCTGAATAAAAAGATCAATCCATCCAAAATCCAGCAGTTTGTGCCTACTCAGTGAGTTTGGGAGAATCCCGCTGTTTGAGGATTTCGTGTGGGAGGAAGCAGGGGATGTGCCCAGTGTTGTAATGCTCATTTTTCTCCCTTCCAGGTAACAAAAGCCAGGGGCAGGTTGAGCTGTGCTATGCAGAGAGTAGATTTGTGTGTCCAAACACCACCCAGGACCCCCAGAAGGAGGCCAGCAGCATATGGGCCATGATGGTCATTGCCCAGCTGCTGGCCGGGATCGGGACCGTGCCCATCCAGCCCTTTGGGATATCCTACGTGGACGACTTCGCAGATGCCAACAATTCCCCGCTGTATGTTGGTGAGTGGGACCAGTTGCTGTGCACTGTTTTGTTTCATAGAATCCCAGGATGGTTTGGGTTGGAAAGAACCTGGAAGCTCACCCAGTTCCACCCCCTGCCATGGGCAAGGACACCTTCCATTAGTACCAGGTTGCTCCAAGCCCAAGCATCCTCATCCTCCCTCTGCAGTGAGGAAACACCGTGCCAAGGAATTGTCCCACTGATCCCTTAGAATTCCCAAATCTGCAAGGAAAATGAAGGAAAGAGGACTGAAGGAACCTAAAAGGTTCTGAAGAGGAAGGAAAGCGGGGCTGGTGTTCTGTTTGTAGTACAGATGGTCCCTTTAGGGCTGTGGGCATGTCTGTCAGGGTCAATGGCTCCAGGGGGTCCAGGTTGCCTCAATACAGCAGAATTTCATTCTGTGGCTGGTGCAGCTCAAGCTCACTGTCTCCTTTTAATCATCTTGAGAAGGTTGTGCAAAGAGTTTCTTTCAAGGAGGGAACTTGGATCCTGTCATTGCAAACAAGTCAAAAGGGAACGTTCTGACATTATCTATTATCTATTATCTATTATCTATTATCTATTACCTATTATCTATTATCTATTATCTATTATCTATTATCTTTTCTCTATTATCTATTTCGGAATGGGGGGGTTCAGCTGCACACAGGGTGGTCTGGTGGCCTTTTTGCCCTCAGAATCTTTCACCTCTCCTGATGTTTGTACCAACTGTTTTTCCTTGGATCTGAGGATTAGGATGGGTTTGTTTCCTTGGCATCCTAGAGGAAATTAAGGTCTCAATCACCTGTGTGAGCCCAGGATGCTCCCTGCGGCTCATGAATATCATGAATATTCATGGTGTAGCTGACAATTTGTACTGGGTCAGCAAAGCCTTGACGGCAGCAGAGCAGAGGGACTTTTTCCACAGGCAGCTGCCTTCCCCCTCCTGTTCCTGCCAGACAAACACCACCTTCAGTGTCGGGGCAGCAGGGACTTTCCCACCATCTGCAGCCTGATGAAGGGTGGTTTCTGCCCTCTGTGTGTTGTGCCACCATTCCTGTCTCTCCTGGGAAGACAGAAGCCGTATCTGCGTGGCAACTGCCATTCCCTGCTCACAGGGGCTCTCTCTGCTCCCTTTTCCCAGCCATCCTCTTTGCCATCGCCGTGTTCGGCCCTGCCTTTGGATACTTGCTGGGGTCCGTGGTGCTGCGGCTCTTCGTGGATATCGGAAGGGTTGGCACCGGTGAGTATTGCTCAGGTAGCAGCGGTCCTAAAGACCCTCTGGGGGTCAGAAGGTCACTCTGAGCTGAAAGATGACAGAAGCCACCAGTCCTGTGACCCATAAAACCCACTGCCCTGGAAAGACCCAACCCCCAGCATACTCCCCCACTCCATCACCCCATAAGGATGGATACAGGTGGTCCTGACACCACCACTGAAGCAGAGCCCCGGGGTAGGGACATTCCAATGCCCAGCTCATGGTGCTGCACTGGAGGTCATGGCTGGCATCTGCCCACTGCCACCACACTGGGGAGGTATCCCACGATCCCAGCATGGTGGTGGAGAGGAGCAGGGAAATCTGAGGAACTCAGGGATGGAGAAGACAACCAAAGAGCAACCACTGCCCTATGGATACACAGAGAACTTGAGTCTACTCATCCTCCTCCCCAGCACCCTCCACCAGCACCTGCAGAGAGAGGGGCCGAGCTGACGCCACAGCAGGGATAATTTGCTTTATCCACAGCGTGTGCTTATTATTTCTGGTAACTTAATCACTAAAGAATTCTCCCCAGCTCCATCATTAATGTGGCTTTTCCTGTGTTTCCTTAGAGAGATCAGAGCCTGCCTGACATTTTTGTCCGGTGCCTGATAAGAATAATAAATGAACGTGGGCAGGAAACGCCAAAAAGCCTTGGCCCACTCCCCGCGGCGGCAGACGGATTTATCAGCCTCTGCCCGGTCTCTCCATGATGACATCCAAGCTCCAGAGTGGAGTGGTCCTGTTTGGGGAAGTGGGATGATTGTTTCAGTGGGGTGTGGGCTCCTCTCCTGCCCCAACCTGGCACGGAGCTCCTGCCTGGAGCCGGCCGCTGGTTCCTTCCCAGCCGCCACATCCCGGCCGTGGGCAGCCCCAGGCCAAGCCAAGCAATCTGTCAAACCTCCCGTGAGCATCACTTGGCCCAGCCAAAGGATGTGTGTGCTGGAGATGGGGCGGCTCTCACCTTCTCCTCCTTTTTCCGGAGAAGGCGCCCAGAGCTTGGTCCACTCGGAAACCAGGAGCTTCTGCCAGCGCAGGGCCTTCCCTCGGTCCCTGCAAGCAAAGAGTGACCAAGCCTGGAACAATGGGAGAGCAACCTTTTCCAGGAAAGCAGCGTGCCCTTTCCCAGTGCCTGTCTTGGCTCAGCACCTCTGGCAGGCAGCGTGGTCCCACCCTCTGTGCTCTCCAGGCAGAGGGGGAGTCGGGCCCCCGTAATCGCTGCCTCACTGGCCAGCTCAGGGGGTAGAGTCGAACCTGCGCCATCACTGTGCTTCCATGCTGACCAAATCCACCCTGCAGTCCCCCGGGAGGCTCGGTGCAGTTGGGATGAGTGGCAGTGCAGGGTCCTGGCCAGGGAAAACACAGGTCAAACACAACCAGGGCCGGTCTTGCTGCCTGCACTGGTGGGAGCCCCCACCTCCATCCATTTGCTCTTACATGCCAGTGGAGAGACGCTTGGGCTCTGCCCACAGGGACTCTTCATACTCCACCAGTCCATGTTTTCATGGAGATTTGTCCCTTTCACCCTTGGAGCTCTCACAGCGTGTCCTTGTGTCTTGCAATGGCAGTGGACCTGACGCCGAGCGACCAGCGGTGGATCGGAGCCTGGTGGCTGGGGCTGCTCATCTCCTCGGGCTGCTTGGTGCTCACCTCCATCCCTTACTTCTTCTTCCCTCGGTACATGCTGAAAGGAGAGGTGAGACCTCATCTCCAGAGGCTGGAGCGTCCTGGAGCCAGGGATGTGCTCAGGGAGGGAATACCTGTCCCCAGAGGAGAGGGGTGGGAGGGAGGAAGGGAGTCCAGCAACCCTTTCCCATTAAAACAAATTTTAAAGGATGGAAAATAATTAACATGTATATTTTTGGTGTTTTCAAAGCCAAGCTCCGCTGGTTTTGTTACGAAAAGGCTTTAGTTCTGTTTTGAAATTGTTTACTCATCAATTCTTCAAAGGTAAAATCAAACCCAAAATATTTCACAGTTATGGCTAAAGGACTCCCCAGACTTGAGCTGAGCTGTGTCCAGCTTTCATCTTCAGACTTCTTGCAGAGTTAAAAGGGAGGTCTTTTGTCAGGATTCAGGAGAGGAAAGATTTCCAAATTCTGAAAACCTCCTAACAACAAGCTGTTGTCTTGCTGCTCTGCTCAGAGGCTGCAGTGATATTTGAGATAATTCACCCCTTAAATCACAGAATCCTGGAATGGTTTGGGTTGGAAGCACCTTAAATCTCATCCTGTTCCACCCCTGCCACAGCAGGGACACCTTCCACTGTCCCAGGTTGCTCCAAGCCCTGGCCAACCTGGCCTTGGACACTTCCAGGGGCAGCCACAGCTTCTCTGGGCTCAGCCAGGGCCTCAGCACCCCAAGAATTTCTCCCCAGTACCCCATCTAACCCTAACGGCAGTGGGAAACCATTCCCCCTTGTCCAAAGTCCCTCTCCAGCTCTCTTGGAGCTCCTTTAGGCCCTGGAAGGGGCTCTCCCCAGAGCCTTCTCTTCTCCCAGTGAACACCCCTGGCTCTCCCAGCCCAGAGAAGTGCTCAGGGCACATGGGGTTGGGCTCTGCTGTAATTGTCAGGCTTGGCTGGGGCCTTGTCAGGCCCCTGGGACAGACCCTGCCCCTCCTGAGCCTCCCCGTGCCAGGACAGTGCCAGCCCTTCTCAGCACAGGCTGCTGCTCTCTCCCCTCCCAGGAGCGGAACACGGAGGCCGGGATGCTCAGGAAGATGGAGACAGGGGTGGCTGAAGAGACCTCCCTGCTGGAGTTTATAAAAAGTAAAGTGCTGGCAGGTCCAAAGGAGGGTGGATGGGGATGCTGGGCCATGCTGGGGGGTGGGGACCACCACGCCCCAAGTTTGGGAGTCCTTGGGAGTCCAGCACCATGTGTGGACCAGCTCCGGCACCATGAGGGCCTCAGGACCACGGGAAGGTGGCCACGGCCTCCCTCTGGCTACAGACCTCTTGAGGCCCCTCTTCTGTGGGGCCTGAATTGTTCCCAAATTTTGCTTTGAGGACCTTAAAAGAAAAGGGTCGCTGGGAGGGTTAACCCCAGCTGCGGGAGCGGGCACGGGGCTGCCGGCGCCACCAGCTCCTCGACGAGGTCACCCCACTGCAGCTGACACTGTTTATGTGGAGCCAAGACAGGCTCGAGAGGGATGTCACTGCTGAGGGACCAGATTAATGACTCTTAGCTGCTCCAGGAGGATTCCTTCCCAGATGAAGCCCCTCCCTCCTTGCCTCTTCCTCCCCTGCAGTCATATACTGGAGCTGCCAGTTCCCTCTTCTCCTCTCTTTGGGCTTTGATGGATGCTGGCTCTCCAGCACTCCCTGCTAATTAGAAAACTCGTAAGAGACCAAATAAACAGAGCTGCTCCCAGGGTCCGTCTGCTGCTGCTGCTGGGGCCGGAGGACACAATGTCCCACCAGGAAAACACGTCCGTGGTCCTGCCAGCTGCTGGGACACATTAGGGTGTCTCCCCTCCCGCTTTCCCATGCCTGCAGACATCCCCAGTAGATTGTCATCAGCCCACAGCCATCCTTGCTGGGAACAGGCTAAGGGTGGGGGCTTCTTCCCAGTACAAATCGCTGGCGGGAGGGTCACACAGCTAAAAGACATTTTTCCTGCGGTTTCCCTGTAGGATTCCCAAAGATCTTCCTCAGGCTGCTGCTCAACCCCCTCTTCATCCTCCTGGTGCTGGCTCAGTGCAGCTTCTCCTCCGTCATTGCGGGTCTGGCCACTTTCCTCAACAAATTCCTGGAGAAGCAGTACGGTGCCTCGCCCTCCCATGCCAACTTCCTCATAGGTGAGCACAGATGGAGGCAAAAAATGTCCATCAGCAGGGAGCCAACTGCCCATATTCCCCAGGTTTCTTAAATACTGGAGAGGAAGTCACCAAAAGCTCATTTTTGGATGAGACCTGGGGTTCAGCTTGGGTGGTCGGTGACTTTCCTGACCTGAGGTTCCCCAGCTGCCTTGGGTTTGGGCTGTCTTGGACAACAGTTGGGTCTGTGGGTTCTCCCAACTCCTGTGAGGTCCAGAGAGCTGCCCCCTGCCCATGGAGGGGTTCTGGGCAGGCAGGACCTCCCTGATGGCTCTGTCCCTCTGCAGGAGCTGTGAACCTGCCGGCAGCAGCACTCGGGATGCTCCTGGGAGGGATCATCATGAAGCGCTTCTCCTTCTCCCTGCGGGCCATCCCGCGCTTCGCCGTGGTGGTGCTCATGTTCTCCATCCTCATCTGCCTGCCCATTTTCTTCATGGGCTGCTCCACGGGGCACATCGAGGGCATCTACCACCCCAGGTAAGGCAGGTGCTGCTCCCAGCTCCTTGCTTCTCCAGCTCTTACCCATGGGGAGGGGTACACGTTGGTGGAGAGGCAGAAGACATCACCATGCTGCTGCTCGCTCCTTGATCCCACTGCATGGAGGAGACCCGGGTGCTTCACAGCCCAGAGAGCTCGGGAGGGCGTTTATCCATGATTTGCTGGGCCAAACAAGCAGGGTGTAATTATTCATTCTGGATTTTTAGGGGAAAATTAGTAATACTGTGTCCACATCACCTCACACGCTCCCAGCTGGACATCACCTTTCTCCTCACCTCTGTGGATATTTTTTGGCTCTTACCATGACTTCTTAAGATAAAAATGACATTTAGACACAACCAAGGCTCGATGTCAAGTGCATGGAGCTCATTTCCCGGTGCACTGCCAGCAGGGAAGAGCTTTCTGATGCCATCCCCCCACAGGAGGTGGAGCAGCCCCATCCCACCGTGCCCAAGGGCAGCTCCCCAGTGCCACATTCCCACGGGATTCAGGCTGTGTGACTCCAGCAGATGCACTCCTTGAGGGAGTGAGGGAAGACAGGGCAGAGCACTGGGTTTGTGCTCATCAGGCTTGTTTGGGAACATGCCCACTTTCAGTTTGTGTCCGTGTGGTGGTTCCAGCTGTTCGCACATCTGTCTGTGCAGCTCTGCATGGAGCCCAGATCCATTTCTCCAGGCTTTTGGCCGATTAATTNAGAAAAGAAAAGAAAAGAAAAGAAAAGAAAAGAAAAGAAAAGAAAAGAAAAGAAAAGAAAAAAGAGAAAAGAAAAGAAGCGTGTGAGTACTTGTTTGTAGACATAACATAATTGCTGTGACATTCACTGCACACTTCCAGAGGTACCTGCAGGGATCAGGGGCTGGCAGAAGGCCAGGCTGCTGCTGGCACTGTCCCAGCCCAAACAGGAACAGGAAAACTGCTCAACTAGCAAAAGGGAATTTTTCTTTTTTTTTTTAAAATTCCTCCTGTCCTATTTCTTAATTTTTTTTCCCAATTTTTCCTCTCTCCTTTCTGGCAGTACACCCAATTCCCAGCAGCAGGTTAAGGCGCGGGTTGGGTGCCAATGCTCTAAGCAGATCTTCCACCCGGTCTGCCGGGAAAACACCACGGAATACATCTCACCCTGCTTCGCCGGCTGCACCAACAGCACCACGAACCCCTCCAACCCCAAACAAGCGGTGAGTAAAGCAAGTGGTCAGCAAAGCAGCCTTGCTGGGCGCAGTGCAGTGATGCTGCAGGAACCCAACAAATGCAATAAGGGGGTGCAACCTTTTCCACATGGTGCGCTGAGCCCTGGGAAGGTGCCACGGAGAATTGCTGTAATGCCCTGGGAATCTGCTTGGAGGAACAGGGATGGTGGCAAATCCCATTACAGGATGCCATGGCCGTGCCTTAAAACTGGAGCTGGTGCGTCCTGCAGAGGGATGTGGGACGAGGCGTCACGAGGAACCTGCTCCTGGCGCTGGGAGCCTGACGTCTGTTTTGTTCCAAACGTTTCCAACAGATCTACCACAGCTGTTCCCTGAATGGGAATGAGTTCTCCACCTACACGGGCTCCTGTCCAGTCAGCTGCTCCCATATGCTCCTTCCTGCCATATTCCTCATCTCCTTCGCTGCCCTGGTCGCCTGCCTGTCCCACAACCCCCTGTACATGATGGTGTTACGGTGAGCAGTGTGTGAGTCCCGGGGGGAGCTGACGTGATGGCTCCCCATGTTGGGACCAACGGGATGCCATAACTGTACAACCAGCCCAAGTCCTGGCCAAATCCAGCGCCAGCAGCTCTGACCTCCCGTGGCTTCTCCCCTGCAGGGTGGTGAACCAGGATGAGAAGTCGTTCGCCATCGGAGTCCAGTTCTTACTAATGCGGCTGCTGGGTGAGTGTTCATCTCCGGACAAGGCTGGGGGTTTGCTGCAGCCGCGGGAGGCTCTGAACCTCCTCGGGAGCAGCACCTGACTCCATCCTCTCTCCCCCCGCCAGCCTGGCTGCCGGCCCCAGCCATGTTCGGAGCCCTCATCGACTCCTCCTGCATCTACTGGCAGCAGCAGTGCACCCAGCGCCGCTTCTGTGCCTACTACAACAACGACTTCCTCCGCAACAGGTACCCTGCACCCCGCCCCGGGCAGGGCACGGCCCCAGCCCCGCCTGGGGCCGGCTGGAAGAGCCACCTCCGGACGTGGCATGTCCCTGCTCTTCTCCCGGCAGATACCTGGGGCTGCAGGTGGGCTACAAGGTGGTGGGCACCATGCTGCTCGCCCTCATCAGCTGGAAGGTGAAGAGGAGCAAGGAGTACAATGTGCAGGAGAAGGCGGCGGGGCTGGTGTAGCCCCCGAGGACTGATTCGCACCCCCATCATCCACCGCCAGCACCTTGTCTTGTTTGGGTTTGTTTTACCTCCCACGGGAGCGACTCCGCCTTCGCAGCTCCGAGCTCCTCTGCCGCAGCCCAGGTGCTCCCGGCGAGGATGCTCCGGGCCGGCCCCACCCTGGGAATGGCTTCTCGCAGGGGCTCCAGCTGCGCTTGCCCGTCACCCTGGGGAGGAGCAGCCCCCGGGCAGCTGGAGCAGGAGGCACAGGGGGCTGGAAGACACGGACCCGGAGAAGTGCCTGCTGTGGGCGATGGTCCCGCTCCGGTGTGACACTCCCGGCCGGGACAGGAGCAGGGCAGGTGGCTGCCAGCCCGGTGTCCCCCCGCCCACAGCCCCCACAGAGGTCAGCAGGGACACCGCACACGTGTTGGGACAAGTCAGCACAAGGGGTTTATTGCAGAACATCTGGGGCTTGTTGCTCTTTTTATTTTTTAAATAAAGGTCACTTTTCCAACCGCGGTGCTTCTTGGTCCTCCCCCCAGCAGCAAGACGAGGCCCTTGGGGAGGCTGCAGGTCACAGCCGGGTCCATGCTGAGCACATTCCAGCTGGGAAAGGGGAAGAGATGGTGGCAGAGGGAAGGGGACATTCTTCTCCTGCAGCTCCACCAGTGATGGGGGAGGGCTGGTAGGGGCGACCCAGAGCTCGGGGCCCGGCAGAGGTGCCCCGTTTGCAGTGCCATGGAACCTGCCCGGCCCTGCCTGCATCTCCCTGGCACGCAGGGTCTCTGGGTGGGGGCTGCAGGCACAGCAGGAGGTTCTGAGCTGAGGTTCTCATCCCCGACTGGTTTATTGGCACAGATCAATTCTGGTATTTGGCTGCTCGAGCTGGTGCCTCAGAGGAGGGACCATGAGCAAAGAAAGGCCTGGCAATTAGAAAGTTTATTTCCTCCTCCTTCACAGCACAATCGTGAGCAAGAGCCATAGCAGGGTCTGGGGTCCTTCTCACCCTTCACTGCTTTGCTATTCTGGTTGTTTCACAACCCTCAGGTGGGTTTTGGTGAGGGTTTGGTGGGTTTTGTTGGTCCACATTATGATGGGGTTACAGTACACAGGCCACAATCTGCTCCAGCATTTTAAAGTAATATTTTAACTGCAGCTTTGACTATTCTAACAATTATTAATGATCTTTGCTATTATTATTGATCAGATTGTCAGCTCCAGATTTCCCTCTGATCTATCTCTGCCTGGCACAGCACAGCCATAGGGTTCACATCAAGTTCAACCCATGGCCTAAGAATTCCAGCTACTTATGTCAAGCACAGAGCTACTTTAAAATCCTGCCATTTTCTTCAGTGCAGAGGGCTCTGGGCAGGTACAGTGGGTTTGGGGCTTTCTTTCAGGGGTTTTCTGGGATGAATGTATTCAGGCCCTGCTGTCCTTACCCCATGACTTTTCCCTGTGCCCTTGGCCCTGCTGCTTCCATGCTCGTGGAGGGAGTCAAGGGAAAGGAGAGGACAGGAGGGGACCTGCCCTGGATTTGCTCTGGATCAGCAAAGCCTTCATAAAGAAGAGCTCTCTCCCCATGTAATCCCAATTCCTGCTCCCCCTCCACGTGGCAGATTTTCCCTGAACACCCACCTGACCTTCCGTAACTTCCTCCACTTCTCTCGCACCAGGGGTAACATCCAGCAGGACAAGCCCCAGGAGGGGCTGGTCTCAAGGTGCATGAGGTGGCCCAAATGGGGCCAACAGAAGCTCCTGGCCCCAAAGGTGCCAGGGTGGTGGCTCTGAGCACAGGGAAGGTCACAGCTGGAACACCTTGGAAACCACCCTTCCTCCCCTCGGGGACACCGATGTGCAGGCACTGTTGTTTTTGCTTTCTTTGCCTTTCAGCAATCTCTCCTCCTCTTTCAGGTTTCTGCTGTCCTGGTTACTACTGTGCTCATCGTTCTCCTCCAAAACCATCTGCCTTTTCCAGGGGAACCGTCTGGAGCACAATCCATAGGAAAAAACATTGACCAAAAGAGCTTCAGCACAGCGAGGGCCTCAGTCCCTGGGGATGTGTGAACGCAGAGGGATCCTGACTCAGGGTCAGGCAGCTGGAGCAAGAAGGGGCTGAGTTTATCACATCCCACTGTCCTGCCAAAGCCATCCCAACACAGCCCTGCCGAGCTGCAGCCTCAGGAGCAGCACACCCAGCCAGCAGCGCCACAGGCTGGGAACAAGGTCAGAAGAGCAAAGAACAAAGCACAGAGCTGACTGGGGAATAAAGAGAAACAAGAAAACAACACTCAGAGTTTCCAGTTCTGCTCTTTTCCCCTCAGCCACTGAGGAAAAACAGCCCTGAATATTTAACAAGTCATGGAGTGAGACCTAAAGAACTCCTGGAGTTCTGCTCTGTGCTCCGGCACGAGCGGCTCGGCCGTGGCCGTGCAGCCACTCCCCATCCCGGGAAAGCTGAGGCATCTCATCTCCATCCAGCACAGCCAGAGGGTGCCACAGCCCCCTCCAGGGCAGAGCAGCACTGCTCTGTCACCACAGCCACCACAGCTGGCTGGAGCATTCCTGTGCACATCACTTTTTGTTACGCTTTGTGGGCGCTTTTTGCTATGTGATTATCAATTAATCAATTAGTCGGACCAAGGAGTAAACACAAAACCAAGAAAAAGCCAACCTCAAAGGCCTGTGTGTGCAGAAAATGATGGTTTTTGACAACACAGACCCGGCCACAGAGCAGGAAGGTTGATCCCCAACACTGTGCTGAGCAGGAGCACAGCCCCATCATCCATGTGGATCTGACACCGCTGGGAAGAGCCAAGGCAAACACACAGAGTGAAGCAAGACTTGAGGACAAACATTTCAGCAAAAAAGAATTTACTTAAAGGAATACTTTTAAAAAGAATAACTTAAAACCCACCATGGCCTCATGGTACCTTCCCCCCCCTTTAAGCTGAGGCTGGTGCTTGGCCTCTGCGTCTTTGCAAGAACAACCAACCAAAGAAACAGCAATTCTTTGCCCAAAATCACTTCAGCTTTATGGATTCAAAGCAGGCAGCCCAAGACCTCCAGCTAAAGGAGTTCAAAGCATGACAAACATGTTCCAACAGGACTCTGCCCGCAGGAAACAGAAGAATGTAACGTGTTTGGTAAATACCACCCTCCCCACCTCCTGCACGGATGGTTCCCGAGGCTGGAAATGCAAGGACCAGCTTCATTACAGGCACAGGGTTTTGCTGAAGGCTGTTCCTGCTCTTCCCAACACTTGGCAATGCTGCAGGGAGGCACGAAAAGCCCCAGAGAAGGAAAACAACACAGATGCAGAGAAAAAAAGAGGAAAAAAAAGAGAACAGATGAGCTGAGTGATGAAGGAGGCATCAAACCACGGGGGAGAGTGTGCTGCAAACTACAAAAACAGTCTGCCAGGAGCCAGCCACCTCCTAAAACAACAGGGGAAGCCACAAACAGAGGGAAAATGTCACTGCACGAGGACTCTGCAATGTGCAGTGAGCCACAAACTGGGAGAACCTCCCATTTCTTTCCCCTCTTCCTTGAGCATCTCCCTCAGGAGGAGGAAGCACGTGCTGGCAGCTCCTTGCCTTTCCCTCTCACTGTGCCACAAGTGCTGACTGATTACACACAAAGCCAGACCCTCCTGCAGCCACGGGAGCAGGAGGCAGCAGGAGCCTGCACAGCAAGTGCCTGGCACGACAGGTCCCACACGGGATGCAGGTGTGGATCTGAAATTGTGCCCATCTCACGGGTTCCTGCCATGACACCCCGTGGCTCTGCCACTCTCAGAGCGTTCCTTTGTGGCTGTGGGAGGAGAGCCTGGAAGGAGAAGCAGAGTGAAGCTCTCAGGACACAGCCCTCAGCTGAAGAAAAACTCCCAGGAGCTGATCAAGAGACGAAATCACCAGGCATGGGCACAGAGCTGGGCCCAGGGAGTAAAGCAGGGCAGGCAGCCTGGTTTGGGCATTTCACACTCCTCCAGCCCCACAGAAATGGGGCTGCACTGGGGTTTGGAACAATGGGAAGGTAGAGACAAAGAGGAAACCAGCTTTTTATACTCTCTCAACGCCTGCCCAACTTAGGGAGCTCCCCAGCAGCCCCAGCCATAAGGTGCTCAGTGGCCCTGAGAGGCAGCAAGGGTCTAAACCACGGCAGGAAACAACAGGCACACTCCAGTCTCTAAAACTCACCTGCCAGTGCACTCCTTCCTAATTTGCTTGGCAAGTACCAAATGAAAAGCCTAAAGATTAAGAAAAAAGAGAAGCCCAGAGGGTCAGCAGCCCAGAGGAGGAAAAGGGAAGAGAGGATAAAAACATTGCAGCATGAAGGGACAGTCAGAGGGAATCCCACCAGCAATTGTCACATCACTCCCAAGCCCACGAGCAGCAGAGGAAGACACCACAGTGCTGACTTCCAGCTGAAGTTCCTTCTTTTTACATCAAGATGATATTTGAGTGCTCCAGACCATCTTTTTCCCTTCAGCCCCCCAGCCCTGTCCATCTCTGTTCAGGCCACCTTCACCAGCCACTTCTCAAGGCCCTCCAAGTCAGCCTCTCCCTCCTCTCCCTTGCTGCCTCGAGCACTGCACTCCACAAATTCCACCTTCATGGGCAGCTGGGAGAAGTCGAAGTCCTTGCCCTTCTTCCCCAGCTGGGCAGGGCCCCCTGTGGCTGAGCCATCCAGGCTGGTGGGGGCTGCAGAGCGGGTCACCCGCAGGGTATTGCTGCAGGGAGAGAGGGAAAGGGTCAGGAACTGAGCACCAGGGGAATTTCACACCTGCACCACGGCTCTGGGATGTCTGGGAGGCAGCTCTGCCAGCAGGATGCCAAGGACACAAGGCCCAGCACTGCCCTGCGAGGCTCAGCCAGGGCCTTTGGCCACTGCTGGAATGCACAAGTGCAGAGAATCAGGGGAGTAGGAGGGCACTCAAGGAGAGGTGTTCAAACAGGTCTGGTTTGCAATAAAGGACACCAAAAGTCAGATGATAATGATGATGTCCTTATCCCAATTTATCCACAGCAAACACTGGAATAACCATGCCTAAGAGGGCACGGTAACTACCTAGAAATCCAACACCTACACACAGGTAGCTGGCAAATGCTCAACAGCAGAACAAGCAATCCTTATTTTCCTGGAGAATGTGAGTGTGTGGCAACTGACTGCTCCGTTAAAAACCAGCAGGCTGGGTATTCAGCCTGGAAGAAGCACAGCACAAATGCCTCTGCTGCCGTCTGCTGGCCAAAGGGATTACAGATCCAAGGAATCCTTCAGCTTGGAAAAGCCCTCTGGAGTCCAACTGTAAACCCAGCACTGCCAACCCCCAGACCAAACAGACTGTTCCCAGTGCCACAGGGAACTCAGACACGGCTCAAGGGAGCTCACTGAGCACTGAGGGAGGAGAGAAAGGACAAGAGGAAAAGCTCAGAGGGATCGAGATCCCATTCCATACTTACAGCTCTTTCTCCAGCTGCTGCTGGATGAGTTTTGCTGATTTTGCCATTGTGACATCTAGAGAGAAGAGAACGTGAAATCAGCTCTTTGGTTGTCTGTCAGCATTCAGAACCTGGTTCCTCCTCCTAAAGTAAGGCCAGGTCACACTGTGCAGCCACTGGAGTCACCAGGACAGGGACAGCCGTGCCTGCAGTAGGATGAGGGATGCTGGAGCTTTGGGATCACAGGCGTGAATGGGAACAACCCAACAGCCCCAATGCAGGGAATTAATTTCTTCTTGGTGACTTCAGAGGATGGGTTTGATGCACCAGCACTCCCTCCCGTCCTGAGCTTTCCACCTGTGGCACGCAGAGCCAGGAGGGTGTCAGGCAGCTCCTCAGTTAGTGCAGGAATAAAAACCCAGACCTGATACTGCCCCAAAACATCCAACTGTTACAGAGGGACCCACACTTTCACTGCAGAGCTTGCAGGGATCTGAAAACTGACTCTTTTCCAGTAGCTGGATGTTCAGGCTACTCCAGAGAAAACATGGAACCTCAGCAGCTGAACAACTCGTTTTAACTTTGAAGTTGCCAAGTGTGTAGGGATAGCTCCTTATGCTCCAGCTGATCCTATTTCCTGCTGCCTGGAGACTGAGGAACAGCTCTGCACAAAGCAAGCAGAAACAAAAAGCCATGCAAAAGCCTTACTGACACCCACCCTAAGAGCTGCAGCTCTCCCTGCCAACGCTCCTGCTGAGCAGTCACAGTTTAACCCTAAATTCCAGCCTTCCTTTTGCTGAAATCCCAACTCCCAAGCTCAGCAGTCATAACACAAAGCCCTGGCCTGCAGGACTGGCCAGGCCCAGCCCCAGCCCCAGGGGAGCCAGGGTACCTTGCTTGTTGCAGGCGATGAGCAGCGCGGGCGCGTTCCTGAGCACGGTGCTGTCCACCAGCACCTGGTACAGGAATTCTGCCACATCCTTCACCTCCCGCTGGAAGGCCACGCTGTCCACCACAAACACGATGGCTCTGGGGCAAGAGGGAAGGACACGTGCTGGGGATGAAGTTCTGCAGTCACCTCCCCCTGCAAGTATTCCAGCCTGGGCTGAGAGCTCCACACCTGGTCTCACCCAGCCCAAGAGAGGTTTGCAGCGTGTGCTGGCTGAAATACACCCCACGGCCAGCTCCAGCAGGAATTTCTTCCCCTGTCTGCCCCAGGATATCCCACATCCCCCAGGCCTCCCTGCTGCAGTGGCTTTGCCTCCTGGTGCACTACAAGCACAGGGAAGTAGGAAATTCATGGTGTGATTTTTGGGATTGTCCTGTGCAGGGTGAGGAGTTGGACTCGATGATCCTTGTGGGTCCCTTCCCACTCGAGATATTCTAGGAAGGCAAAGCAAAACTGAACCAGCACTACCCCACAGCAGAGCTCTGACTCTCAGGGCACCACCAGCCCAGCTCACAGCATTCCCAGCACCACCACTTGGCCCATCCCTTTCCAAAGGATCACCCACCCCCTCCTCCCCTGCTGATCCCCTCCACGTTACCTGGCTGCGGCCTTGAACCTCTCCAAGAACTGCAGCCTCAAACTCTCATGGCCTGGAAGGTCGATCAAGGTCACGTTAGTGCCCTGGAACACAAGCAAGAAGGAATTAACACCACCTGATCCGGGGCTTCCTGTGATCACAGACTGGGGAAAACCAGTCTGACCCTGGATTTGTGTCCTGAAGGCACAATCCCACCTGCCCCTGACATAGAATATCACCTACAGCCTTACCCATTCACGAAAGTCTCCCTAAATACACCAAACTCCACTGGGAATAACACAAAAATGCCTTTGCAAGAGCCTTTTTCAACTGCAAGCTGCAGATGTTTCCCTTCCCAGGAAAGGAAAGGGCCAAAGCCAGGAGGTGGCAGAGAACAAATGGCTGAGCCAGGGCCAGGCAGGGCCACGTCACTGCTCTCAAGGTAAGGCTGCAGGAGCCCCTTCCTGCCCACTGCTCTAGGATTTTACTGGAAACCTTGTCTACCATGAAAAAAAAGGATCAAAAAAGCAGCAATCTGCCTTGCAGCATTCCACTGCCTCACCCCCTCCAAATACTCGTCTGCTCAATTCAAGAGACACAAAAATGGGAAAGGTTTTTAAAAAGCCCTGCATGTCCTTTCACCAAGTTTGTAACCTTATTATCACTGTTGTTAATAATGACTGAGAAGGTGAAGCCATAAAACCACCCTCTACTTTCACAATTCACCAGCAGTTAAGGTGCTGCCAGCATGCTGCTCTCCCTGCCACGTGTGCATCCAGCGCAAGAAAGAGATTTCCAGAATGAAAGAATTGCCAAAAAACTGAAAACAACCAGGTCTGTGGCAGCCCAGGACCTAAAACCAACAAAATACTTTCTGAGACCATATAAAGCGCAGCTGGATAAACCTGATAAAGCTTTTAACTTCAGGTTTTCTGAGGAGAAGCAGGAATTACTGCAGAGGAAATAAACCAATTCAACAGAACAGCGAACCCCCACAAACCTCCCTCCTGCTCCAAGCACGCTGCTGAACCCACAGGCATGGCTTTCAGCCAGAAAGGTTTCACTACTTGACAAGCACAGAAAAAAGAACCTGTGGAGCCCAGCAGCCTCTAACACTGAGGAAATCCCAGTATTTCCCTCCTTTCTCAGCGTGCACTGCCTGGAAAAACCCTGCCCTACACTCGGACCAAAGTGGGGCCTGAGCAGCACAAAGAATTCGGGGCAGGTTTAGCAGAGGGAGCAGAGGAAGGCTGCACACCCACAGGGGAGTGAGAGCTGAAGCTGGGCACTCACCTTGTCCCGGCTGACCCGGTACACGGCCGAGCTGTCGGTGATGGAGGTCTGGGTGTCACGGTACCGCCCCGACAGCAGCTGGGGGAACAGGCAGCCTTCAGAAAATACAGCCTGAGAGGCTCCAAACCCTTACACCAGGCTTAGCAGCACGTTTCACCTGCTCAGAAACTGAAATGGTCTCACAGGGGTAATGGGCATCGGGGATCTGATCTCAGTTTCCTGCAGGGAACTATTGCTGGGGTTACTTTCCCTAATTAATTAAGAAATGGTCATTAGGGAAAAAATTATATATTTATGTTGTGAATCTCCACTAAAACAAGAAGGAAGAAACTGTGCCTGCAAATCCTTCCGAGTTTTCCAGCTGGGACCACGGTAACCACGGCTGTGCCCCTTTCATTTTCAGACTCAACAGTAACAGAATATCCAGGTTTGGAAGCGACCCCCCAGGATCATCAGTCCAACCCCTGGCCCTGCACAGACACCCCAGCAATCCCACCCTGTCCATCCCTGGCAGCGCTGTCCAAACGCTCCTGGAGCTCTGGCAGCCTCGGGGCCGTGCCCATTCCCTGGGGAGCCTGGGCAGTGCCCAGCACCCTCTGGGGGAAGAACCTTTCCCTGATATCCAACCTAAACCCTCCTGACACAGCTCCAGCCGTTCCCTCGGGTGCTGTCCCTGGTCCCAGAGAGCAGAGATTGGAGCTGCCCCTCGGGAGGAGCTGCAGACTGCGCTGAGGTCAAGTATCGCTAAGCCTTTTACTGCGACAAATTCAAACCAAAATGCAAATTCTTTTGACACTCCGTGGAGGACAAAACTCGGTCTCCATCCCTCCTTATATCTATAAACCCAAACTTTTAAGCTTCATTAAAAGATTAAAAAGCGAACGAAAGGGAACTCCTTCGCCTCCGTACGGGAGGCCGGAGCCCGGCAGCCCCCGCGCCGCCCCCCGCTCACCCGCGCGAAAAGCAGCGTCTTCCCCGCGTCGCAGAGGCCCAGCAGCAGCACGGCCTTCCGGCTGCTCCTCCTGCCCTGCACGAACCGCCAGATCACTGCGGGAGAGAGGATGATGAGGAGGAGAAGGGGACACCGGAGCCCGCCGCTGGCGGCACCGGCGCCCCCTCAGCGAGCGCTGGCCGCCGGCAGGCCGCGTGGCGGGGGGAAAGGGAGGTTCTCGCAACTCACGGAAGGTGATGGCGACGGCGATGAGCGCGATGAGCACGGAGAGCACGGCGGGGCCGTGCAGCTCCCGCCGCAGCGCCTCCAGGTGCGGCTCCAGCCCGCCCGCCATGGCCCGCACACGTGGCCACGCCACACTTCCGCTTCCGGCCCCGCGGCACGCCGGGAATGGCGGGGCGCGGGGGCTCATGGGAGCTGTAGTTCTCCCGTGAGGAGCTGGGAAGGCAGAGACTCCCTGGGCGAGCCTGGAGAAACATGGAATGGTTTATGCTGGAAAAGCTTTGAGATCATCGAGTGCAACCGTTCCCCCAGCGCTGCCAAGGCCACCACTAAACCATGTCCCCGAGTGCCACATCCACAGGGCTTTTAAATCCCAGGCAGCTGTGCCAGGGCTGGACAGCTCTTTTTGGGAAGGAATTTTCCTGATGTCCAACCTGAATTT